>CM057812.1:77687961-78287961 GCA_030067965.1 Latrodectus elegans | reverse complement strand
AAATGTGTTTGAGATCAGCCGCTGTTGAAGGGGAAGAAGGCGCATGCAAATATTTCCACAGCCAAAAATCGAGCGGAATGGTCATTCAGGGAGACAAATACGATTCTACACTAGCGATTGATCATTCTTCTTTAATTTAACGCTTGCAACAGGAGTCGTATAGCTGAATTTGTGTGGTGCGTGAGTGCACTTCTGAATAAAACAACTTCATAAAATACCTTTACACTCTTCAAAAAGAACAGGATGCCATTCAAGAGCATTTTCTTAAAACTCAAACAATCCTTAAGAGAGAAATTCATTATTTTGAAAGATGAAAATGAAACTACAACAATAGCAACAACAAATCGCTGAAGTAGTAAATTAAATAGAGGAGAGAATGAATTCCTGTTTTTTAGAAGAATTGCTCGTTTTAGACAGAAAAGTTAGTGAAGAAAATACACAAATTCCTTATTTTAAGAGGATTTTTACTGTATTATACTTGTCAAAATGTATAGAAGAATATATAGAAACATATAGAGAAGGTTTATATCAAAATAGATCAAAATATATAGAATATATTTTGATATATTAATATATCAATATATATATATAATATATAAACAATTAAAAATAATAATTTATAATTAAAAAAATAATATAAATAACAATAATATAGCTCTTAAAATCCCTTTAATAATATCTTTTAGATATTTATAAATTGGAATATAAAAGTTTCATTATGCTGAAGATTAATTGATATATATCAATAGTAAATGATAATGGCATGTTAATTTCGGAACAAGCAATAGTAACACATATTTGGTCTTCAGTTTAGTTCACTATTCTAAACAATATAAATATAAGCATTACCAATACAAAATATACTGTACGTAAATCAGACAATGGATAAATTATGATAAATATATTACTTGAATTCTTTTGAGATATTTTTAATCACACTGTACTGAAAGAAAAGTTAAACTATTTTGAAATTACAGGAAGGGTTTATCCTGTTGAAAACAAGACTTATTACAAATGCTTCTGAAAATATATAAACTTTGCTTTTATAGTATATTTTGTTATCCCCAAGTTTGATTTAAAGTTTAAACTATAAGAGATCCTTGTTTTGCCATCTCGTGAGCTTTTTGATAACCTTCTATACATAGGTACTGTAGCGCCCAGATAATAATTCATCCAAAAGAGTTTAATGCAGCAAATTTGGCAATCAAACGAAAACTACTAAGAATTTTTAAAATTGTGTACAGAGTAGATTTATTTTTCGATCAATTTATCACACATTTTTCGTAGTCATGCGATGTGATTTGGCAGCCAGTAGAAAAATTAGAACGTAATAGTAATATTGAAAATCTTTTTTGCTATTGGTTTATATATACATTAAATTTTATATCGAAGTATATTTTTTAAGAGTGTAATTCTAAACAAAATTGGATTTCTTTGCGATCTTTTTAAATACTCATAGTTTAACTAATGTAAAAAACTAACTAACAGTACTTCAGGTAATATTCAAATGGTTCCATAAAACATAATGCTTATGTTAACAATATATTTGATAACACCTTCAGAAACATCACAATTGCTGGGGCGATGAGATTCTCTTGCACGATGTGTGTGTGATTGCCTGTGCTTAATTGTCTGCTGGAAGTGACTCGATCGTCAGAATCAGGTCCTTTTCTGATTTCGTTTAGAATAAAAAAAAAAGAGATTTCCAAGGAGTTTGTAATGGTTGAAATGCAATTATCGCAGATATTGGTGCCTCTTGGTTCTTAACCTCATGAAGCTGCATTTTAAGCCCTTTTATCGTATCTTGAGGCTATGCTGCATTGTTGGAAGGCGTTTGGGCTCATGAACCTGTTTTGATGTCGCTGTCAACCAGGAGGGGTAAGCGACAGCAGCAGACATTGCTTTATCTGCCCTCTCAGTTTGGATCATTCGCTACACTGCATCTGCCCAACAAGCTGCATTTTAAGCCCTTTTATCGTATCTTCAGGCTATGCTCCATTGTTGGAAGGCGTTTGGGCTCATGAACCTGTTTTGATGTCGCTGTCAACCAGGAGGGGTAAGCGACAGCAGCAGACATTGCTTTATCTGCCCTCTCAGTTTGGATCATTCGCTACACTGCATCTGCCAAACAAGCTGCATTTTAAGCCCTTTTATCGTATCTTCAGGCTATGCTCCATTGTTGGAAGGCGTTTGGGCTCATGAACCTGTTTTGATGTCGCTGTCAACCAGGAGGGGTAAGCGACAGCAGTAGACATTGCTTTATATGCCCTCTCAGTTTGGACCACTCGCTACACTGCATCTGCCCAACAATTTACTTACTTTTTCGAATATACGTTTCGCAGTGCTTCATTTTCACTGTAATGCTGTGTGCCCATGATTGTTTCGAAAGATTTACTTGGTTGAGAATGGGAACAAAAATGTAGTTAAAAATATACTTTCAGTAATAACATTTGCGCTATTGTGTAAGTAATTTATGAGTGAGTCTTGAAATATCCTTCTTAGCCCTCGTTGCTTCTGTGTTAAAGATGCAGATGAAAATCTTGTGAAAGTGTGTGTGCATAGGAGGGATAAGCGAAAACAGAAGATATTATACTTCCTTTTACCTAACCTGGAGTTGGGCTTTATGGCAGAGAGCAAACCTGTGCACTGCGTTGCTTGTGCATGGTGTCTGTTTTGGGGATCCTTGATCTCTCTGATATACCAGCCAAACATGAAACAATCACGTCATTAATGACGTCTCTCCAAATATTGACCAATGAAAGTTTATTAACAGTTTAACTTTGATTATTATTGTATTGAGTATTTGTCAATATTTTCATATTCGAAAAAATAATCATGACCAAAACGCCTAGAAATATTGCATGTGATGCTTTGATTTTAATATCATCAGTAAATTTTATTGATGAAATATGTTTGAAAGAGGAAGAAAAAGAAGAAAAAAATTTAATTAATATGAAGCTTATTTCAATTGCCCATGCAACTTATTTAAAATAAAATTAACAATATTTCTTTGAAATGTATTTCTAAACTATGAATAATAAACTAAATTGTGAAATCATTTTATAAAATTTTTTTGCTACTAATACTTATACATTAGTATTATATTAAAAATCCTAATTTAATAAATAATTACATTTAATTTCAGAGTCTGTTTCATGATATTTTAATATAAAATACAAATAAATTTATTTATCATATTAAATTTCATGTATTTAATGCATTCATAAAAATAATTATAAATATAACAATGATACTAAAATTAAAGTTTCTGCAGTTTTCAATAGCAGTCTAAATTAAAAACACTTCATTTAGTTAATTTTTATTTAAAACTAAAAATATTCAAAATATTTTTCTAATTTTAAAAAGTAATATTATTTAGGAAGATTTAAATAAAATGAAAATAGCTTTTAAAAACCTTGTGAAATTTTATCAGAGAATTGTTTTTTTGAAATTATTACTAATTAGTTAATTGCGACTTTTATAACGTTGATTTTTTTTTATTTTTATTAAAATAATTATCATCACAAAGGTCTCACATGTACCTATTACCTACTGAAATATGTATAATCAAATAAATAAATTTATATTATAAAAGAAAAAATAAAATTCTAAAACATGTTGACCAGTTAAATTTAACTTGCTTTTAAAATATTCAATAATAAATTCTTCAATTTTCACAGAAAATTTGAATTTCATGTTGTTATACAAACAGCGCGAATCAAGTAAACATACACTTGTCGCTCGGTTGTGGAGGAAAAAAATGAAACATGCTGAATACTTCGTTTGGTGGAAAGCTCCGCATCCATTTGGTCATACGTGGCGTCATTTCGTGGATGGCTTGTGGACAGCTGGTAGTCATCCACCGTGTCTGGGTAACGGTGACCAGGTTTGCTGCCTACCAGTGAGGTGGAAGCTGCGTGGTGCGAGTCAGCAAGATCATAGCTAGACTGCCAATACTCGACTCAGATGGATCGTTTCACTTGAAGGATATTGCGACCACGACCTATTTTAAGTGCCGCATTTAGTGAACAGGCTGGATCTTTGGCATTCAAACTCTTAAACTTCTGATTATGATAAATGACGCCCTAAACAACTAGGTGACCGCTTTCATAATGGTGGAAGTGTTGACATAATGCGATTCGACGAAGAGATCTTCATGATTTTTGTATCTCCATTTGTATGTAATTTTCTTCATGTATCCATTGAAGTTGAACTACAGGCATTTCAAATCAACCTCCATATGGTATTCTGTGTATAACATTGTTTGAGAATTATTTTAAAAATTAATGGTGCAAAACTGACTTGTGATCTAATGTTGTTAAACACCATTTTACTTATTATCAATAAATTTTATGAATTCGTTTGTGAATAAATTTAATAAATATTTTCATTTATTAGTGTGTCATAAATGAAAGTATTTATTAAATTTATTCACTATTATTTTTTCACTATGTCTTGTACTTACTAAGTCAATATATATTAAAATCTATAACTTAATTATATCTTATTTAATATTTAGACAATTTATATTGTAATCTGTATATTGATTGCATTGGCCTGAAAAATTGAAGGAACAACATGTTTTTAACAGAATTTTTTTTTCCAAAAATAGACTTTCCCAGCGAAATGCATTTTTGTTATGAAAACACGAATCAGTCAGTACATACTTCTTTTGTACATATCATGCAAATATGCTGTTTCTACATTCATTTATTTGCAAATTTAGTTTTTTTTAAAAAAAATGGTTGTTTCGTAACTTTTGGAGAACAATGTATTTAGAATCTAGTAAATTTATTTTGCATTCTGTAACTTAATATCTAGATTTAAATTAAGCATATAATTGAAAAACTGATACATTGCAATGAAATCTTTTATTAAATACTATTTGTAAGTATATGTTGTTCTAATTTAACATCTTGCTATTGTTTTCCTTTTCAGATTGCTTGTTAATTTATCCATTATAAGTAAAGAAGAGGAAAAAGTCTTCTGCATGAAGATACTTTTAAGACTGGCCACGCACCCTCTACTGTTATAAGAAACGTCCTCTCCATCATTAGCTCAGCCAAATCAGTTCTCCACGAAATGCTTTTAAACAGAATTTCATTCACGTTTACTATCACGAGTTTTATTTGAGAAATATTTAAAAAGAATGTTTTTTTCTGAACAAACATTCCAGTAACTATTTACTAATTAGCATTATATGAAAAAATTTGTAATGTCAAGAATAAATAAGAGCATGTAAATGAAATTTACCAAAGCAAAAATCATTTGAATCAAACTTTAATGACATATTTCTTAAAAAATTCGTCTTAATTGCAAATTTCAATTTGAAAATGAATGAATTATACATAATTATAAATTAAAGTACCTATAAAGCTTTGATTAGATTAATTCTTTAAAAGGATTATTTTTTTAAGGAATTATTTTATAAAAATATATATTTTAATGGGGGGTAATTTCTGTCAAATAAGTTGTATTTTTAGTTATTTTTATAACTTCATTTCTGAAATTAAAAATATTTTAAGCTAATTTTCATTTTAATGGATATTAATAAAATACTCTTTAAAAAATGAAAATTTTGTAAAAGAAATTTTGGTGAATTTTAGTGTTCATAACTTAATTGGTGATATTTATTTTTTAGGGGCACTTGAGTTGTTTTTTGTTATAAAATTTGAAAGCCTTATTTTTTTTTAATTCACATAACTTTTAGAAAGTGTTCCAAATATAATGATTAACATTCTCAATTTTGACAAAATAATCTAGATTATCAAAATTTACCTATGAAAATAGATAATCTTTCTTGATAAGTAGAAATTAAATTTTAAAAAAATGAATTTCTTTCTCGCACTAAAATACTTCCGTTAAATTTGTTGTTAATTATTTACGAAAGATTAAAAATATATTATACAAAATTTTCAAAATTTCTTGACCCAAATCAACAGTTGATGTTAATAATTTAACTATGGCTGCATCTTTAATTTGTTTAATGATTATCACAATCACGATCATTTATGCGGTTGAAGCTTCGAACTACTCCCAGTGTAAAGACGGATTGATTTTGCCCAAGTGGACACCAACTACGAATCTGAGTAAAGGAGACGTTGTAGCCAGAGGTATAATTTATTTCATTGCCTTGGTGTACATTTTCGTTGGTGTTTCTATTATAGCTGATCGGTTTATGGCTGCTATAGAAGTCATAACTTCGAAAGAAAAGGAAGTTGTTATAAAGAAGCCAAACGGAGAGACGCAGACAATAAGCGTTCGTATTTGGAACGAAACAGTGTCAAACCTCACACTTATGGCCCTGGGGTCTTCAGCTCCGGAGATTCTGCTGTCCGTCATCGAAGTCACCGGTCAGGGGTTCCAAGCGGGGGATCTAGGCCCAGGCACGATTGTGGGCAGCGCGGCTTTCAATATGTTTGTCATCATCGCCATTTGTGTCTGGTCTATTCCAAGTCACGACCACCGGAAGATCAAGCATCTCAGAGTGTTCTTCGTGACCATGACGTGGAGCGTTTTTGCTTATATATGGCTGTATCTCATCTTAACATGGTCTTCCTATGGAGTGATTGAGGTGTGGGAAGGTATAGTAACCTTCCTCTTCTTTCCGACGACTGTCCTGACCGCTTACATAGCGGATCGGAGACTTCTCATCTACAAGTACCTCTCTAAAAAGTACAGGATGAACAAGAGAGGGGTTATTGTAGGAGGAGAGGGTGGGGAATCGACTGATGCTGTTGAGATGGGAACTCAAGGTGTCAAAACTACCGTCAGCAATGGCCTCAAGGTATTTGAAGAGGAAGAGAACGAGGAAGTCAAAGAGTTTGAAGAGCACAGGAGGGAATATATCCAGCTGCTAAGGGAGCTCCGGCGCAAGAATCCCGAGAAATCGATGGAAGAGTTGGAATTGATGGCCAGAGAAGAGATCTTAGAGAAAGGTCCTAAGAGCAGAGCGTTTTATCGCCTTCAGGCGACTAAGAAGCTGACGGGTGGAGGTAATCTGCTTAAAAAGAAGCTGGAGAAGCCAGAAGCTGAGAAAGAAGAGTCCAAAGAGACTATAAAGGATGATGTATGCCGTATATATTTTAACCCAGCGCATTACACAGTGATGGAGAGTGTGGGTCAGTTCGCCGTCACCGTCGTCAGATCAGGGGACGTCTCTCACTCGGTGTGCGTCGACTTCGAGACGGAAGATGGGACTGCGGAGGCAGGTTCAGACTACGAACCTCTAGCTGGAACGATTATTTTTCGCCCTGGGGAAGCACAGCAGCAAATCTTTATCACAGTCATCGACGATGACATATTCGAAGAGGATGAGCACTTCTACGTTCGACTGAGCAACCCGAGGTATCTGAACCAACCAGATGCCATTCCGATGAGGGCCATGAATGGCTCGCCTGGTCAGCTCGGTCCTCCTAGACTACCCCTGGAACTGGCAACCCCCTGCATCGCTACAGTTATGATTCTGGATGACGACCACAGCGGTGTGTTTGGCTTCCAAGACGTGGCTCAAGAAGTCCCTGAGTCAGTTGGAGAGTTTCGACTTAAAGTAGCGCGTTATAGCGGCGCCAGAGGAAGGGTTATCATACCATTCAGGACACTAGAAGGAAGTGCTAAGCATGGAAGGGATTATAAGCACGTCGAAGGAATACTTGTCTTTGAAAACAACGAAAACGGGTAAGTCTTTTTGCTTCATTAATTTCATTCATCATTTGCTTGGTTTGGAAATAAATTGAAAAGTTTACACTCAAGCCTGTTTTTGAGCGATATTTTATTTGTGCATGTGTGGTATATTAAAATTTTAGTCAAAGCGTAACATAACTGAGAAAATTATCAATACAAAAATTAAATGATTTGATCGGCCATTTAGCTTTTTAGATTTTTCATATGTATTTAAAAATTATTGCGTCAACCATACATTACATATGCATTGTAACCCATTAGAAACTACTTTTACATGCCCGGTGTTTTCAAGTTCTTAGTTCGGTACTGGTCTATAAAATTTTTCTTCGCTATATTCTTTCATTTAAATTGCTATATTTATTTATTTCGCTATATTCTTTCATTTAAATCGCTATATTTATTTATTTCGCTATATTCTTTGATTCATTCGCTATATCTTTCATTTTAAATAATATTGCTTCATTTTCATAAATTTAGCTTTTTCGATTTCTTTACTATAATCATTTCTCTTTCATTTAAATTATTTTTCCGTTATTTTTGCTTTTCTGCTTGGCCTTTCCGGGGCATCGCTGTCCTGAGTGTGCCTCGTTTCCTAAAGTTTTTCTTAAGTGCTGAGCTATTATTTTCTACGTGAGACACTTTGATTTCACCAGACAAAATAAATACTTTTTCAATTAAATTGCGAAAACCATCTTATAATTGTACTCGTTAAGCCTTGTGCGATTTTTTATGTAATTTCTTTTTTGTAAATTTTGATGCACAAGACATATTTTTTAGTGTATTATTTTTCTTAACTTTAATTCAACCAAAAAATAATTGTGATATTGCTTCGACGATTAGTGCCTTGACATGAACATTAGCTTGAATAACTTTATGCAAACTGAATATTATGATTAATATGAAACGCAAAATTTTATGATGCTTTTCTTATTAAATGAAATAAATAAAATGAGTTTTTCCATAAAAGAGTAAATCTCACTTTTTATGACTAAAATTTTCTTATTTTAACCAATTAATTTAACTTTTACAAAGATGTACGCTAAAAAATATATTTAAATAATTTTCAATAAGAAATGATAAAATTTTAAATAATGTATTTGTTAAAAAATAAATGAATGAAACAATTTTTCTAAAAAAAATATAAAACATTTTTGATAATAAAGGATCTTTGTTTTTTTAATTAATTTTATTTTTTAGAAAAATTTTTTATATTAAATAGCGCACTTAAAAATAATCGAAAAAAAAAAAATGTTTAAATCTTGTTTCTTAAAATGAAGAGATGCGTGTAAAAAAATTTCAAATGAATTTATAATTTGCCCAAGAAATGTTAAAATTAAACTTTCTTATTAATGCAAAATTTATGATTAAATATTTGTGGAAGTGTAAAATTTTTTAAATGCTTCAATATTTAACTATGATTTAAATTTATTTAGTCAACAAAATAAAATTATTGACACTTTGTTTCTTAGAAAAAGTTTATGAATTTTAAAGCTCGAACTTACCGCCATGCTTTTTTTCAATTTTATTAATTCTATGTAATGTGCAGTTATTAAATTTAATTCCACAATTGAAGTAAGTCTGAAATATATTTAGGCTTAGTTCAACGGATTTTGAGCGACTTATTTACTGAGGGAATTTTAAATCCACCCAAAACTATTTTTTTTTAATGATGGCAGGCACTGAGTGCTTTGCCACAACAAGGCAACTAAACTGTTTCTCATTTGTTGTTGCCCGGTGGTCACCTGTAAACCAAGTCTTGGAGGCGAGCAGTATTACCCACGCCATACCACCACAAACTCGTTTATGGGGTTGGCCGCATTCAATTATCATCTCTAGAAAGTGGACAGAGAAAAAGAAACATCTCTGCTGGATCGTGATTCGAACCCAGAACCAACAGCCTAGGAGTCAGGAACACAAAGCGCTCAGCTATCGGTTGGCGGGAAACAAATAATGAAACCTCGTAATACATTTAATATAAAGCTATTAACTTTTTAATGACTTCGTGCAAAGAAGTTTCAAGCAAAATTATTAAAAATGTTTTATAATTAAAAATTATTAAAAAATTTAAACAAATCCTTAAAGATGAGAACCTATTCATAAATGCGAAAATTCAAGTACCTAAAAATGCATCTCAAATACTAGATATAAACTGCCTTCTTTAGACTTATTTCTCCACACAGGACAGTTATATTATTCTATGTTATTTAAATTTAACACATATTCGTGTTAAATATTGAAAATCGATACTTTATCCAATAGAAATGAACATAACATTCAGTTGTGTCAAAATTATGTAATTGTCATTAACGTCTGTCTGTTAGTTTAAAACTCTGAAATTTTAGTAACAGCTCCGACCGCTGAATCATTTACTTGATTGAACATCACTGAGATTTGGAGTCACGAATGCAGTATTAGAGCCTGATTTCTTGGGTTTCTAGAGGAAAACTTCTTTTGGAGAAAAGAATGCCGTACAGTAAGATATCAATTTCTTGAAATCTTATTACAGTGCGACTTTATTGCGGCATCAGACCACATCAGAGCTTTCTAGGCATTCCGGCAGAAATTGACTTATGTAGAAGAACGGTATCTGGTAACGCTGTTTACTGTTCATTTAGCTTTTTTCAAAGACGGAGGAGGTCTGGTATAGATCAACTGAACGAGTTAATAATAAAGAGTGAGTAAGGGTGAACACGGGTTAATAACAAGGCTGAGTTAGCACATTAGGTGGAATAAATAGTCATGTCACCAAAACGAATATATATGTCGTATTTAAAATGGCGGGAACACAAAGCAAGTATGAAAAATAATGCGCAGCAACTATTTGAATCTAAAAATATAAAAATAATTTTCATTTAGTGACAAATTTTTAAAATAGCACTTAAAATTTCAAATTGAAGTCCTATATTTTGATCCCATAATCATTAGCGATCAGTTTCATGAAACAAAATTTGCAGTATGTTTGAACATAAACGTGAATGAATATTTCGATTTTATAATTATTAAATTGTTAATTAATACATAAAATTATACTTTAAAATTGATTACATGCTTATCTTCATAAAAATGTTTGAAATTGGCTCAAACTGGACATAATCAAGTCTTTGAACACTGCATTTTATTTAGGTATTGTTTTTCATAATTTCATCCAATATCTGGATTTTAAATTATAGAATTATCATTCAATAAAATAAAATATGAAAATAAATAGAAAGTATAATAGTAAAAAATACCTGTAAAATTAATTCTTACAGATCTTTAACTACTGAAATGAAATTATTAAAGCCAGCTGTATTATAAGTGAATGCACAGTTAATAGCTTTAGTTTATCTTACTTTCGTAATTTAATATTCTCCAATAGCATTTGTTTCAACAAGATTGTTCCACTGAAATATGAATGCTTCCCTGAAAAGGTGGTGCAATGAAAATTGAAACTATCGTGTCACGGTTTTTTTTTTATTAAATTTATTGATTCATGACAAAAGTTTGAATGAAAATCAACTTTAAAAAATAAATTATGTTCAACATCTATTAACAACAAAATTATATAGTGACGATGTTTACTTGGAAACTGGTTCATTATCGTGCATACCCGAGGCCACTGATTACGATTTTTCTAAAATCGTTATAATTAACCAAAATAACACAAATTTTGATTCAAAATAAAGAGATTATAAGAGATTTTATTCAATACCACCAACTTTATTTTTATAAATGGAAATGTCAGTCATATCGCAGTTCAATAACTATGATACAAATTTGTTGTTTGGCAATAATTATTATCTAAATTTAATAAAAACGATACTTATAGATATTTTTATGTTTACACATTTACTAATAATTACAAAAAAAGGTCAACTAAATATGCGGTTTGATGGCAAAGCTTAGCTTTACTTTATGTCACGCAGATTACTACTAGACATGTTTCTATATTTTTTTTTTCAAAATTTTGAGAAAAATCATCGCAAATAATTTATATTAGTACTGACATATTACCTCAAAAATATTAATCTTCGATCGATTGAAATCAAAGCCGTCAACTTCGGATAATTCGCCCAAATTAGCAACCCCGATTTTACTCGTGTATGAGTCTCCGAATTAACAACCGCGAAAACCTTTATATCTTCATTAAAATTGGAATAACCCCAAAAATCATAAGTATTAATTTAAAATTATCTTGCTTTAAATATCATAAAGCGTTAACTTATGAGACAGTTCATCACTGAATAGCAGCATTTGTCGACTTTTTTTGCGTTATGAGAATAATCATTAAGATAAAACAAGTGTGGCAATCTACATCTGAGAAACTTAATCTTTAAGTGAAACTATGACAATTATTAATTTAATAAATAATTATTGCTTTAATAAGAATTTTATTTTAATCGCATTCATTAAAATTAATAAAACGAGGACATTTCTGCCTGCAACAATTGGCGACTTTGTTTTTTTCACCAGAATAAGAATTAAGTTACATTGAAGAAATCTAATGAGTAAATTAAAATTATGACAATCATGGATTTAATAAATAATAACTATGCCTTAAGTTTTTTGCATTCACACACACACACATATGCCTAACTAAAATAAAAACATTTTTTTTTCAAGAATTCGTTGTAAGAAATATTTTTATGAATAAAAAATTAGTTTTCAAAAATTAACTTTTTAGAAAAAAAAACTATTTCGAAATTAACAATTGATTTTTTTTGGTAAATAATACATTGTATTTAATAATTTACTTGTTAATGTTAAATAGAATATAAATTAGTAATTGTTCAGCAATACAAAAATGAATTGATTTTTTAGCTAGTATTATAGAAAGTAAACTTATTTTTTTAAAGCATTAAAAATAATATTCTATGTGAAGATAAATACTTTAGAAAATGATCTTTTATGCTGAATACTATTTAATATTTTATTTTTTTATTTGAATAACGTTACCTTCATTATATCTTTATTTAAAAAGCATTTTGCTTTCTAGATGCCTTTTAAAAAGGTATATACCTCTTATTATTTTATATCAATAAATATCATAAAACCTTCAAAGAAATCTTTTAAAAGTATTTTTTTTTCCTTAAATTGAAAAATACTATTGGTGAAAACTAAGTTGAATATACCGGTAGAGTAAATGGAAAATCATTGCGAAGGTCTTCCAAGCTGTTTCTTTGGCAAAACATTTTTTGTTGACAAGCTTAACGAAGATACAATTATTGAGAAAGAGGAATTGGCTGAGAGAATATTGTCTTTAAGGTCTGTAAAAATGAACTGCGGGATCAACCGTCTGGTTAATTTTTTTAGACTAATAAAAGAATCTGCCGCAACCATATCTATGCAGAAAATATCTTTCTTGATGAATTCTCTATTTTCAAGAAAACGTTTTCGTTGGGGTTTGATACTGAAGTTTTTTATATTTAAAGTACATTTAAATTTCTGTATAAAATATAATTTTTGTGAATTCTGCATTAGTTTTTAACTCAAAAACTTGTTCATTTGTGTTACTTAAAGCTGAAACTATTTTAAGTGATATATTAAGTAATAGAATCAGAAAATTTTTAAGGGTATTTTACTGTTATTTCCAATCATTTTATTATTTTCAACAGTTTCATGCTATTGAAAACTGCCTTTAAAATGAACCAAAAAAACATTTTCCATTCCAACTATATTCAGCTTAGCAAATTAAACTTGCTTAAATTATTCAAGTTTAGAAATTATGATGAATATTCTGTAAACAAGAGTTTTAATGATGAATGATTTAATTTAGGAATTTAACGTCGGAAATTTATTCAAGTTCAGACATTAAGATTGACATTCTGTAAGCAAATGTTTTTAATGATTAAAAGTTATTTTTGAATTTAACCTCATTAGATATTATGTTGAATATTTCAGTCAATAAGAGTTTCATGATGAAATATAATTTTTGAATTAAACTTGCTTAAATTATTCAAGTTCGGCTGTATTATCCTGAATATTCTCAATGTAAATGTTTTTACTTATCGAAGATTTTTTTCTAAATTAAATTTCTTTTTTTATTCAAATCTATATATACACTGAATATTTTGCATTTAAACTTTTTACCCATCAATGATATTTTTTGGATTAAAATAGCTTAATTTATTCGAGTTCAGATACTGTGGTAAATATTCCAGATATTTGCCAAATAAAGACATTTTTTAAATGTGTACATTTGAAATGAGTGAAAAAATATTATACAGAGCTTTCAAATGATACTTTATTTGGAAGTACGTTATACTTTCTTGATGGTATTCTGCCGATTCCAAAGACATGCATCCAAATGAATGTGTAAAATCTTTTGGAAAAAAAATGCTTTGTAAGTTTATAGATGACAATAGCTTTGCTTCCTTCATTCGTTGAAAGAGGTAAAATTTGAACCTGCAAAAAATGTATGGTAAGACATTGAAATATCCGAACTTTTAAAATTCTGGGGATTGAATAGTTAAAACCTTCTTTCGTAAATTTTGTCCGTTTTATCACCCAATATAAAATCAGATATTGTTCAAAACGCTCGATTCTGCTCAGAATAAACTCCACGTGAATATCTCAGAAATTTGATGAGCATTCATTTCTACGAGTTTCAATTAGCTTCCTTAAATTTCAGTGCAGATGGAAATAAATGCACTCATTTCATTTGGGTTCAGTATTTTTGCTTATAATGTTTTTTTTTAATTATTATCATTTCTTCTAATATATATATATATATATATATATATATATATATATATATATATATATATATATATATATATATATATATATATATATACATATATACATACATTATATATATATATATATATACATACATACATATATATATATATATATATATATATATATATATATATATATATATATATATATATATATATATATATATACATATATATATATATATATATATATATATATATATATATATATATATATATATATTTTGCAAAATTTAGTCATCAATATTGAATGTAACAAAACCTAATCCAACCTATAGTTTTTTATGTCACTATTCAGTTTTTATTTATTTTTTTTTTATGATTCTTACATATCTATTTACTATCAGGTAATGGTTATTAACCTTTAATGGTTCCAACAAAAGACACTTTTTCAAAAAAACAAGTAGTTAGAAGTTAAAAAAGGCCTAATGAAATGAAATTCCAACATTCTTGTCATTGATTAAATGCGAACCCGATTAGAATTATATCTATAGAACCTTCTCTTACTAAGCAAAAATAAAGAATGTCAAAAAGCTATATAAATAATTAAATGGCTGCAGTGGGCAACTCCCTCGTCCGCTCATTTAGAAACAAGAGAGTTTAATAGATTGTATTTCATAGAATATCGCAAACAAAATTGATAACAGCGTGCATCGAAACAATTATAATTTTATTTAAATTATGAAAACTGTAAATTTAAATCGGAAAATATAAACAATGTTACGGTGTGTTGGTTGATAAGAAATGCACAGTAAACATTTTTCATCATTATCTTTTGGAAAGTTTCTCTCTATTTTAACTCGATAAATGAATCATTTTACTAAATCGATTTGAAGTATTCATCCGGCCTTCAGAAATGATGCACGATTTTGCTTAAATTCCACAGAAGTCGGCTAAATTGTACTTTAAAAATTGGAATGGATATGAAAGGCGCAATTTCAACAATGACAATTTTTACAAAATTATTATAACTAAATAAATAGAATTTTTAAGAAAATCTGTGTAAAGTTCATTTGGGGGGGGGGTTATTGGGTGCAGATATATTTATTCATCATTTAAATGTCTATCAACAATAATTACAAGTATAGAAAACGTAATTTTATATATAAATTTAAATCCAAGCCCATTTTAGATGGCGGTGTATAGTGATAAATATTGGTGATAAACAACGCATTTTAATTTACTAAATGAAAATTTTTTCTGCTGTAAAATTAAGAGTTGGTAAAAGATTATTTGAATTTGCAAGATTTAAAATGTAGTAAAGAGTAAAGAAGACTTTATATAATAGTTTTTTCCCCCTGAAAATCAAAAACGTGTATAAATAGCAGATACTTAATTTAAATGTTTGGTGAAGCTGCTGTATAATTTCTTTGGGGAATTTTTCAATTAGGTGAATTTTTTGGCAGATATAATTATTTATCTAGTATTCTGGATTTGTTATTGCATCATAAGAATCGAAAATATTGAGAATATTTTATGTAGGATTTTGACAACCTTAATATTTATGCCATCGTGAGGGAATCTAGAATATTTTGTTTTAATTACCCATCTTAATAAAAAAACAAGCAATTTAAAGGAATTCAAAGAACTTTTTAGCCCAAGATTTATAAATCGGCTTTTTATTAATTCAGCAGTATTAATTGAAAGAAAATTTTTAATGTTGTTATAAGCAAGGCAATAGTCTTAAGATTCAAAAGAGATTGTTTACGAATATTGCAATTATTAATATAAAATTCTATTATTTAAAGAAATTTTTAAAATTTTTCAAACCGTCCTCACCGATTTAAACTAACCATAAAGTGGATATTTGTCTTGTCTTTGTTCATTTTGCTTTTTCTGCTGTTCTATTATCCATGTGTTCTTGGCTTGAATCGGCAAAAAAAACGGCCTCTCAAACCGATGCTTTGCTTGTTATGTATGAAATTGTTTTATTAACAGAACTTCAGCAATATTATCAGACATTCAATAATGAACTTGTGTGAAAATGTGCTTTGGGTTCCCTGCTAAGCGCATTTTCAAAAAGTCGCCAACTGGCGCGTTTTTGCGTTTCGTCTCGCGGAGTTGAATGCTCCGAGAGACACTACGCAAAAACGGCGTTTCTATGGCGACGAAACCGAAATTTGTGTTTTTAACGAATTTCACCATTGGTATGGCACGAAAACAAAAACAATGGGTTTTTTTTACGAATTGTATAACAAAAAATACACTAGAATATGGAGAAAAATTATCATATTTTTTCCATATTCTAGTGTATTTTTTGACACAAGGAGTGCATTTAGGATGAAATAGCCAGGGCTACCACGCTTGGCGTGTCTATTTCCCATTTGGCGAGAAAGGGGTACCCAAACCACAGATTAACATGAACTTGTTTGCTGCCGCTCGAAGAATGTGATTTGAAGGCGAACAGCAAATTTTTCGACAAGTCGGATTGACAACGCCGTCTCAATATGATGTGACGTAGATGAAACGTTATCTGATGTCATGGATATTTTAAACCAATGAGAATCGCAATAAAGTTACATACTTAGGATTTCAATTGTAACAAAAGTTTATTTACAAAGCTATTTTATGGTTAATATAAAAGAAATTCTTGTGAGGATGGTTCGATTATATGAATTTTTTCACTGTGTTCTGCAGTTAAAGATTTATAAAATAGCATACATTAAAAAACCCGGTATATATGCAAATATTTCTGCAAAATTTTATTTTGAAAAATAATTATTATATATAAATAAATATTTATATTAACAAACAATAATTCCTAAACAATTATATTCAAATATACTAGATATTTGAAAATTATTGCTTAGAAAGATGTAATCTAAAAAAGCAAATTATAAAATGTGCATAATAATAAAAAACTGAAACTATATTTATAACGTATATTCGCCATTTTGTGTAAATTAAAATAAAACACAAATGGTAATGTTGATTGAGTAAAATCTCCCGTGATTTTTACTACAATATCTCTAGTTTGCATAAATTAAAGTAAAAAACAAATGTGGATAGTTGAATCCTTTCCTGCAGCTTTCTTATGGTCTCATCTGCGTTTTAAGGAAATTTTGATGCTTTAAAGTTTACGCGGTGTTCAGTTCGAATTCACTGTTCATCAGCACATTCACACTTTTCTTTGGTCGAAATCTTTTAAACATTTTAAAGATTCAGCATTTTGAATGCTGAAGACAACTGAAGGAAATTTCTCTCGCATTTTTTTCTTCAGTGTTTTAGACATAGAATAATTATTATAAAGAAAAATACTTTTTTCTATTGATTACAATGAACCACTTTCAATTAAAATTAAAGAACTACTTCATATAGAAGAACTTTATTGTGGTCCTTCATAATCTGGCAAAATAAGTCTTCAAAAATTAAATAATTAGAATTGAAAGAAGCAGACAATTTACTCAAACCATTTGACCGGAATCGGATTAAAAATTTGATGGTGATCACGCACAAATGCTCACTTAAAAACCGAGTTTTTATATTTATAAAAAAATAAAGTGATACCCGCACACAATGTATGTAAGCACATTAAATAAGTAATAATGCTGAAAGTTTTGCTACACATTTTATACATGTGTAAAACAAAAAAAAAAAAAAAAAAAAGAGTTCTTTCTCTTTTAAATGCTTAACCCTGAATATTTAGCAGAAATTCTGTACGAAATGTAAGATATTCATTTCAAAAATCAGTGAAAAAATTTACATTAGACCAACATTAAATTTTAATGGAGAACCATTTCATCTTTATTATTTGTCTTTAGTTTCATACATTTTTTATTTGTGTTTTTATTTAAAATACAAATATAACAAGTTCTCCCGCAAATCAAAACAAAGAAGTAATAAATTTTTATAAAATAAGTCCCGTTTAATAATAATTGCAACCCGTTTAAGATATTATGATTCCTCTAAACGGTTAATAAATGAAATTAGGTTACTTATATATCAATCTTCTGATTTTGATACAGCCGGATACAAACATTTCACGATAAGTTATTTTTTAATTGTGTCATCATTGCTTATGGTATCCGGACACTGGGAATTTATTACGAAAATGTGGGAGACAACAAAATGGCTCAATAAAAACCTGAGAAGCACATAATCTGCAAATATTTATCTAATAGAATTCGTAAATCATCGTATGAATGCATTCTGTTGTGTTAAATGACTTAATTTTGTTAGTCATTTTGTGGGTAGACACTTTTCCATGTTTCAATTTTATTTTTCTGATTATTCTATGTTTATTATTTTTTGTTATTTATCTAAATGTATTCAATAAAAATGAAAATTTAATTTCAAACCAAGATATAGCATAAAATTATACGCAACAATAGTTGTAATATGCAATCAAAGCCAATTCTTATAATATTTATAGGGAAAGATTATTTATATAATTTTAAAAAACACATTCTTTTTTATCAACTGTCATTGAATATTTTTAAAATTCGAGGTACTTTTTTTATGTTACATGCTTCAAGATGCTGGAAATGGTATCTTACAAGAATGCCCATGAAATAAAAATATAGAATTTCTTTTTGAAATTTTTACTGCTGTTTTGGAACCTTTTTCCTAAATTAAATTATTTTTAATTTCTTTACTTATACTGATGAAATTTTCGACGCAAGTCACGAAATCCTATTATTTTTCTTGTTTCCTGTTTGTTTTATGTTTCACTATTTTAAATTCATTTCCTTTCAGCGATGTTCATGTCGCCAAACGTAAGGAACTTGGCTCAGATTCACTCAGATTACGAAGATTAATCTGTAATTGGGCCAATATAAGGCCAAATAATCAAAAATCTAATATTGAAAAATGTCTGATATTATTTATTATTTTTCTGCAAGTTTAACTTAATTGACTACTTTAATATTAGATTGTCTTAGTTTAAAAAAATAAAATTTACCGCGCTGAGATAAATTGTAATGAATTTTTTCATTTAAAATTAATATTTGATTGATATCAGTATCATCATTTATTACTAACACGAAACACACAGTTTCGATTCCGCTTAAGATATATTCATGCCAGTTATCAAATTGAAATCACAATAATGATTTCATTGCTAAGAATATTCTTGAAAACAGAATGTTAACCATTTCAAAATTGTAAAGAATGTCCAATATTTTACTGGAAAAAAGCACAAGAAAGTTAATGAATGAAAAACATGTACATAGCTTTGCTGACGATCCCCGGACTCGATCTTAAGTTATGAGTTTAGAATGTCTTGAAGTGCGGTCAGGTGACCTGATGTCAACAGATTCTAACGCAAGCTCTCCTCTCATCGTTTCTTTGAAGTTGCTCGCTTTTCATGGGAACAATGCTATGAAGAGGATGTCGCGAGAGAAAAAATAAACACAGGAGTAAAGGGTATGAATAGAGAAATAAATTAATATTTTAATGCTCTCATTTAAAAAGCGAGAAACATAATATTTCGTTCTTTTTTTCCCTCCTTCAATTCAATTACAATTAGATGTCTTTGGATCCTCGCTGACGAAATTGTCTGTCTTGTGAAAGCAAACATTTAATCCTTAAATTTTCTTGGTTTTCAAACGTCTGCTGGAACGTATAGAAAACATGTAAGAACCCCAAATTTTCCGTCTTTAGTTGTTTTCTTATTTTTGAAGTGAAAGTAACTATAATTTATGGTCATATCAAACATGCTTTTAAAATCTATACTTTACCCATAAATGTATTTTTTTCCCAGACATTTTATTTAACCCGTGCGATTCTTTTTTTTTTATTTCAAAATATATCTTCCCGAAGTGGCATGTTCTTCAAAAAAGTTATTAGATGGAATAAAAAATTTCGCTATCTTTAACTGCCATGAAAAAAATGGAGGTTCAGAAACATTTTTCTAGAAAAATGCGAGAATGACTTTCGAAAGTTCACTTTACCCAAACTTTCTACAAATGAGTGTCATTTAATAAAGCTTTTCCTCGAATTTTATAAAAAGTGTAAAAAATTAATTGAATCCCCATGTCTTTAAGGGTCGCGCTTTTATTTAATTGCTATTTGGAAAAATCTAGGCTCTACGGGATGTAGGTCATGGATTTTTAATATAGTATGGAACAAAAATTTTCATTTAATATTTAAGTACACTCAGAACTGTTTTTGTGCTTTATAAGAAAATTTCATTCTAATTGAAACAATTTATATAATTATCAATAAAAGTAGAACGGTTTTATCAATCATTTTGCTTTTTAATATGCACTTCGTCACATTATATAAGCATTGCGTTATAGTTTAAGTATATATTGTTACTCCAGTACAAACTAGGTATATATATATATATATATATATATATATATATATATATAAATATATATATATATATATATATATATATATATAGTATTGAATTAAAGTTAATTTTAAAGTTAATTTTTTAATACTGTCAAGATAACCTTTTAGTTATCACTATATTCATTTTTCATTTAAAATATTTGCATTATTTTCGTTGAGTTCGTTTTTTTGCTTTGCCTAACCAGGCTGGACATTTCTGCGCCGTTCCTATTCACCATTTAAAATATATTTTTTAATTGTATTGCAAAGACTGTTTTTATAGTTGTTTTCATTAAATTTTATTCCATTTTTAGGAGGTTCTTATCTATCACACAAACATATATATGAGTAAATCATATTTAAAAAATGACTGTCGCAAAAACATTTTGAAATTAAAACTATTTGATAGAATAAGTATAATATGAAAACTAAATTTAGTAGGAAGAAAAATTAATTTTAATTCTTTGTAAAAATGAAACGAGTTGTTAAAAATATTAATTTTATTTAAAAAATTTTATTCATTAATTTAATAAAAATTTTTTATTAAAATAATATAAACAAGATTTGTTTTTGTATTTAAGTTCTTAATTTCAGTTATATGAAAAAATAAGCCAAGTATCATTTTAAAAGCAAACTATTTTTTAACTTGAATGTACGATGGAAATTCGAGTAATCAAAAATTAAAAATTATTGGCAGAAATTTCTCTTGTTTTTAATTTTATATCTTAATTCTTGAGATAATACTGTAAAAATATAACAATTATATATATATATATATATATATATATATAATGGGAAAAAAACGACATGCACATAAATTTCTCAAACGATTTGCACAAAGTAAGCAAAATTTATTTTGAATTAAGTTCTTGATAAAAATGAAAAACTATGAATTTCTCATGATATAAGAAATAGGAGAAAAAAATATTAGACATTTCAGAATTTATTTAACCTACATAAAGTGCTCTGATATGCTGAAACATTTGGAATTATGTTTAGTCTACTTAATTTGTTTTTCTACTTAATTTGTTTTTCTACTTAATTTCAAACCTAATTTTAATACTTATTAAATAGCAATTAAAAATGAAAAAGAAAGTTCAAATTCTTTACTAGAATGTATAATCTGGAAAAACAACATTTCATTTGTGTTGTCAAAAAATTATATCTGCAAATAGAAAAAAGTTTTGAAATAAATGGACAAGTTGCTTAGGTAATCAAAAATTAAAATAAAAAAAGACCCAGGACTTTTGTGATTTTTTTATGCTGATAGAGTGAAATGGAGATTAAACAGTTATTATCAAACATGTTACTTGTGCAAATGTCTCGAAAGATGCGACCAAATAAGCAAAACAATAAAATAGAAAAGGGGATAAAAAGGAAAGGTCTCATTGCTCATAAAATTGTAAATTTAATGTTATTCATATATATATATATACACACACACACACACACACACACACATATATATATGTATATATATATATACATATATATGTGTGTGTGTGTGTGTGTGTATATATATATATATATATATATGTATATATATAACTGTTAATAACATAATAAAATAATATTATAAAAACTTTATATTTACAATAAATGGCAATCATACAAATATATTTTAATTAGATATGATGAAATGAAAAACTGTAATATATTCATAAAGCTTGTGAAACTAAGTGTTCTTCAATGAAACTGTGGTCTTGTCATGTTTATCAGTGTATTTTAGTCCTATATCACAGGTCATGTGCACGTACTTTAAAATTACAATCTGACATAATAATCTGACAATAAGCTTGGGACAGTTGACCTCACGTCGCAGTTGCAGTGAACACTTTGACCAAGAAGCAGAACGAGGCGACGCCAATGCGTCACTGTGCCCCTCCGTGAATAGGGTGTAACCCAGACTTCTACTGTAGCGACACACATACACGGGAGCCGGATTCCCCCTTTTTGGCACGGGTCCAGGCGCTCCCCTTATCCGGAGGATATCTTTTGCCTTTTGGAGGAATAGTTCCAGAGTCATGAATAATTTTTTGTCCCATTCATCCTTTCCCATTGTCAATGAAAGAAATTTCTGGAGTAATGTGGTTTCAACAGAGTCCCCCCCCTTAAACGTGTCTTCATTTTAAGAGTAAAATGCCAAAGTTTCATAGCAAAAGTATTAGGAGTCATTTAAAGTTCGTTTTGAAAGAAAATCGTAAAAAAATAAAGTTCTAAAATTACGCGATTATGATTTTTTTTTTTTTTTGTTTCATAATGTTGTGTAAAAATTTTGTTGAATGAGTGATTAAAATTTGTTTTTGCAATTACACTTAAACTTGTTTTTGTGTCTCGGTTATATATAAACTAAATAAAAGAAAGTGTATACAAAAATTGCGCAAAGCCTTTACGAATTGCTTTAAGCAATAGTTTTCGTAACACAATTAAAAATTAATTTTTATTTTTTAAATAGGAACCGCATAAGAAATTCAAACATAAAAAGTAACTCAAAACCTTACGAAATAATTAGATCTTTTGTTCAGAAATCAAGGCCAGGCTGTTCGGTATCTCACCAATCATTTTGATTTAGAAAATAATGCGAAAATCTTTGAATATTTTATTTATATAAGTGTTCATGTTTTACACATAAGCTTTTCTCTCAGACATACAACCATTATCCTGTGAAGTCTGAAATTACGGCAAATTTCCTGTGGTAAAATGAATCAAAATCTCTTTTGCCACTTGAGGATATTACCTCGCTCTCACTTAGAGTTTTCCTTTTTTTCTCTTAACAAGTAGTCGGTGCGACAGCTTTTATTTCACTTGGCGCTCGTAGCCTGTAATACAAGAGTGAAAAAGCTCTTTTTGGAACTTTGAAGAATATACATCGATTGTAATAAAATGACATTCTAATTGATGGCAGAGTCTTATAATTTCGTCAACTCTGTTCCGAATTTAACTGAAATTTTCATATAACCCACAAATAGAAAATCGCATAGAGAGGACCGAAAAGAAAAGGTTTTATTGTATTTCAGACTCTGATTGAGATTTAAGAGATGGAGGTGGTTTTAATAATAGTAGGGTAGCTTACATTTTTTTCAGAATTTGTGTCTTCAAGCCACCAATTTTCAGTGAATTTTCTTATTAAGGAATGCCAGAGTTAGGAGAATAAACTTTATGATTTTAATCTGAAATTGTTTTCGTAAATATTTTCTAAATTGCTCTCCTTTTTCAAAGTTGGAACCACCTGTGATGATTCATCTGGCAGTTAAAAATTAAAAAAACAAAAATTCTGTACAAAATACATTGTTGAAACAAACCAAGGATCTTCAAACATCGAAACGACATCTAGTTTCATATTTTATATAATGACATCAAATTAGGATTGTTAAGAAGCATTTTCTGCAAGTAAAATATTTTTAATGATGCATTTATTGTAAGAAAGTAAGTTAAATCTTGTTTTGAAGGCTCAACATATTCAAGGAATTACTCAGCTATAAATTTTCAGTTATTTTATTTGCTTCCAGTTGCGTTGATCTGGCACCGAGGCCTCTAGAAACTTCTCTATTTTCCGTTTGTTACTCTTGCTTGAATCATTCCTGAGATTTTTCATGTTTGATACCGCTTGAAAACTAATTACAAGAAAAACAAAACGTTTTTAGGACGTTACCACACGTTTTTAGAGTCAGCGGTCTGATAGACCTTGTCTGACTTCGACAGACATTTGGAAGATAAGCCACAACAAAATGTTTGCTGCCAGTGAAATCTGCCGTTTGTTTTCTTAGAAATAATTTTTATTGTTAGTACTATTCATGGTGAGCCCAATTTTTATGTCCCTTATTTTTTGAAGAACATTTGCATTGGCTGCCTTTAATGGACCAAAAGTTGAGTTGGGAGCCGATAGTTAGTACACTGGAATTCGGTTCAACAGCTCACAGGTTCACTTTGGAACCAACTTTGAACTGCAGACTACATTAAGCTCATTGTCTCTCATACGGAAAAAAATAACCATTCGGAAAATAAACCAGTCAGAAAGTGGGAATGAATTCGATGATTTG
The DNA here is from genome assembly GCA_030067965.1 of Latrodectus elegans. Taxonomy (NCBI): domain Eukaryota; kingdom Metazoa; phylum Arthropoda; class Arachnida; order Araneae; family Theridiidae; genus Latrodectus; species Latrodectus elegans. The sequence goes on along the minus strand of CM057812.1, from coordinate 78,263,237 downwards.
AGTAATTATAACTTCAATTGTTTTAATCTAGTATGGGCATTTTACATCAAAACCTTTCGTGACAGAATTTCATTTTATAAATTCTTCCCATCCAGAAATGTGTTTATGGCGGGGGGGGGGGCAACAACAGTTTTCCAAGCGTTCATTTTAACAGTTTCTAGTCATTCAGATTTCACTTTAAACATACCTACAAAGCAGTACAGGTGAGCCCCAGACTGCACCTTATCGAGTTATCACTAACAACCACCTCTTTTTGAATCACGGTCAAGTAACAAAATAGTACCTGAGCTGGCACTCTTCCCTCCCTATCCACATCATACCAGAGTAAGATATTTGGACGTCACAGAGGAACGTCTCAAACCTATGGAAATTCGAGCAACCCAGTGTGTAAGACTGAGTTCACCCTTCGACTCACTTCCAAATGTTGCTCCACCTTTATAAGCAGTTGAACCTCTCTGCTGTCAGCAGCATGTCTTCGGTTTCTGGGTACAAAACCTGACCAGTCATCAAACCAAACCTTCTTACTCTGTGAAATTTTCTCTGAAATTTATATATAGGTGAAAAAACAACTTTTAATGCAATTCTAGTCTGTGAAAATACCGAATTTCAAACAATAAGTTACCACTGAAAGAGGAGTGAGTTGCGCTGTGAGGTTCTCCCGCAATCGACACTATTTCCTTCCGCACATGGGCCGAATCCCTCCTTGCTCAGCTGCAGAACGATAATGCATTTTTGAGCACGTCCTACAATGAGAGGCAGAATGCGGAGAAGTCAGAGGTCGTGATGAAGGTAGAGGGGGCGAGCATTCCTCTCGAGAATGAAAGGCATTTTATTGATGGAGGAGATCGCAGACCCATTATCGGATCAGCGGTAAAGAGCAGGGGATGAATTTGGAAAAGGTGCTCGGAATTTATATATTAGAATGACAGAGAAACTGGAATTCACTTAACAAAATCTTACGCTCAAGCTCGGAGTGTGATTGAGTTGGCATTAACCATCGAATAGGACCTTTGCTGATTTCAATCCGTCGATGCTAAGAATAAATGATTAAATAGAGAAAATTAACAATATATTATATATATATATTAAATTTAGATTTAAAACCTTCACGTAAAAGAGAAATTAATTTTCAACGAATTTCTTAGATGCATGTTTAATGAAAAGAATGTCGACCGCTCTGTCTAGTGGTCTGAGTATCTGACTGCGGATAGCGAGGTCCTGCGCTCGAATCCCGGTTCGGGCATGGATGTACTTAGTCTTCCTATATATCCAGTCTTTGATCTTTCTGTGTATAAATGAGGTATGAATGGTTGCCTACTCGATAAACGGATCCCTATGGCATGTTTGTGCTAAAGCAATCGAACTCCACACCAAATATGGTTCAGTATGAAAAAGTGGAGTAGCGCACCCCATATTATACATTTTTTTGCCTTGTGCCTAGCTGGCACACGACAGAAAAATGAAAAAAATGTGGGTTTTGATCGATATTTCTTCTTTAGTGGCAGGACAGCCCTGAATGGGTCCTAGCACTCTCCAAAATTTGACCACTCTTAATCTTTGGTCTTGAATTTCCAAACTATAACTTTTCAAGATTCATTTATTTTCAATGCAGTCCAACAACCTGAATTTGGGTCGTCCTTTTTCGGAGTGTCTGTTGTGTGGCCAAGAAAACTTTATTTATAAATCTGTGTAGCCATTAAGTTTTATAAGGTGTAAAACCATCTTAAATATTTATAGACAAATAAAATTAGCTACACCTGGCTTTTTATATATGCTTTGTACAATTCGATATTTAACTTCCCCTTGCATCTTTTACCTGTATGTTTCTTTTATCATTTAATGATCTGTAATAAGTTTTCGTTGATATAAGTTCGTTTGGTATAAGTTCTCCTTTATTCACGATTTATCTCTCTTTTATCATAGTATTACTCTATGTTCTCAAATGCTTAATTGCTAGCAAATATCAAATCAGTTAATAGGATAATATTTTCTGCTGCAATAGTTTAATCTGCATTTTCTTAATGGACAAAAAATTAACTAGCTTAATATCGATTGTTTAATAAGAATATTTGTGTGAGCGAGATATATTTTTTGTCCTTAATAAAATTGAAAATTAAATATTTCTAAAATGATGAAAATCATGTCTAGTTTAAACAAAATAATTACATGAGTTTTAACATTGTTTAGTGAAATGTTTTTATCATTTGACTCGTGAGATACACATCTTGGCTCCTATCTTTGAAATATTTACTCTAACTATTTCAAAGTTATATCTGTTATTTCTTATTCTATTTGGTTAGCCATTAGACTTAATGAGATCCATGAACTAATGATCAGTCTAAAATAAGAAGAAGATGTCAAAGAAGACCTCTATCTCTTTTCCTAGTCCAAAGGAGAAAAGCTGATGATCAGGGTGTGACATTGATTTCCTATACATGAATATCTTGTTTCCTCAGTCATCCACTTATAAGTCTTGATAATATTATCGGCTTACATAATTACCTGTAGCGGTGACAGCACCTGCTGGTTGCCTGCCACCATACTAGTCATCCATTGCGGGAGAGCAAAAAGATAGATTTAAGCAGATCAGTCTACTAAATATGAAGAATTCTTTCAAATGGCACTTCATTTCAAATGGAGCCAAGGGGTCTTTTGTGGGTGGCAGGAGGAGAGCTTTTGCATCTGGGCTCTGTCGTCGATTTGAGACCAGTTTTGGATAGAACTATGGCTGTTGGACATAATCCAGATATCGTTATAATCTGTGCAGAAATCTTTAAGACCTTCAATTGCTAATGGTTCTGAACGGAACACTCATCTGGATTTCTATTTTTTTGTGAAAGCTAATGAATATTTTTTAAACATAGATATTGCAAATTCCATCTTCACTTTTTCAGGCGTTGACATTGTATTTATTTGTGGCATGTTATCCGAAAATATGTAATCACTATTGTATGAGAACAAAATCTAATAAGTGAGACTTTCTGTTTTTGTAGAAGAAAAGAATCTTATTTGGAATAGCGTAAATTATTCCCTATAATGCATAGAAGTAATTTCAATTCAGTAAACCGCCGCAACGTAAAAAATTATTTCATATTTTGGCTTTTATATATATATACAGTATGTCCACTAAATTCCCTTGCCACCCTCTTAACTTCAGAACCCCTGCTACTATATTCATAAAAGTGGTGTCTAAGTATAGTAAAGTACCCCTGCGCTACTGAAAAAAACAGACTACAGCGCCTCCTGGTGGAAAACAGCGGAGTTAGCATTCTTATTTCGAAAACGGAACGAGATAGAGAGAAAAAGTGATTTACAAAGTTGCAGAGCATCCTCGATTTAGTACGAAACGATACATTGTAGGCATTAATGTGAAGAATACAATGGTTAAAACACGCATTTATTGTTTCGTGCTGTGACGTCACAAAACGATCTAAGAAAGAAAAAAAAGAAATAATTATAATGATATACTTTATTTAAGGTGTTCAAACTTCTCACCGTTAATGCACATTTGGATCCTCGCTTGAAGATTACGTTGCACACGTCGGAACACGCGACCGTAATTCGTCGTTTCAGGTCCTGCAAATTTTGTGGAGGGGTAACATACACCTGATGTTTCAAGTATCCCCACAGGAAAAAGTCCAGTGGAGTCAAATCAGGAAAGCGTGGAGTTCACTCTTCGAAACCGCCATACCCTTGTATTTGGTTGCCAAATTACTTGCCGAGGTATTGTTTCACTGGAGATGTCTTGTGAGTAGGCGTGACGTCATGTTCAAACCATGTATTTTTAAGATTAAACAACAGCAGGTTCTCCACAAAATCGGATAATACATTCTGTAGTAATCGTAAATATTGTGCACCCGTTAGCGTGCCATTGTAGAATACTGGGCCTATCAGCTTGTTATTGTAAATTGCACACAAAACGTTAATAGCATACCGCATACCGCATTTGATGTTGAATGTCAATGAAACATTTAGGATTTTCCAGGGCCCAGTAATGGGAGTTTTGCCTATTGTACATGCCATTCCGTGAAAAGCATACCTCATCCGTCCACATTATATCTGCCAAGAATGTTGGCTGGACCTGTATCTGATTCATGACGAAGTTGCACCATGCATAGCGTCGCTCGGCATCCCCGTCCATTAAAACCTGTTCAGGCGTTGGTCGGTATGGATGAGCACCTGATTCGCTTAAGATTTTTCAAACCTGACTTTTGGAGAGACCACAGTGTTGACTGATCTCTCTTACGCTGCTTTTCAGATATGCAAGTGCATATGGTAATACCTCATCCGGTTGAACTTGCCACCTTACCTTAGCTGATCTGCCAGATCAAAGTTGACTAGTAATGCAACATGTCTCCCTTAAACGTTTTACAACAGTTAGGATAGTTTGATGAGAAGGAGAAATGCGGGCCTGCAAGACAACGCAGGCGGTACAACCTTGCTGCTGATCGTGCCTTGCGTCAACATACACCGTACAGTAAAACCATCTCACAATACTCAACTTGGGAATACTCAGCCATGATCATGTGCATCAGCTTACTAAAGCCCTAAGAAGCTGACTCTTTTATAGCTGTCTCAGGTGAACAGGCGTGACGTTTCTTACATATTTGCATACTGCATTCAAAATGTTGGAATTATTTTTAATGCTTCCGTTCTTTCCATTTCGAAATAATAGTAGAAAGTTTAGGTACGAAAAAAAATTTTTTTTTCTTTTTTAACTATGCACACGTACGATGTGCTACGCCACAGCACGAAACAAAAAAGGCGCGTTTTAACCGTTGTATTCTTCATATTCATGCCTACAAGGTATCGTTTCGTACTAAATCGAGGATGCTCTACAACATTGTGAATCACTTTTTCTCTCTATCTCGTTCCGTTTTCGAGAAAAGAATGCTAACTCCACAGTTTTCCACCAGGCGGCGCTGTAGTCTGTTTTATTCAGTAATGTATGGCATGGTTTTACTATACCTAGACACCACTTTTATGAATATGGCAGCAGCCGTTCTGAAGTTAAGAGGGTGGCAAGGGACTTTAGTGGACACCCTGTGTGTGTGTGTGTATATATATATATATATATATATATATATATATATATATATATATTTGTACCAGAAGAAGAGGAAAAAAATTTTACGCTATTAAATAAAAAATCACTTTTTTATATTAATTATTTTTTTACACTTAATTAGTAAGTAAAATTGTAATATGCAAAAAGTTTTGTTATCATTTTGTAAACATTCTGGTGTTTCTGGATTCGCAATTATGATGAATTTTAGAACATAAAATCTCATTTCATGATTTCTTAATTTAAGCATATTTATATTTTATTAGTTATCATTTTCAAAATTAATTCTTGTATCATACTAAATGTGTTTTTTTTTTTCGCGTAAAATATAAATTTTTGATTTTTCGTGACCTTTTACTGGCTCTAATTTTAAACAAAATTAAAAGAAAATGAATTTCCCTCAAATTTTTATTGCAAGTTAAAAATTATTGATACGAGTAATTTTTAACTCTTACTTTGTTATTTCTGTGTGAATAGTTCGTTAAATATATTTTAATTATTTATGGTTCCTTATGAAAAAACACCATAGTGCATGTATAACGGGTAACAAACTGATACTGAATTTTATAAAGGTAACAAATGATATATTGAAGAAATTTAAGAGAAATTTTGCTTAAAAATTGGTATATTTTCCATAATCTTTTCAAATTATGGAAAACTTACCCCTAACGTAAAGACAATAGGAATAGATCTTAAGATTACAAGAAGTTGTTCGCCAAATGTAGCGACCGTTTCTATTTAGTGCGATATTCCTGGTGTTGTGATTTCCGGTTGAATATTTCCTGACAGCCAACAGAGATTGAAGTTAACCATTTTAATAGTAGACACTTTTTTGACATTGTTTTATTTATTTAAGCATTTTTTGATTTTTATCAAAATGTGTTTATAAAACTTTAATTCAGTTTATACTTTAGATTATATAAGATAAAATTATTCAAAACACAGCACTTGTTATTTAATAGGCGATGTTTAGCGGCTTCTATCTCGAAACAGTTTAACTCTTTTCATGGAAAATAAAACATGATTTGTTTTTATAATTTTTTTTATTAATTAAGAATTTTATTATTTCTAAAATCAATTTTTTCTATTTCATGCTTCACGAGGTTAGATGGAATTTTCGCAAATGATAATGACAACACAATTTAAAAATATCTAAATTATTCGCGTTATTTGCAAAATTTATTATTTAAATTGTTTTATGCTTTTCAATGCAAGTGAATAAATCATTATAATATGTTATTTTCTTTTTTATGTTTGTTTTGCATTCCGCCATTTTAAATTCGGCTGCCATTTTCATTGAATGGCGTGAATGTTCATGTCGCCCAACGTAAGCTTATCTCGACTATATAAGACTATCTTAAAAATTCTACTAAAACGGCATATTCTATGGAAATCCAATAAAGAAACCTTCTTTTATAAAATTCTCGTGCGAATTTGAGAATTTGTTGCTAAGATAATGCAGTTCCTTGTTGGTTTAACTTTAATGCTTACTCTTTAAATCTCTCACAAAAATGTTAAAGCAAGCCTTAGATTTTTTGTTTCACTATCGAAACAAACAAGAAATTTAGTTTTGAAGGAGAGTAAAAGACACTAGCTAGTTTTAATAAACTTTATGAAATCTATAAGTATTAAATATTATTATTGCTTATATATATATATATAACATTATATATTATTGCTTATAACATTTAATGTTTAATCATATAAAACTAATTAGAATAAAAATGTAATGTTTATTCTTATTTTACTTTTTGAAAGGATCTCCTTTTCAAAACTTTTCACAAATATTCTATTTAAAGTAATTATAATTTTTTTGTGCTATTTTTGTATTTTTTGTGAGTATGAAAATTGCCATCCAGTTGGAGGAAAATATTAATAAAAGAAATGAAATGGTTTGGTCGGGGTCATTTAGTTTGCAACTGTCAAGTACATTACACATCTATTATTACTCCAATACAAATTCTTTATATATCCAGTGTTTTAGAGTTTATAGTTTAGTACTGGTCTATTTAATTGTTCTTATCATTGCATTTATCTTTCACCAAAAATTTGCTTTTCGGCTTTGCCTAATTGTTGTCCTGAATGGACTAGATTCGTGTCTTGATTTCGTTTCAAAAAGTAGTTCCTTGTTATTTCGCAAGTTTTTCGGTTATTTACAATGCTGGACTCTTTTATGTGACTCCTATTCAAACGCTTTTAAATTTTGTTGCGAAAACTATTTTTATTGATGTACTCGTAGAGTTCGTGTGACTTCTCCGTTTTTAGTTTTTTTCCCCCTCCTTATAGAAGCTGGAATAATTGGAACACATACTTAATATCGCGTTCGGCCATCATGATCACATGGAAACGTCCACCGAGACTGATCGGTTGGATTTTCTGGCGCAAGCTCCAAAAAGGGCATGCTGTTCTTCCATTTGTCGGTATTGCTATAACATAACATAAAAGCTAATTGCGATTACATATACTAAAAATAATTGAAAAGGGAAAAAATGAGTGAATATTATTCATCCGTGATTGATGTTCGAGAATGGGAAATTTGTATCTGCACAAAGAAACATGAGCGAGGCTCCTAAGAATTTTTTGTGCTTTCATACCAAACTGTAACTTCCAGAGGTAGAAAAAATGTCACTTTAAAAACTTCAGGGCACGAAAAAACTCTGTTATTGTTGTAAATATTATCTTATCAAGTAGCATACTACCGTATACCTAAAATACACTGGCTCACAAAAGTTAAATAACAACAAGTTTTTCGAAACTTTCCATAAGAAAGTGGCAGTAACAATAATATTTATATAAATAATAAAAAAGACTCATGTAAAATTCTGCAAAAACACCAGCAATCTCTTTTTTCGAAGCAAAAGAGCAATTATATATAAGAAAGGAAAATATGTTATTATAATTACGTTTAAATATATTATCTGTACTGCATTCAATATATACCTGTTTTTATTACATTTCACTGACATTTTGGTGGTCACAGTGACATGCATGTGTCCCAGCGAAGATCGAATATTGGTGTGTAAGGTGTCGGAATGAGATCCTTGATCCTGTGCAATGACTATGACTTTAATCCGGTGTAGGATAACCCATGACCTCAGTGAGCTGTGATTGCTGAGAAATATTTTTAAAGTCATGGTTTAGAGTGAATAGAATGGCCAGCTCTATCTACAGACCTGAATCCTATAGGGGATTTATAAGACTATTCTGGCAGATAAGTTACTACACTGTAAGTCTTACTCCAAAGTTTGTTGGAGAGCTGGAAATCAGCTTATTGTATGTCTCATCTTTACTTCTTATTTCAATAAGCAACAACTTAATTGACAGCATGGAAAGTCGATGCCGCATTACATTCAAGCTGGGAGTGGTCCTAATTCTCATTAAAACTTCTTTTAATTATGTATCTGTGACATTTTACCACATAAAACTGTGAATATTCTTTCCCAAAAATAGACTCTTCCAGCAATTTTTTCCAATTGTAAATTATTTATGCGTTTTTCTTACGTAAACTGCTGTGTTACAGTCAATGCATAACTGTTTTGTGTAGATGTTATCCAAATTTGATGGTTCTACATTTATTCATTTGCAAAATACGTGCATAAAACTGGTATTTTTTTAAACTTTTTGTTGCCAGTGTATTGTAAATTCATGGTAATCATCAGTAATAAAGTTTTATACTTAAAAAATGTATATAAAAATGGAGGTTCACATCAGACACCGAAAAGTACAGTATACATATATATGTATTTCAATATTTAGTTTCTTTTTGCATCAAATTTCAATGAAATTTAAAACTGATTTAAATAATTGTTAGAAATGTTGGCTGACAATCCAAATGTTTTGTATGAATCTTTTATGAGTGTCTTTCCCGTTGGCTACCCAAATGTTCTCCGACAAATTTCTGGCAGTAATTTTCTGTCATTTCCACGGTGCTGACAGATTTCGTACGCTCCGCCATAACAGCCTGACCCACTAATTACCCGTTCTGCGAATGTATCGATCGTCAATCAGGACATTTCACTGGAAATGGCGTTCGGCATTCACTTGGCTTCTGGATCACGTAACAAAGTAGTCTGCCATCTGGAGGGTTGAGCAATCCTTTCAGGCAGCCAATCATCAGATGGGACGTTCCTTTTTTTCTCCCGTGTGTGCGAGGAAAAAGCCTGTTACTTTCTCCTTGCGGCTGAGGATATGGCTGTGAAGCCGCATTTGTGGTTTGCACAGCGGACGCAGAACCATTTCGGGTTAGTTTTTGTGTTTCCAATTAAAGTAGCAATCATAAATGTGTGTGTGTTTGTCTTAAAGCTTCCAAATTTATAATTTTCTTTAAAAATATATCTTTAAATAATTTTTTTTCAATAAAATAGTAAATCTTAATATTTGTGATGAGAAAGTTAAAATATTTAATACGATTTTCAGTTTACATCCTCACTAATGCAAAAGAAGTAAATAATTTAATTTAGGTAAATTATACTTATTTCAGAATTGAAATAGGTTCAGTGGGAATAAAATATCATTTTAAGTTACATCTGTTGATGTTTTTTAGAATTATTCTTAGGAACATCTCAGAAACAATAATTTTGGACTTTCATTATTTTTCTAGCTAGTATGCGCGTATAATGGTTCAATTTAAATCATATGAGTAATGTAATAATTCGTATTTTAGCATTATAAGTATTTATGCTCTGAAGTTGTGTTTGAATTTATTACAATAAAGGGCAGATTAAAAACAAAACAAAAAACAATAAAATACATACAAATTGCCCAATTTTTTTAAATCTGATTTTTCACAGATTGATTTTCAAAAGAATTTTTTCTGTTTTTGTTTTTCGATAAAATATGATTATTAATCACTGATTTTTTCAGAGGAATTTCAAATGATATGAGTAATACTTATGTAAGGGAATTTAAAAGTGTATTATGTGCACAAGTTCAGTTCATTGATATTACAAGGGCTTATTCTAAAGTCTCATATGACAATATTGATTTAGTAATTTTCCAGATCTCTCTTTGATTTTTCTCAAAAGTTTTCTTAAATCGAGATCTGACAATTTCTGAGCACGTTGAATTCTTCTATGTCTATTTACAGGTTTTAGAAAGAAATAATAAAAATTCGAAAAGTCAACCTTTTTTTCGGCAAAAATAATGATGTTAACTTTGAAATAAAAACGATTTTTCTGACTTCAATATATCTCGTTCCAATAAACATATTATTCTAATTCTTTCAGTTATATCTCTAGACAAATTTTAATTTCCATATACTGAAAGCATATTTAATTTATAATGAACTATAAATAAATCCTCAAAGATTCCATTGTCAAATATAAAAAAAAATCAATGCTTCTTCTTTATTATGAATATCAAGTGTAAATGAACCACACAATGAGTCCTTTGACAATCGTGCTAATTTTTTGCTCCATTTTTTTTATTAATTTTTGAGACTGTTTCATATTTTTATTTGATATTTCAAATGAAGATTAACAGATATGAAAACAGACCTTAATATGTCAAATATAATATTTGTTTATTTAAATTTAAGCATATTTTTAAGATTGTCTTGACTTGTGTTTTCTTTTTAGTACCTCAAATACTCTACCATTCATTATTAAAAGATTATGATTTATTTGAACGGCAATTTTTATTGAATCTTGATATATTTTAGTTCAAGAAAAATATTATATATATAGACCAAGACTAATCCTTATCGAAGAAATTCTGATACTTTTCTACGTACAAATAAGGGAGACATAGTTTACTCTGCGTAATTTTATCTTTTTTACAGTATCTGAAATTTTTATTCATCTTTGCATAAATTCAGTCATGAGCTACGCACATAATTTTATTTCAGATCGTAATTGGGAACCACTGGGCATCATAGAATACCTATATATATATAGCGTTAGATATAAATACCAATCTTAGAATACCCGATATACGAACTGTTTTACGGCTTCACTTCTTTGTTTAAATCTTGCTGTCAAATAGTAATTATCACAAAACAGGACTCTTGAAACCTAGTACTTTGCTTAAATTGGTTGGCTGCCGTTTAAATCATATGCACGCCTACTTTTTGTGATTGTTTATTTTTCTGACGCTGGAGGGTGCACTGGTAATGAAAAGGCAGTGACAGTGATCTTGTGCTGTCTCATTCCAAATCTTACTGGAAGCATTGCTCGGTGAAGAACTGTGGTTGACCTTGCAGGATGGTGTTTTTTTCCCTACCATTTTGCAGCATCAGGAATGTCTCAGAGCTGATACCAGAATCAATTCCTGCATTTCAGAAGTTATTTATTTCATTTAAAAAACGATGCCAGTGAACTCTGTGCTTGTCCTTGGAGAAGTCTTGATGGCTTCATGTCACCACCCAGAGTTCAATCAAGTGTCTCATAGTTTGCAGCACTCGGGTTTTATTTCTAACCTCTTGTGATCTTTTGCTGTCTTAAATTTTTAATTCTTATGTTCCTTTTGTTTTGTGAATGTTTTTATGGTTGAACATCTCGGGTCATATTTTTGTAACACAAGAGGGAGTTTTGTTTGACTTTTATTAATAAAAATATGATATGGTTATTTTTTTTTAAATAAACAGCAACCTCAAACGCATTATTTTTCTTGAAATTGTTCAAAATAAATAGTTTTGTGGTTACGTTATTATTGAACACTCGGTAGCTATAACTGGTTAAGATTCTGCATTTCATATCATAACGGGTTCCATTCATTAACTTAAATTTAACACTTTGATAAACTGTGGAGGCTCTTTTTTATTTAACTGTCACTGAGTAGCAAAAAATGAACAGTTTTTTTTAAATAAATTTAAATATTTTATATTTTTAAAAAAATTATATTTTTTGTTTCTTTATTTTGTATATTCCTTAATCATTGAATTTCATATTTTGACAAATAGTTGGTGAAGTCATTTTCGATAACAATATTTCGTTATCTGTAATTGAATTATCTCACTAAATGACTTAAGCTAGTGCATTACTCACAGGTTGAAGCAAAGGATAATGCACGACCTGAAACTTCAAGAGACTATCACGCAACCTTACTAGAATTTATATCATTCATTCCTGTTCCTAAAAAACCACTTTACAACAGGCTTTGTTGAAAAATATCCCATATATCACATGAGTGACCTTTCTTTTAAAAAGGAAAATATTTTTACAAAACAGAAAAAAAATTTAAAATTATTTGGGAATATATTGGATGAATATCATTTTCCAATATAATGCGTAGCCATTGAACACATAATACGTTATCATATTTATAAATTTAAAAGATAATATAATAGCGTGGATGTAAAGAAACACCAATGTTACTTTAAAGAACAAAAGTACTTTCAAGAAACAAAAGTACTTTAAAAGAAAACTCAAAATATGACTGATAAATATTAATCACTAGACAAAAGTAGAATGGTAAATTAAGAACTAAAATAGAATTATCGAATTAAGTAAAGATTATTTTTATCTTTTCTTGTTTTAGGAAAGCACGATACGTATAAACATGTTAATATCTACCACATTGTACATAAATTATTTAATGTTTTAAATTATTTAAAATTATTTCACACTTAACATAAAATTACATTTTTAGTATTAAAAATGCTCTAGGATAATAAATAGAGACTTGCAATTCAACAGTTTATAATTTAAGGTGCAATATGATAAAAACAATTTGGGAAAACATTGTTTTAAGTGTGCATCTTTTTAACTTTAAAAACAAACAGCAGTTTATTTGTGTCACGTGCGCATTCTTTATAATTATAGGTAGAGGAATTCCAAATTCTTTTCTCTTGCCTCCTTAATGTCAGGACAGGTTTTATTTCTATTTTTATCAATATATATCTATATATATATATGTGTGTGTGTGTGTGTGTGTGTGCGTCATTTCATGAAATAACTATGCATAACAAGTATAGTACTCCGTCGTGAAAGTATGAAATGTGGCCCTCGCAATAAGCTGCTTCGCAACGACGAATGTGTGGACACCGTTGTTTTCAGTCACATTTCAATGTGTTGTATCAGCTCGAAGACAAGGAATAGCTTGCATAAAAATGATTAGTGTGCTCACTTCATAAATATTATGCATTGCAATTCAAAACATCAACACAGCAGTCCTTGTTCTAGTAAATAATGAAAAATAAGTAAATGTTATTCATGAAATTATAATAAATTCTCTTTTGCTTTTTTGTTTTATAAAATATACAGAATGATTTTATGAAACAGCATGTGTTTCCTTAATAACATTTAAATACAACACTATATCTGCTAAACCAATGTTAACAATAATTAATTAATGTCATTTATTAGTTAGATATTAATCACATCCGCAAGAGGGGTAAAATGTGTTTTTACTCAGATTTTAGCTTTTGTGATCACTTAATTTATATTATTACTTTGAAATTATATATATCACACATAAACTGTATAACTAAGCTATTATTAAAATTAAAGTATGACATAAAAATTATTTCTTATTTTATAAAGAGTAAGTTATTCCAACAATAATTTCATGGTTGGCAAGTTTGGCGACAAACATCAACTCATTTTCTGTTGGTGGTGAAATTTGCGTGTTGCGTACTATACCAAATTTCCTTCTGAGTCAGCCCTCATTCCAGCACTATTGGCATCCTGGAAAGTGTGGGTGCATTGCAAATGGAGCTTACATTTCCCATTTTAAAACGCACTCATTTTATCTATCCAAACGTTTTTCATGAATAAAATTAGTTACTTTTAAATCAGAGTAATTAGTTACATTTTAATGTATTGAAAATACAACAAATAACAGCTTAAAAATCAACACTTTCACATGTTTTCTCTGTTACTTACAGATTTATTTAAAATATTAAGTACACACAAAATCTTAAATTTTGGCTATCAGTTTCTATAATATTTCTAAATAAAAATAAATATAGATGTCAAAACTGACCTCGTAATGAAAAAGATAATTTTAAAAAAAGATTCTGTAGGAAATTTCTACATTTATTAAGGCATTAATTACTTTTATTATTTATTTATATCCTATGAGAAAAATTATCCTTCTTCCTGTTTTCATTAATCTGCTTTTCAATTAAAAATAAATCTTTTAACAATTTATTCTGATTTAAAGAATGATCAGAACATTGTTCATTTAGAGGCAAGGAAAATCCATGTTAGAGAAGCTCTATAGTTTGTCCGTATGTCAATGCTTTATTGGTATAAATTAAACTGACAAACCATTTTTTAATTAACACATTTGAATAAGGACCCCATCTCACGCATAGCAACAATTTATTTTCTCTGAATTAGCTTTATAACCCGTTAAATTAAGGAATTGAGCCAAAACGAAATTTCTCACTCCGTTGCAGAACACTTTTTCCGAGCTCCAAATACTCTGGTTGTAATGATTGGCACCATTTCTGCTGCTTAAATAGTAATAAGTAAAAGTCAACGTATCTGCAGGATAGAACCAACCACACAGTTCATTTGCTTTGTCGCCAAAATGAGATTTACGGGCAAATTCTTAAAAATGAATTTATCCGGTTAAACTTTCACTTTTTTATGTTAGGTGTGTCGACCTTTTCATCGTTCTTGTTTCCGGCAAGTTATGAATGTTATTTATTTTTGGTTGCATTTAACTGATTGGAAATTTTAAGGGAATGTTCACACATTGTACCATTTGACTGATATTCACTGAATATAGTATAACGCAGTTTTCACCTTTAAGCAATTTAATTCAAAAACTTCTGCATTATAAAATATTTGAATAATTTTTTCTGATCCTAAGTAGAATGACGTTTTTGATTATTTGAATAAGTACTTAAAGAAGTCTGAATTTTAAGATGTGATTTTTATATTTGAAAGTAAAATTTGTAAAAACAGTTCGATTTTTATCTATATAACTATACCCAGAAATCAATAGAGATATATATTTTGCATAATTTTTTTTGAAATTTTAAGATTCAAATAAACGCGATTCTATGTAGTACGAATTTATAGATTTATTAATTATGTGAAATTAATAAAACGCTATCACTTAATTTTCAATATAAAAAATATTGCTCAGTTCAAACTCATTGAGCTCTTCAGATAGAGATTAAAATGTTGTAAAAATTAAACAATCGATTAAAAGTCAGCATTTTTTCTGTATTTTGAAAATGCTTACATAATGTTGCTTTAATTGAAATCGAAAACATTCGGAAAATATCATAATAACGCAAGGTGGATTCTCAAGAGAGATAAATACCTTATTAAGAGATTCAATAGAAGTAACAAAATGATTGGTGTATAATAATGTGTATCCATTTTATTTATTCGCCATTTTGTTAGTTTTGAAGTAATTTAAAAACAAATGTGTGCTACAAAATTTCTATACGAGTAAGAATTTAACATGATGGTTGAAAATTGGAAAACATTAATATTTTTCTCTTATTACCAAACACAATTTAATAAAATGGTGAAACAAATATTACTTAATTAAGTTCTAAGTTCTACTCATTCATTAATATTGTTTTAATCACGAGGTTTTTTTAATAAGCATTAAAAAATAAATAATAAATTTTCAATGCAAAATTTAATTTTCTTTTGAAAACAGTAGAAATATTTAAATGCTACAATGCATGAGGCTTTTATTTCAAATTGCTCAAAAGTATGGATAAAATATGTACATAGCTTATTAAATGCTTAAAATACAATAAAGACAAAAATTAACCTATTTTAATTTCTCATTTAAACACAAAGAAACGTATTTTCAAATTGAAACTGTAGTTGTCATGTATTTTTCGTAAATTTGCATGTAAAATGAATGAGCTTTATAAATTTTATATTTAAAATATTTCCGAATTTCAGATTTTAGTTGCAATTTACATGTTTTCAAAAGTAATTGTTAGAACAAGAAATTAAATTTTATGCTTAAGTAACTCGAACTTATTTATGACACAGAAAACAATGCATTTCTTGAGGATTTTTAAAGCAAGTTTGCTTAAATAATTTACTAGGTTAACAGGAAAGTTCTTTCCGCGTTAACATTGAATGAAGTGAGAATAAGTATGCAAAAATCAGTTCATGATAGGGTTGAGACACTGGTCAATCAAGAATAGGAATATCAGTCGTTACAAAAGCAGGTCCACCGCGCACATCAGTCGTAACTCACACAGTAGCGGAAGAGATACGGACGTGTCGAAGGAACTCTTTCCGTATTCGACTTTAAAGTTTACTTATCATATGCTGCATCGAGTCGCCGAATATGTCAAGTATTTGGAGATAGTGCTGTGAATGAACGTATGGCAAGGCATTGGCTTCACAAATTTTGGTCGAGAGATTCATCCCTTTGTGTTGAAGCTCGCAGTGAGTGATCACAAGTCTTGAGTGATGAAGCCCTACAGCCAGCCATTGAGGAGGAAGCAGTCAAACGTGGAGTGAACGTGCCAGAAAAGTTAATGATTCCGGTGAAAAGTTTAGATTTCATCTGTACCGCTTAAACAAGAGGTACAGACTGAGTAAGTGAGTTACTCACACCCCGTTGGAAGTTCATAAGTAACAAACAGTGTGGAAGCCTGATGATCTTTGCTTCTCGCCAACGTAACACATCCATATTCCAACGAGCGCTGACCACTGACAAAAAGTAGGTGCTGTATGACACTCCCAAGTGTTCTAAACGTCGCTTGTCACCCCAGAGTACTGTCTCGCACAGTGTAAGCCCACCCATGTTTATTATGTTTTGTGTCTGGTGGGCTAGTCGTCAAGTGGTTCACTATGAGTTGGTACCAACGGGCCAAAAGATCACTGTGTACCTGTATTCTCAACAAATGGAACATGCGCAAAAAGCAATACATCAGAAGTAAGTAACCATCACTGGTTAATCGTAATTGTTCAATGTTCTTGTCTAATAACGCGAGACCGCATGTCTCGCAAGTGACAAGGAATACCATACAGCAAATTGGTTGGAAAACTGTGCCTCCTTCTTACTCACCTCTTCCATTCCCCGAACAATCATTTTCGTGGAAAATCCTTCACCCATGAAGGAGACTTGTGTCAAGCGCTCACGGATTTCTTTGTTTCCAAAACCCATGACTTTCACCACAAGGAGATTGCACAACTGGAGACACACTGGTAGATGGTGCTGGATGCCGATGGTGATTACTTCGAGGACTAACATTATGTTACATTTTCTATAGGTCAGGTTGTTTTCAGTCATTAAAAAAGGCTAGAAATTTCTTGTTTACTTTGTATCAGACTTTATAGCCTACGAATTGAAAACAATGTGTTAGTGTGTGTGTGTGTGTGTAAGTGGATGTCTCAAAATATATTATAATCTTATTTATGAGTATAAAATATTTTCATTTTGTTTGGTGCAAGATAAAATTTAAACTTTTACAAATTTTATAAAATGCTTTGCA
The DNA here is from genome assembly GCA_030067965.1 of Latrodectus elegans. Classification (NCBI taxonomy): domain Eukaryota; kingdom Metazoa; phylum Arthropoda; class Arachnida; order Araneae; family Theridiidae; genus Latrodectus; species Latrodectus elegans. The sequence goes on along the minus strand of CM057812.1, from coordinate 78,245,802 downwards.
TCAAAGAAAATGGCAAACGAATTGGTTTATTTTAAATGTTTCCTTAATTCTTTTTATTAAAATAATTAAATATTAATTAGTAATTTGCTGGCATTAAATAACCATTATTGTTTATGACAAATTTTCTGAAATGTTTATTTAAAAAGGAAGTTTCACGGTTTCTTAGAATACGTTTTATCATTTTTGGTTCACCGTTAGCATCAAAACCGTTATTTTATAAAAATAACTAAGTATTTCATGAAATAACTAGACAAATAATTTAAAATATATAAAATTATTGAATTCTTTGATTTAATTAGGTATTCTACAGATAAGCGATTACTTCATCGATAAAGTACGAAATGCGGCACTCAAAAGTTCTTTAAACCGCTTACAGGTGCTTTTTAGTCAGTTTTGAAACTATTACAGCTATTTTGTAGAGTGTGAGTAGGCGTCACTCCGTTGCTTTTATGACACTGTGTTTATATTGGCATTTTATGTTTTGGATAAATAACAAATTCAAGCAATGACTTCGGCAGGAAAGGGAAAAAAATAAGTTGTTTCCTCAAAGAGTTGCTTCGTAGAAAAAATATGTAAAATTGGACAGTTTTCATCCTTTACATATTTTAACTGACATTTCTAGGCAAATATGAAGTATCGAATTATTCTATGAAATGACTGAATCAGTTACTTCATAGAATAAATCGATGAAGTAGGATATTCTTTAGCCGCTATATACTTGAAGTGACGTGTCAAGTTATTGCATGAAATACCTAATTATTCTATGGAATAATGGATTTATAGACTTTAACTTAATATATATATATATACATGCATACATACATACATATATATATATATATATATATATATATATATATATATATATATATATATATATCAAAATATGATTTCCTTAAAGCTCTATCATTTTATTCTTTGTTAAGAAGTCTTATGGATAGGCACTATCGTCTGCTTCCATTAGTTTTAAGTCCCAGTCGTTTTCCGTTATCTCCTCGAAAATTCCTTCTGGTTTGTTTTCTCCCTCGTCGGAACTCCTTTCTGCTCCATTGTCTTTTATTTTTATTTTCAGGGATGCTTGAGCTTCTGTTTGAGGATATCAAGTACCAAAGGAATGGCAAAGGTTCTGCTTCTTTGATAAGAAAACTTCTTTCAAGAAGAGAGACAACCTTTCCTTTCCCGTTAGAATATATTTTAAAATTAAAACATGTCGCATATCTGTAACTCAAAATTTAAATCTCTTGTGAAGCAATTTTTTCAAAGGAATATTATATTACTGCGCAATTTTTCCTTTCGTGCGTATTATTTTAAAAGAAGGGAATTTAAAATGAAATATGAATAGCAATATATTAGCGTTATCAAAATTAAACTGAATTCTTCTACATTCAGCCTATAGGAATAAAATATATATTCTGCATGTTCTCTGGAATTTTGTGTGGGGCTGAATGGAAAACGACTGCATGAATAAAATTAAAACTGCATGAGCGTGTTGGCCGCAAACGTAGGCTACAGTTTTTTTTTTTTTTTTTCCAGAAATGCTTTCAAACCTGTTTTCGCCTTTATTGGTGAGAGTTTCGGTGATAATTTCAATCAGATTGGAATATAATGGATGAAATTATCAATAAGGAAATGAAATGGTTTTGTCACCCTTTCAATTTTTCAGATTCTCTTCATATATTATAGAAGTATTCCGTCAGCCATATGTACTGTTAACCGAGTACAAAATAAATTTTTATATATCTAGTGCTTCCCAGGTCCTAGATTAGTATTGATGTACATTATTTTTCTTAATACTGTATTCATTTATCTTTCAATCAAAATACTTGCGATATTTTCTTATTTTTTATAGTTATTTTCCACGTAAGATATTTTTATGCAGATCTATTCACCACCTAAAAACAATTTTTAATTATGTTGCGAAAACTTTTTTACTCGTGAAATGTTGTGGGATTATATTAATGGGTTTTCTTTTATATGGTCCCTATTCACCGCGCAGAAACAGTTTCGAGTGTATAACATTGGTAATTAATTTGATCATAATTAATATGCTGGTTTAAATACACAATAATATAAATACTGCCGTGCATTATTTCGGAATTCTGCTCCTTTTATAAAGACAGGTCTTTTTTTTCCATTTTAAAATTGATGAGAAAAATGCAAAATGTTTGATCGAATTTCCTTATATTTCTATATTCCTTTAATAATTCTCGTATAAATGATAATTCTCTAATGTTTCTCAAATAAACAAGGATAAAAAAATAATAAATTTACCCTTGTTTAAAGAAATGTGGATGCTGTTCTCAGCAGCAAACCTGTTTACTCTTTCATTAATATGCCATTGATTAGAAATGATCTGGAAGTGGAATGAATGGGGCTCTAATTACAATGTTCAATAATTGATCGTTCCTCGACTCATTTGATCTGCTATTAGATAAAAAAAATGAGCAAAAATAAACGAAAAGCAAATATCCATGTCAGAAAAAATGTAATAAAATGAAAAACTCTTGCACCACATGATAAATACATTCCAATTCTTCAACACTAAATATAAAATTTAGATTTGCTAGTTTTTTTTACGAGAGAAATTCCATATTCTTCTGCTAATAAATTATTTTTATAATTATCATCCCCTTCCAGCTGTTTAATGGGTTAATTTGGAAAAGTGTATTTAAGAAATCCAGATCATTTTCCTTTTTGTTTTTAAAATTTGGGTTTTAAAAGCAAAATGTTTATTTACAGATTTGTGTATAAAACATTAATTATTTTTAAAGTTTGTGAGCTTATTTATTTGTGTTGCTATTTTTTAACGAGTTGTTTTGCTGTGAAGTTGTGAATATTAGTTAAATTTTAAGCTTTTGTTATGTTATTACTCCAGATGTCTTAGTTGTGTTGGTCATTTTCTCCTCAATGTTAAATAAAATTTCTCTTTTTTTCTTATTTCTACTCTATAAATCACCAGCAAAACGATGCCTATCGAACTGTTTGACAAAGTTTTAATGCGCCATTAAAGGCACTCACAACTGCACATTATATTCAATTAATAAACATATTCCCTTATATCTGGAATGATTTTGGAATAATGAGGGCTGTAGAAACAAACTAACACCAAATTACCACCCATAATGCAGTGGAAACATCTATATAAGATTATATATTAATATAGTACCATAAAAACTAATATTGCAAAAGACATTTTAAAGCATATTGTAGAAATAACATATTTCAGTCACATAAGGTACTGATCAAGTTTTTAATGAAGCTTATTTTGCAAAATTTTTATCATGAAAAATATTCATATAATTCCCTAACTAATAATATGGTAAGTTAACATATATGGATTTAGAAATAATTTAAATGATTAGTTTACCTCAAAAAGAAGAAAATTCAAATGTGTGTAAGATTAGCTATAAAATTCAGAATGACGTTGATAAAACTGTTTGACGTAGTAACACAAATGCGACTGAGTAAATTCAACAGCCTTTCAGATAAATTTATGCTAAAGTGATATCATTATGAAACAGGCCAAAAATTGTTTCTATTACTCTATTAGATAGGTAGTAAAAACAAATGAATATGTTTTATGTCTGTGCTATTAATGGAAAAAATTAAGTACCAAATCTTAGTAATTAAGAAAATAAGGTAGGCTTTCATTAATAAAAAAGAAATTCTAAAATGCCATGATAAAAACTTCAATTTGTCATAAATTAATCAATGACAGAAACACACTAATTTAGCTAAAATAAAATTAAGTTTTTTTTATAAGAAATTTAGCTACTTAACGTTTGATGTTAATTGAAATTATAAAAAAGCTAAAAATTAATTTATTGGCATGCACCAACTTATGAATCTTAATATGATGTTTTACAAATGCATCTATGCTGTTGTTTCTTAAAATTTTTTAAAATTTTAAGCTAATATCTAATTTGTTCTTTATATTTTTGGTGCCTGTATGAAAATTGAATTTTGATTAACTGAATGAGTCATTTATTTTGTAAAAGTGAGATGGCAACAACTTTAAATTTGAAAAGTTACGAAAGAAACAAAAAGAGTTCTTCGACAATTGCAATAATTATATCATTGTGTTTGATTTAGTGGTTAATAAATCAGAGAATGGATTATTTTATGTACATATATATATATATATATATATATATATATATATATATATATATATATATATATATATATTATTTCATAATTCATTTTAACACGTGTTTCAAAGATAAAATATTCAACACTATTAACACTGAATATCAAATATATTTATGAACTGCAATGGCGTAGTAAAAATTGTTTGTTAAAATCAATATTTTATCTTAATGAACATTTGACGACATCTATTGATTACAAAACTACATTTGATATTTTGAGTTTAATTTTTAATTTTATTCCTTAAAAATTATTAAACAAAAAGCAGTATAATTTTATCCTTCATTGTAGAAATGTTTTGATTATGTCATAGAGTAGAAATGATACAATATTTCAATGAATCTGTTTTCTGATTGGATAACTTTCAGTAGTTGTTGCCTTTTTTAGATGACCGAGCAACGAATTCACAATTTTTTCTGTTATTATTTCCCTTGCCATGACTCATTATGTAGTTTTTTTTTTCCTTCTCTTTTTGGATAATTTTTTCACATAATTGAGGTAATCGCCTCATCCTGGCAAACGTTTTTATTTGATGGGATTTCCTTTTGTTGCGATTTGCCGTAGGCATGTTTTTTTTTTTTTTTTTATCTTTCTATGTTTATTACTCTTTATTATTGATCGAAATTCATTTTATGAAAATGAGGATACAACTTAAGTGTCCAGATATTGGATAAAATTAGAAAAAACGTGCCTCTTGTTATACAACCTGCAAAGTCCGTATATGTCAATCCTGGGCCATTTTCAATCATTTTTATGGAGAAAAGAATATTTAAATGTATGCAAAATATGATATAAATTATTGACCTACAATTTAATATTCTTAAAATCAAATTAACTTTTCTCACTTTATACTTCAACTTACTGCAAATGGTGTTTCATGAAACTGATCGCGCTAATGATTATGAGATCAAAATTTAGAATTTCCATTTGAAACATTAAGTGTTCTTTTTGATGTAAATCATTGCTATATATTATTTTCCTGATTCCATGCTTATTTTGTGCTCCACCGTTTTTATAATTCAACTAATACTTTTGTTTTGGCGACGCGAATACTTATGCCACCAAATGTAAGCAACTTGGGGTTGACTCATCATGATTATGGAAGATTACCCAGTTACTGTATTGCTTTCATCATTTCTAATTCTAGTTCTCTTCAAGGATATTCCAATGACGTTTTAAATCTTTTTACTGAAGTGATGTTTTCAAGACACTGCGGCAAAATGAACATACCAGAGATAAAAGTGATCACTTCGTTCCGTAAATAAAATTCAAATTTTTCATGTATCCAAATTTTGAAATGATATTTTAATAAATGGCATGAATCATTAGGCTGTCAATGAATATTGAATCATTTAATCCTAAAACAGACAGACTTACTTCCCAACATAAGAGTGCCCTTATAATCATATTTTATTTTTCAATTCAGCAATTTTCCAAGCAATTATGATGCACCCATTTTAATATTTCGGTGTGAAATTCAATATTCTAAGGTTTGTACATGCTTGATGCTTTTTACAATTACCTTTATATATATATATATATATATATATATATATATATATATATATATATATATATATATATATATATATATATATATATAAGGAAAGTTCAATCTGTTGACGATGTTGTTAAAACCATTGTAGAGCAAGATCTTTTTCTGACTGCATCGGATATCGCAGAAATCTTAATTCAGCTGAGCAAGCTATTCGGTAGATAGGATTGATGTGGAAATATTCATAATGGGTGCCACATGAATTAAGGCAAAAGAATTTTGGGATCGAGTCATCCTCAAAATTCTTCTGCACATCTATGCTTGTTCGGGACAAACTCAAGCCCTTCTTGAACCGGATGATGACTGCGGATGAAAAGTGCATTATTCCCAAAATCATCATAAGAAACAAGGTACATTGTGAGGAAAACTTAGCTTTTCCAACCTTAAAACAAATTTGACTCTGAAGGCTGTGTACATTGTGGAACATTTGAGGACCAATACATTATTAGAATTAAAAAAGCTCAATTTGGAAAAGTGAAGCCCACAACTGAATAATTTAAAGGGAGCAGTCAAAGAAAGAAGCCAAGAAAAGAGTTCGTCAAAAAATACCAGAACTATGTTGGGAAATTCTATCCCATACACACCATATTTCCCTGGCTTAAAAACTTGTATATATCACTTATTTTTGTCTTCACAGAATTTTTGAAGCGCTAAAAATTCAAAAATGAAGAAGATATCAATCAAGCACTGTTTCAATTTTTCCCATGAAAAGATGAAACATTTTTCAAACATGGGTATACAAATTGCTCTCATGCTAATAAAAAGTCATTAATAATATATTGGCAATGATATTATAATAAAGTTTATTGACGTTACGAAAAATTTCCATTTTGTTTCATTTCAAAAATGGACAAAACTTTCCAGTAGATTTAATATATAAAGACACTATTTGAGAAAGTCTGTGACACACTAATGAACATGATGTAAAATTATATTCAATTTGAAAACAATACGTTTTTTCTCTAAATTTCAAAAGTACGATCCACTGTCCGATTTACAATTTTAATTTATGTGAGATAGCAACATTAACTGCTTTCAAAAATTTAGAAGACTAAATAAAATCAAATGTATATAATAACCTTAATTAGTCTTCCAAAACATTAAAATTCTTAAATAACATTAAGTACATAAATTTTTCACGATAATAAAATAATAATAGGCATTAATTTTATATTAATCTTCGCCCAAACACTGAAAAAATTATTTAATTATAAAAAACAAAAAATTAAATAGTTAAAAATGTCATTTATAAATATTCAATAAATTATGGATAATGTAATTATAATTCAAATAATAAATCATTCTTTCAATGCTGCCTCTTTCAGCTCCGCAAACAGTATGATTAGGGAATGGATGAAGTGGGCTTTCAGTTGCCAATTTTCTTAAAAGTCGGTCACAAACAGGAGAATATTGCGCTGTGATTTTCTCTTCATTGGAGAGCACACAAAATAATCTGAACAAATCAACTTTGATTGTCATGGAGATTATTATCTAACCTGCAGCATTTAATTAATAAATTCTCCTTCAGTTGTAGTCCATCTATTGTAGTAGCTTCTCCTTTGTAGCATCTTATGAACAACATTTTTATATTTTTAAATGCATATTTGGTGTTAAAACCAGTTATTTTATTCAAGACTTTTTAATATATGAATGAATATACTTTTATATTTTATTTGAGATTCTGATTTCTTAAATTATGAAAAATCGGAATACATTTACTTATTAAAAACAAAGAATTTAATTTTCTGAAGAATTAAATATTTCCATTTAAAAAGTAAACTACATAGAAGGTTATAAAAATCCGGCTTTTTTCTGGTTAATCTTAAATACGCAGTGATTTCTTGTGAATTATTTTCGAACGATGTTACAAACCGAAAAACAGAAAATCTCTCGAGTTGTAAAATTCCATTTTAAAATTTAATCGTACCAGATGATGGTTTACTATCCTTGAATTCATGTTGGGATGCAAAAATTTGTTTATTGAAACAAATTGTTAAAAACAGTTACGTGTATCAAAAAATGCCAGAAATATTGAAATCGATAACTAGATTCTATAATAATCTTTTTGATATTCATAAAATAATATATTTTCTGCTTAAAAAATAAATCTATTTTGTCAAACTACAAGGAAATTTTACTATTAGGATTCATAAAAAGTTGACTTTATATAGATAAATACACGAGTTTCCTTTATCATTTATATGACAGATTCTGAAAGCAACAATAGCTCCAGTTTTCGTCAAACTGAGAATTTTTATAGCGAAAAGACCAACCACTGCTACTTTTAACGAAACTTGCATACATTATGACGTCAACTATTTATATATCTATGTTAGTTTATACTTGTTCGTGTATAAGTGTGTGTCACCAAATGTTGCTAAGCGCGTAAGTATCTGTAAATATAAGTACAGAGAGTATTGCATCATTTCTTTGACAATTTTTTTAAAAATAATAAGTTGCCAAATTAACTGTTTAACACCAAAATTTTTTATTTAATTTTATGCATTTGAAGCAAACTAGCTATTTTTTGTTTTTTTAAAAACATTTTTAGCTATCACTTTCTTTAGAAGGTAGGTTGAAAATTTTTATTATTTTTTAAACGTAAGCGGAAAACAGCAGTTAATTTATATTTTCACATTTTGAAAACATAAGAGACTGTTTTAATTCATATTTTAGTTTTTACATCGGCACTTTCGAAATTTTAAATTTAAAATTTTCATGATCTAAAGTAGATAAAAGAAGTCCTGATCTAATGGAGTTTTACCATGAACTGGTTAATTTTCTTTTGTTCTATTTTTAATGGGTCCTGAGCATAAAATAACTTATTTTGCCAGGGTTTTGGCTTTCACGTATCATTGGATGTTTTCCAGTAATATTCCCATGAACTCTCTATTTTGAACTGAATCAGACAAACTGAATGATATTTGTCACAAATACCTGTATCAATACTATCTAATTATGGATCACATGGTTAAAAGGCTTGTATTAAAATGCAAGCCACCAAATCAACATGAAGCAGATTCTTGAAACGTGAATTAGGCGTTTATTTATCAGCATATGTTTTTCAAATCAACTTATCTCACACTATTTGGATTTTAAATTAAATGAGATATCATCACTTGAAATGGATTTGTATGTTCTAAATCAATCGATCGTGGCTAAGCAATTTGTATCAATCTATGAATAGCCCATGGGTCTGAAACACAATTCCAACTGATGAACCGTCGATATTGTTACAAACCAGACTAATGGTTTCTTGTTCGTGGTTGTCAAAACTCCTTCGATCGCAAAGCTATAAGATTTAACTCTAAAAGGAACATGATGCTAAATTAATTAATTGAGAATATTATTTCAACATTTATTGTGAAGATAATTCGAAAAGCTCTGACAAGAGAAGAAATATCTTTAAGAGAGCATGAAATGTTGCTTGAGAAACTGTTGAGCCTGATTCTTGTGTAGCGGATTTTAAGACAGCATGAAATGACACTAGGCAATTTGTGAAACCTGGCTTCCGGAAATAGATTTCCAGAGAGCATGAAACGACAACAGCAGATCTAGTTTACTTGGCTTAGTGCCAGAAGCCGACATTGATATTAAGCCCTCGACAAATGATATACGCTAATCTGCCCCAGAAAACACCAACTGCTTCAGTAGGAGCCCAATAAAACACACAACTTGATTAAGGTGAAAAGTCCCGTATAATTCTGCTTTACCTTCCTTGATTGTACTATATGTATCCTTTCATTGGCAGTCCTAAGACAAATCAGCACAAAGTGGAAGACAATTTCCAACCACATTATATCAGCCGATGACCCCTCTTGCGGAGATACTCCGGTATCCATGGGTGTCTAATCAAAACTTGAGTGATGATCGCAATTCTAAATGTCCTTTCTTGGACCTGGTTCCACAAAATCAAAAGGCCTGTTAGTCTACTTCACAATTTTTCCATCTTTGTTGCCATATTCGTAATGCTTAGTTATAGAACACTTTTACCATGTGTGACTTTGGACATGACAAATCCAGCATCTTGGATCTGATAAACATGCAGCCTCTTTGGCCTGTTCATCAGCTCTCCCGTTGCGGTAAGTGCCTCCATGAGTAGACACGTAGTAGAAACGCACCACCCGATAGTTCAATGCTTCGCGGTAAGAACTCTTCTCATGAACTAAGATGTTATAATGATTTGGATCGACCTAGGAATGCAGGTAGGATAGCGAATAACAGTGGATGTTGCAAATGCTCCTGTGTGGTCTGTCTGTCAACCAGTCTAGAACCCTACCAAGCGCTAACAACTCCGCTTAAAAGAAGGAGTTATCACTGGGTCTGACCAAAGAAGAATGGACTTCTTACTCAAAACAAACCGCAACGAAAGCTATTCCTTTTTCCTTCTATGAAGGATTCAATTCTAAAAGTCTGGAGTATCTAACTGGTTGATCCGTTGCTATCGAAGGGCACTTTCCCCCTAAACGCTGGGTGATACTTCCAGATATCAATCTTAAGTTCTACATCTCCAAGCCTGAGATCCTTCTCGTAGAAAGCTTGCGTATGCTTTTCCAATAACATGAACTTAGCCTGTTCCTTGCTTTATGTCTAGCGGTTAGGCATGTATTACACTCCCTGCCGCTGTTGGTCTTGTAGAATCTCATAATAGTAACAAGTAATGGTCACTGCACATTTTAAAGGTGACCACAGAAAGTCGTACAATCCAATCCGTGTTCCATTGCAGCGTTACTGAAAAATGTCATTCTCGCTCCTATAAAAAGTTGTTGAATAATCTCGTCGTACGTTGAAGTGTCATAATCATATTCAATACGTTCTCATTATCTTCAAATTACTATCAAACGTAATAATCATATGTAGTGCCTATGAACTGTAATTCCTGAACTATAGCTTCATAAAGGATCCATCCCATCTAAAGACTAGAGGAGGCATTAATTTGGTTTATTTAATAATAGGATGCTTTAATCTTGGCGACAATCATTTCTATCATCTGCTTCGGTTGAACACTAGCTTATAAATTTGCTCTATTTGTTGATCATATTGAGAGCTATTTCAGCACTTTCATCTAATTTGGTTCTAAACGCACCCTCGACAACCAACAGCACGTCGTCAGCAAAAGAAATAAGCTTCGACTCCTACATAACAAGCCACAACGTGCTGTCAGCGACCAAGATCCAAAAGATTGTACCGCAGCTTAGATTTTTTACGGACATCTATATTGGACTCTAACTCTAGTGACCTCACCGTTTTGTCATAAATGATCTTAGGATCTTCAAAACAGGATTTCTCCAACACATACAGATTATGGTGACATCTTGCATGACCTTTTAAATATAGAACTCCTGATCTCTATATGCTATCAAAATTATACTGTAAATCTAATGATAATAGACTTACGTACTCGCCATTTTCATAAAAATACTTAACCGTATCATTCAGACAGTATGCAGTGTCACACGAACTGCCCGGACTGAACCCATGTTGAACAGGGTAAAGCGTGTGAGTCTTCATCAAGGGATACTAACTCCGCAGAATCAGATACTTTCGCTATATTATAGAGTAGGCAGATTGGTGTGTAGGAATGAACCTCAGAAACGCCCTTCCCGAGTTCATAAACAAAACTAGCTTTGCACGCTTATAACTACTTGGAAAATACTTAAGCAATAGGTACTTGTTAAAAAGCAGTACAAATTTCTCTTTATTTTTTTCGAAGGCAGTTTACACCACTTCGACGGGAATGTTATCTGACTCCGAAGATTTATTCCCCTAGACATACTTTTGACGATCGACTTGACTTTCATTCTCGCAAAAGGCTGATCGCACTCACTAATGTCTTAGGTGTCTGATAGTTCCTCGTGTCAGCTTTCTCTCTATTATCATTACTTGCCTCGTCTGTCGGGAAAAATTTAGTTACAATTATCCTGACAGGTTCCTCTTCGCTTGCACTTCAAGTGCCGTCCATCAACCTAATACTACTCAGTGTTGTGCTTTTGGCAGCGCTACAAGCGGCAAATTTGTACGGCAGTGACCACACATTCGATTGCACATGACTTTCTGGCTATACATATCCCAGGTAGACCTTTTTCTGAGTATTGAATATTTTATACTGGCCACGCATATGTTGTCTAGCGTTCTTCTGGCCTTTCTCTCCTCAGGGTCAGTACAATTCAAGTACCACTTCCTCAAATCCCTTCCCTTTCTTCGTATCACATTAAACTTGTCATTCGGCAATAGAACCTTTTTTCCAGTGGTCATGTTAGCTCGAAACCTAGCCTTATCTCACAAATCTCCTGCAGTGCCTTCGTCAAGTCATCTACTGCAAAGTCTAGGCTATTGCTGTCTTCACTCCCTTAATCATAGCAGCGGACGCTTTTGTGAAATAGCTCAGTTCTTAACTCAATTAATACTCATTTAAGGACTGTACAAAACACACTTTATTTCTCCGACTCACATCACTACTGCCGGTTTCTTTTTTATGACTCAAGGGGGATGCTGCGCTTGCAGGCGCCAACATTCCACCCGGCGTTGACATGGTACATTCAACAATTTGAAATGTCAAGAAAAATATTAACACACTATATAATATATGAGTACAATGATACATATTAATAATAAACTACAATGAATACATAATGATACACAGATATATTTGATAGAGTTCTCACTCTTTAATTAGGCAATGGCAAAAGGCAAATTTTATTAATACTCCTTTTAAAAACTCCGTTCTTTGTTTTGACTAAAACTACTCTCACCTTCTTATACTTTCCTGGGAATGTTTGCATTATTCTTCCCAATGGCCAGTTACAAACCTGTACATTATCTAATTTTAAAATCAGCATAGTGCCAACTTGCACATTCTCTTTGATAAACCTCAACTTTGATCTTTCTTGTATAGCACTTAAATAATTGTTAGACCAATGCTTCCAAAATGTCTGCACTATCTTAATTAATTTTTGACATTGTTTTAATTTATTGTCATGTAAATTTAGGTTCTGCAAGTGCTGTTATAGGTCTGCCTATCAAAAAATGGCCAGGTGTCAAGACATTATAATCATTTAAGTCAGATGATAGGGGATGCAATGGGCGGGAATTAAGAATTGCCTCAATCTGATCAATTACAGTTAAGAATTTCTCAAAGGTTAGTTTTAAATTGTCTACTACATGTTTAAGATGATATTTCGCGGATTTGAGACCTGCCTCCCAAAGTCCACCATAATTTGGGGATCTAGGGGAAATGAAAGTCCACTCACCCTTTTCTTTGGACAAATAATTACTCAAGTTTTCATCTGGACTCCTAACTAATTTACTCAATTTCTTTGATTTGGAGTTACTGCCAACAAAATTAATAGCGTTATCAGAAAATATGTGGGCTTTTTCCCTCTTCTGCTAAAGAATCTCTTAAGTGTAGCTACAAAGGCATCATTAGAGGGGTTCGTTACCATCTCTAAATGATAAACTTTAATCACAAAACAAATGAAAATACACACATAAATTTTATTATGCATTCCTTTTCTTTGATTGGGATATCTTATATAAAAAAGGACCAAAAAAATCTATCCCTACACAATTGAATGGAAAGTTTGGGGTTACCCTCTCTTCAGATAAATGTCTCATGAGCTGTTGACAAGGTACTGGTTTTGCTTTAAAGCAAACAACACAATTGTGCACAAGTTCTCTACAAATGTTACGTCCACTTAAAGGTCAAAACCTTCGTCTAATAAGGTAATCCTTGTGGACCAATATGTAAATAGTTTTTCAGCAATCATCACAGTCAATTTATTATTGGTAGGTAAAATTATACGAAACCTTTTATCAAAATTAAACTTACTGTTGGCAAATCTTCCACCAACACTTACAATACCCCTTTCATCAAAGAATGGGAAAAGATTTTTTTTAACTTACTATCTACAGGCACATTACCATCCTTTTGAAGGCCTGTAATTTCCCTTTTAAAACACTCTTGTTGAACTAATTTTACTCAGACAAATTCAGCATCTTTAATTTCCTTACATTGCAGGGGGCCAGTTGCATTTTGCTGTGATTTGCAATTATTAAGGAACCTATAAAAAAGGCTAAAACACGTACAAGTTTAGTATAATTGTTAGTATATAATACTAAGTAATTCATCAGTTAAAGAATTAAAAGTCACTAGGAAAACAGGTCTCTTGAACCTTTGTTCACTCTTAACCAGTTCTGTATTAAAATGTTCTAAGTCCTCGTTAATTAGCTCTTCACAGTTGTTAGGTGCATCTACTTCCTCGATGATAACTAGTAGTCCACGCCTCCACAAAGAATTATTTCTCAGTTGTGCTGGATTGCAGCCACGTGAAACGATGTCTACAGGATTTCGCTCCGATGATATATGCCTCCATTGTGAGACATGTGTCAGAACTTGTATTTTAGCGACTCTGGTATCGACAAAGTTTTCAATTCTGCTGGAGACTTCTGAATCCAGGACAAAACAATTTTGTTGTCCGAAAAGTACCAATTTTGATCCATCTTAAGTTCTAGAAAAGTGCTAACCTTTTTCATCAATTTAGATAGCAATACACCTGCTCACAGTTCAAGTCGTGGAATCGAAAGTGTTTTGATTGGTGCAACTCTTTCCTTGCTGCACCATAGATGTCAAGTTACTTCACCACTCACTGATTCGCATCTTATATAGACTGCTGCACCGTTATAGCCCTCTGATGCATCTGAGAATCCAAAGAGTTCAATTTTTACAACACATTTTCTGTTAGCATACATCGATTTTTTTTAATACAGTTAATGTCACACAACCCATCAAAAAATTTTAATCATTCTTGTACGACATCTGATGGCAGTCTTTCATCTCAGTCTATTGATAACCTCCACAGACGTTGCATAAAAACCTTAGCCTTTGTAAGCACAGGTCTTATTAAACAAAGTGGGTCGAAAATGCGGCCAATTATGGACAAAATTTCTCTCTTTGTTACCAGGGAAGCATCTTTTTTGGACATATTGTTGGGACGCTCATCACTCTTGGCCTTCCATAGCAACCCTAATATTTTTGTTTGATCAAAGCTATAGTCATTTGAATCTTCAGAAAATTCTCTTAACTCTGGACAGTTACTTTTCCATTTATGTAGTTCCATACCACAAGTTTTAAATATTTGAGTTAATTCTTGCTTTAGATACTTTACACTTTCTAAATTTGACCTTCCACTCAATATGTCATCCATGTACATAACCTTCTGTACTACTTGAGAAGCCAATAGAAATTTCAGTTGTTCATCAGTACCTAACTGTTGAAGAAATCTCTGAGCCAAATATGGAGTACTAGTGGTTCCATACGTCACTGTGCATAGTTGATATATTTTAATATTCGCTTCCTTACTATCTTTCCATACAATTCTTTGCAAATCTCTTTGTGCAGGATCAATCCAAATCATCCTATACATTTTTTAATGTCGGTAGTAAAAGCAAAAAGATATTTTCTAAACCTCAATATTATAGCAAATAAATCATCATGAATTACACCACCATTTAGCTATGTGGAATTTAATGACTCACCAATTGAAGTAATTTGTAAAGCGTTGAACACAACTCTACATTTCTTACTCGTTTTCTGTGGTCTATAAACTGCATGATGAGGGAACTAGTAGACCACTTCCGGTTCTTGCCTCATAGAAACTTCTTGCATATGATTTAAGCACTCATAAATTGACGATATAATGCCAGAAGTTCTGGATTCTTTTCTAACTTATTCCACAAGGAATTTAATCTTTTGACTGCAATCTCTCTCGACTCTCCCAGTAATTTCGGATTTTTTTTAAATGGCATCTGTACCGCAAATTTTCCTGATTTATCACTTTTATGAGTTTTTATAAAATGATTATTATCTTCAATTCCCTCCGCAGTTTCAAATTTCTGTTTTTTCAATTTGTTCTATTTCCCAAAAATTCCACATAATTTTGTTCAAATCGGCCCCCTCGTTTATAAGCCCACAGTGTACATCAGTTACTATTGATGCACTACCACCACTCACTACAAATCCGAATACTGCGTTTTGTAAAAATTAATTTATAGTATTAATAGGGTAAATTCTGCCAGGTTTAATAGTCCATAAAAATTCTCTGCTACCAGAATTAAATCTATTGGACCTGGAACATTAAATCCCAAATCCGCTTACTTAATGTATTTTAATTAACGGTACGCAAATATTAATTTGCTTTAAAGGGGTCAAATTTGTAACACTGGGAACAACCAAAAGTTCTAAATCTAATTTCAAATTTCTTATATCATTAACAATCGTAGCATTAAATTTAGATTTAATTGTCGGAGACATTCAATTTAAACCTGAAAGTCCAATATTTATTTTTTCTTTTCTTAAATTAAGTTTGTCAACGCAACTCTTACTCAAAAAATTAGCACCGGCTCCAACGTCTGATAAACCACGAGCGCGTAAAACATTTCCTAAGTCATCGGTTTAAAAACAAATAAAAGTGCTAAATAGTACAGACTTCGAATTTGTTGGCGAAGTATAACTAGTCACCGCCAAGCAATTTTGATCCTGACCTCGTGGCTCTTGCTTGTTGCTAGTAGGAACGAATTCTAAAGCTGTGGGGGGGGGGAGGAACAGCATTATGACACCACTTAAATATATTTTTTTATTTACAAATCGTTACCCTATGATTATTCTCCAAGCAATTAAAACAGAAGTGATTTGATTTTACAAACTCAATACGCTCATTTACTGACATATTTTTATAATTAGGGCATTTATATATGGGGTGATTCTCATTACATGATAAAACACACTTATTATTTTTAACTTCCGAAAGGAAAACTCTCGACGTGTATTTCGACTCGGACAATTTATTAAATTTTGAGTTTTCCATCAAAGTCTTACCTCGGGAAGTAAAATATAAATCACAATTTCTTTCCCTAATTCAGAGGGTTTAAACCATGTTTCAACCTGTCTCATATTAATATGACACGTAGTTTCTCTATCTAAAGTCTGGCATATTTTATCCGACTCAATTAAATCTTTGAGAGTTTCGAAATATGTTACCTTCCTCAATTGTAAATGATATTCCCAGCTCGTTAATTGCGATGCAAATTGTAAATATGTTTCATTTGGTTGGCGGTGGGCTTTCTTAAAATGTTCTAAACATGATTGGGGGGTAGGCTCAAATTCTCGAAGTACTATAGTTTTTACTTTAGAATACTCATTTAATTCGTCTTCCTTTATGTATATCACATTATTCGCCCTTTCCCCTAGCAAATTTAACAAAATATCCGCTTTGAATTTATCAGGGACGTTTTTTTAAATAAAGGCCCTTTCTAAAGATGCAAAAAAATAACTCCAACCCTCAAGTCTATTAGGAGTTTTAATTGTTAAAGTATGGACACTTTTTATGAGAAAGTCTAAAGATTCAGTCTGAATATATTCAACATTTTCACCTTCTAAATTTGACTTAGATTCCGCTTTTACGCGAGTAATTTCTAATTGTATTTTCGTTCCTTCAAGTTTAATTTTTTCTAATTCTAATCGTCGAAGCTCTTCAGATTTTCTCTGTTTGAGTTTAATTTTCTCTAACTTTAGTTGCCGCAACTCATCGGACATTCGCTCTTCAATTATCTATTTGTTAATTCTACAACGGAATCTTTCTGTGTCACGTATTTCTGGTTTTGTTTTATAATACTGCTTAATTCTGAAATAGTCATTTTCTCATTGACATCTTCTCCTAACTCAATAGCAATTAATATCAAATTCTCTTTTTTTACGCCTTTAAACATTTTAGATAGTTATTAATACATCAATATATATATAAAGATTTATTCTCTCACACACACACACAGAACATGTAAATTACTCAGTCACATACCTCAATTACGTTGACGATACTCCACAGAGGCGTACGTTATCACTCATAGCCATTATATCGATCCATAGGTTGCTGGTTTTCTCTGGCTTGATTATGATCAATGTAAAATAGCTCAGTTCTTAACTCAATTAGTACTCACTCAAGGAATGTATAAAACACACTTTATTTCTCCGACTCTTACATCGCTAATGCCGGTTTCTTTTTTATGACTCAGTGGGGGCGTTGCGCTCGCAGGCGCCAACAGCCTTATTATTGAGATTAGCACCCAGTCTCTAGAGTCGAATCTCTTACAAAGTCTGTACTTTGTATTACTTTCATTGACGAGAATTTTGTACCAACTTGAAGAAAATGTTGTAGTGATCACTTACGCTATTTTCAATCACCTTTTACTGTGAGTCAAATGACTATAGGGAACCAATTGTAATCGTCAGATCAATCCAGCATTTCTCATTAACAGTTTCAAATGTCAGTTCTGAGTCTGCATCATTTAATATCTAGCTGGTTTCGAATAAAGAAGCTTACAAGTATTACTCCTTGTCTCGTTCCTACCCTTGGCGAACTCTCGGAGTGAGTCTCACAACTGATGCCTGGTTTTAAAGTCCCCAGCAAAGGGGACTCTTGAATGAGATCTTATGACGTTCTTAAGAACCGTTAGAATCCGATAATCACCACCTAAGGGGGCTCATAGAAACATACTACGAACATTGACTTAGGCAGATCTCTACTGCTACTAAGTGAAGGTTAGCAAATTTCACCCAGACTGTTGTTAGGAACGACAACTGCAACCAATCCACTGGGAAAATGTGCCGTTGGCCTTAAAATTAGGAAAGACTATAACCTCACCCTTCACCATATAAGGCTCCTGTAGTAAAAAGAAGTCATGTGATCCCAATTCCGACTCTCTTAGAACTTCTAACGTTGCTTCTCTTGACCGCGATAGGTGTACTTGCAGAAAACCATATTCACAAGTTTCTTTGTTGTTTCAACCGCAGTTGGGAGTATCCGTTTAACTCTCTTATAAATTGTGAGCAGCGAGGATCTATTGTCCTATATCCTAACTAGCTTTAGCTTAAAATTTTCGTTTGCGTGACAACAATGCACATAATTAACTTCCTCCTTTTTACAATCTTTAAAAGAGTGCTCTGTCCCCATTCTGTGCTTGTTTTCTTGTTCTTTGGGCATTTGGGATGAATATGCCAAAACTGACTAAACTTAATATCTAGGTAGCTCTACGAATTCCTTTTCTTGGTGACGCTACCAACCATTGCTCACCTTATCCCTATTGAGGAGAACCCTGTAGGGAGATGTGGTCGTTTCGAGTATCCAGTGATGGCCCTCATCCTTACCTTTTAATTTGAGAACCACTTTCATTTGGCCTTCTGGGATTTCATTTAGGGCATGAAATCCTGAATTACCTCTATCTCTCCGACCGTGACCGGAAGGTCTTAGAACAGTACTCGGGGTAACTACCACGTCAGTTCCCTGTCGGGCAATTTTGCTGAATAGTGCCTCGGAGTCAGATCGTATGATCTTTATTCTCACACGTATAATCTTTATTCTTCCTCAAGCATGCAAAACCGAAGTGATTCTTTATTCAGAGATTTTAGATTCTGAGCTGAAATACCTAATTTTCTGGGGCTTTTCCAATTTTTTGAGAACGATTTAGACCCCATCAGGCTTCAACTCTTTATTATTTATATACACCAGCAGCGCGAATGTCTTTCTTTTCACCATGCTGGCATAGGATTCCTTCTTAGCCTTTTCAACATTAGCTGTCCAAGTTGGTTATACTCCTACCAGCTCCGGTTCGACCTTGTTTCTTTTTCTTCTTAATTGGACTAACCTTTAGGGAAGCGATTTGTGTTCTGCTACCTTTCTTCGACTCTTCCGTTTGGGTGGCAATTGATTCCATCTTTGACTTCGGCCGCATTCCTACAAAAAATTCTAATACATTGTCACCTAACTTAGCTAAGTTTAATTTTTTATAAAAGAAACTTACACAAGATATTTTCAATGTTACGGGATGCATTGTCTGAGTCACCCTGAAGCAAGCATATTTTCTTGACTTTCTTTTCTAGTCTTCTTTTATTCTTCACCTCTACTCTCACAAGAGCAATTTCAGGCACTGAACTGTCTGTAGACATAATGGAAAATTCCCTATAAGATATACGAGAAAAAAGACACAATTAACGAAAGTAATAATTAAACAATACAAACGCTTTACATCCTAAATCTAATGAACATAACCAAACAAAGAATATGGAATTGAGCTCACTTCATTACAGCTTCCAAACACGAACTGTTTCTGACTTGCTTCCGTCACTGTTTCCATGCTGCACTCAACGCTTCCTGTTGTGTCGTCTGCCCACCATGCTATTGATCATGCCTCTTCTGAGAAACTCGGACTGACGTAGGTCGTCCCTTAATTCATCGGACTACCGAAGTCGTCACTTTTGAAAAGGCCTCTCACTTCCCTTCTCCCATATGCTCTTAACCGTGTGGCATTATGGGGCCGTTTCTTCAAAAGCGCAACAACTGGCACTCAGACAAAGGATTCCAAGAGAGCGTGGAATGACAACTGTCCAAGCAAGGAACCGAGAATTGTTTAAATATCAAATTGTAATTAATAACATTTTCTCAGGAAATTTTATAAGCAATATCACTGAAGCTTCTTATAGAATCTGATATCGAAACATTAAAAACGATAGAAATTCCTATAAAATTGAAAACTCTTTGAAATAAAGTATAGTGATGCCGATTCCAAGCTGTATATAAAAAATTTTGAAAAAAATATTTTAAGTTAAAATTGTGAGTTCCTATAGTGCAAAATTATGAATTTGTTGCTAAAACGCAACATTTGGTAAAATTTTTTTGTCGAAAATAATGTGCAAATACTGTTGTAGCAAACTTTATATTGAAAGTATAAATACAGCCTAAACTTTCTGCAAAAAAAAAAAAAAATTACAAAGATTAAGTTGGTATTTGTGATATTTAGCTTGTATATCATTTAGTGGCTATATGACATGTACAGAACAAATAAAATAGTACTACCAATAGAAGTTGACTTAGTATTATTTTTCTCAAAAAATGTTAATTTTCTTATCAACATAATATTTTCAAAATGAAGCATGATAAAAAATTCATAACAGAAAATGTATTGAATAAAAATGATTATATGTAATTGATAAAAATTCAAATATAATTCAGTATATAGATTATTTAGATTTATTAGGCATTTTTTGATTGAGTGAAAAAAATTCGTTTCCAATATTTCCTAATGGGGTTTATAAACAGCTTGAAAGTTTTATTAAAAATATATAAACATATCACAGTAAAAACTTTAGAAACATTTTGAGTGATTTTGAGTTTTTATCTAATTTTAAAATGTTATGATTTTTTTTTATTAGAAAATAGTGTTTAATTTCTAATTATAATTGTATTTTCATGCTGAAAATTTTTGAAAAAATTGCATTTCTTTTTAATAAATTAAATAATGCAAATTTAAACTTTACTTCTAACTCTACTTTTTATTTATGAAATAAATTTCAAATATTATTACATTGCGTTTCTATTATTACATTGCGTTATGATTTTCTATTATTAGTTCCACTTGATTAAATTCTCAAAAGAAGTATTTTGTCAAATTAATTTTTATCATTTAATTAATAAAGTCAAAGATTCCTATCTCATTATACATTCTCAAGCGATAAAAGTCACCAAATCGTACCATCAATTTGAAACCTAAACTTTTAACATTATATTTTTAATCAACTTAGTTTTTTTTTGTGAAACTTTTTTCAAATGATGTTAAAGAAAGTAATCTCTAACACTTTTTAAGTAAAATACGCTATATAGCTAGCTAACAGTTATGATTTTTTAAAATTTGCAATTTGTCTGTTATGAAGAATATGGGTTCTGTTGTGTATATGATTACTGTGTTACTAAATAAAGATTACAAATGATATTTTAAATTAAAATAAGGTATTATTTTTTTAACATTGCGTTGTGTATTTATTATTTTATTTTGTCTACCCAGATCCAACCCTGAAAAATAAAAGCAGAAACGGGCTTTGTTTTAACAACTAAAAATTTCCTTATAAAATTCACTTATAAAATAACAAAAATATTTACACAAATAGAATCTCAATTACTTATATTATTTGAAATATTAAAACTTTACTACCAGCATGATTAAGCATTCACGTGGAGTTCCTAATTACACTAAATTGCTTAAAGTTATATTCATATTATTATTTAAACTTATAAAATAGGTGGTACCACACTAAAAAACTGACTGGGGAAATAAACAAAAAAAAAATTAATTTACATACAAACAGTTAGTAGACTAGGCCTGCCTATTTAGAGGGTTTCAAAAACCTGATTGACCAATTGTAATAATGAACCGGACCGTAATAATGAAGAACTCATTTGGAATAAAACTACAGGAGCTTATTTTTTCTTCCTCTTCTTCTTCAGACTTTTATTATATGGAAACTTCAATTTTTTCTGCTTGTCGACTCCAATAAAGCGTCGGATTTGAATCACCAACAGGGTCCCTTTTTGAGGCGATGTACTGCAGCCTTTTGTTTCTTCCTCCTTTCTCTGGTGCTGACACTTCTCTTCTCCTCCTCCCCTCGCTTTTGCCTTGCAAAACTGGTTTCCTTCAAGTCCTACGTTAGGACATCTCACTTCGTCAAAAGGGGGAATATGGAATAAAATATAAAGAAAAGGACTTCCAGCCAAAAAATGGGTAATTTAATTTATAAAAATTATCCATCTAGCGAATACAACAGTTCGGCGAGTTATATAGAAGAATGCCGGAGATTGGTGTGAATATCTGATCATCATATTCAACTAACTCAGGGGTTTTACCTTATTTAGGTAAACATGAATGTCACAATCCCGAGGTACCCCAGTGATCTGTCCTCTTCTTTAATTTCTTCTTTCCTTTATTCTTCTGCTTTTCTTCCTTTTCTCCCTCGTTGTGGTTGCCTCGAAAGAGGTTAAGGGCTCCCATTCAGTAGCTTTCGCCACTCTGTTGCTATTAGCTACTCTTGAGGACTAAATCACCCACGTGTTCGCCGTGCATGGAGACTCGTGTCCTTAGAAAGAGATTCCTTATAATTGAGACCCCCAGAGACCAACACATTACTTTGGCCTCTGCTTCAGGTAAATGGAAGGTGTGTTGTGGTCCTCAGCACATCAATCGTCTTTATGGATCAAGCGATCGATACATCTACTGGGTGACTCGTCAAGGGTGGAGGCCACTTCAGGGATGTACTGTGAGCGTATAGGACCTGGCTAGCACTGGTACAGCTGGTCTGAATCCCCTTGCTTGACTCGGTGGTGGGTGGTGCGGTCAGGTCCCGAAATTTTATATATTTAGTATGGAGAATAAAAACTTCAGTTTTCTCCCACGGGAGCAACAATTAAAAAATTTAAAGCCAAAGCTTTTTTATAATCAAAAGAAAGGAGGGCAATTTTACAACTGTGCCTCCTTTCTTGATTGAAAAAGAAATATCGTGTATTGTTGGGGAAGTTAAAAAAGTTCAGAAGATGAGCTCAGTGTACCTGCTTGTTGTGTCAGCATCTGACTCACAAGCAGAAATTCTGGCTAGCATGAAATCTCTGGCAAACATTGAAGTGACAGTCTCCCCTTATAGCTACCTTAACTTTTATTGTGGTGTAATCTCAGCAAGGAATTTATTGTATTCGCCGACGGAGGAGATTCTGGAAAATTTACAGAATCAGAAGGTCTAAAGCGTTAGACACATTGCAATCAGACGGGATGACAAAGTTATTGGCAATATGCACCTAGTTATGACTTTTGCGACCTTCCGCAGTATGTAAAAGCTGCGTGCATGAATTTATCCGTCAGGGCATATATCTCAAATCCCTTGCGATGTTTCCAATGACAATGCTTTGGACACTCGAAGAATGCTTGCAGAGGCAAAACCATTTGCGCCCGCTGCTCGTTGGTTTGCTACGATAGTTCGAACTGTACAGTTAAGCAGAGGTGTGTCAATTGTCATGGCGACACCCCCCCCTTCTATTCTCGAAGTTGTCCTCAGTATATATTGGAGAAAGAGATTACCACGGTTAAAGTCAATAAAAATGCTCTTATCTTGAGGCAAGACGTTTGGTCACTTCTCGCACTCCTCATCCAGGAGTCAGTTATGCCACTGCTGCCAGAAAAGTCACCAAATCGAGTAGCACGCAAACTGAACCAATTTTGGTTTCCCCAGTGAAATTACCCCAAATAACAGAAAAGCCTAAATTTAAGAGAACTCCTACGTTTTCAAGAAAAGCTACCTTTGCTAAATCAAAAGCAGAGAAAACATTAAAATTAAAAAAAGCAAAAACATCAGTTTCCACCCTCAATGGTTTCTCGTGCTTGGAGACACGTGATGTCACCAATTCCTATTTTAAAAACCGAAGCTGCTGTATACTCTTCTCCTCAAGACATTGCTAATATTCTTGGTGAAACTTTTGATAGTGTCTCAAGCAACGACTCTTATAGTCCCTTGTTCTTAAGGACTAAGAGTCGTCTGAACGAACACCAATTCGTGTTAACCATGATGAAGCCTTGCCTTACAACTGTGAATTTCGGATGTTGGAATTGAAGAGAGCATTAAAACAGGCTCATGATACCAGTCCAGGACCAGATGGAATCAGCTATCAAATGCTTCGGAATATAAGTCCAGACTCCCTATCGAACTTGTTATTTTTGTCCAATAGAATCTGGACTGAAAAGAAATTTCCATCAATTAGAATGAAGCAATAGTGATTCCGATCGTTAAGGCTGGTAAAGATCCTTCACATTATCGATCAATAGCACTGACGAGTTGCTTCTGTAAGACTCTCGAACGTATGGTCAACGCCCGTCTCGTATATGTCTTAGAAAAAAATAAATGCATACATATTAATCAGAGTTGCCTCTGAAAAGGGAGATCCACTGTTGATAATATCACATATTTGGAGACCCAAATCCGCAATGTTTTTGTGCGGAGGAATCATCTGGTCTCCATTTTCTTTGACATCGAGAAGGCATACCACCGTACCTGTCGATATGGAAGTCTCCGTTCACTATATAATTTTGGCTTTCAAAGTAATCTTCCGATATTCCTACAAGATGTTTTAAGCTCCCGTGTTTTTAAAGTTCGTATTGGAACTGTATTTTCCAATATTTTTATTAAAGCCGAGGGCGTTACCCAAGGCTCCATTTTAAGTTTCACCATTTTTAATTTATTCATTAGTAACATTTTGCATCAGTTACCACCTTCTGTAAATGGTACACTTTACGTTGACGACCTGCAAATATTATGTCAGGGGTCAAATATGCGGTTAATTGAGAGATAACTGCAAGCAGCAGTTAATAAACTTACTGCATGGTATGCTGAGATATCCCATACAATATCAACAAGCAAGAGTAATGGTATCCATTTCTGTAGAAAGACTAACCTGCATAATGATCCTATAATTTACATCAACAGCACTCCAATACAAGTAGTCAATGAAATAAAATTTCTGGGAATTATCTTTGACCAAAAATTAACCTTTCTTCGGCATATTTTGTATTTGGGGAAGAAGTGTGAGCGATCGCTTAATATCCTCAAGGTGTTATCAAATAGATCTTGGGGTGCAGATCGCACATCATTACTCCGAATTTATCAGCCATCGATTCTATCCCGCATTGACTATGGATGTGTTGTCTATGGATCGGCTAAACCTTCCGTTTTATGAAGACTGGACACAGTTCACTGCTCTGCTTTGGCACATCTGGACGGGTGATGTGCGGAATGCCTCAGAACATATCCTTAAAGCATGTCAACACGTGATATGTCATCAACTACCGTTAGACCTGAGGCGAATGTAGCAGTCCCTCAGTTATTATGGTAAGATCATACCAACCACTGACCATCCACTACGTTCCATAGTACCTAATGCCTCTCTTAAAAGACTATATGATGCTCGTCCATTGAGCATCCTACCTTTTGTCACATGAGACAAATCATATCTATAGCTCAGAGACCTATGTGATGTTTGGATAGAGCCTATTGATCAAAATTTCTATCCACCTTGGTATGAACCAACAAATACCTTTATAAATACCTTTGCTCAATTCAGAAAATCCGACACAGCACCTATTGTTTTTCAGCAGCTATACTATTCTTATCGCTGTCAGAATCAATCATACAAACCTGTATTCACGGATGGATCTAAAACCGCAGGACATGTTGGCTGTGGAATTTTTATCAATAATACGTCTTTCAGCTGCCGCCTACATTCGTCCTGCTCCATCTATACTGCTGAAGCAACAGAAATCTACTACGCGCTTCAGCATGTGGATACAAAATATTATTATAAATTTTGTGTATATACTGACAGCATGAGTATTATTGAAGCCTTGTAAAACAATAGTGTTACCTGTTATCCTGTTGTGTCGAGAATTTTCAAAGCATTGGATTCCCTTTCTGGAAAGGGAAAAGAAATTGTATTTTGTTGGATACCAAGCCACATGGGTCTTGAAGGAAATGAGAGAGCAGATGCAGCTTCAAAGACTAAATCAGATCCAATTTTACAATCGGCTGCTCTCTCAGATGTGAAAAAGGTTATAAAATGTTTTATATATGGTATTTGGTAGGAACCATGGAACTTGCAAGTTGGCAATAAGTTACATACCATTTTCTCATCCCTCGTTTCATTATCAATTTTACCGTTGCGAAGTGCTGATGTTAGATTAACTCGCCTTCGTATGAGATACACACGTTTCACACACAGACATTTGTTTTTAAGTGAACACTAAATCCATGGTGTGAAACGTGTGATGAACCATTTACTGTTCATAATAATTTAATTTCATGTTCTGATTTTAACCAAGAACGTTTACACTTTTTTAATACTGATTTTATGATTTTGTTTAATTTAATAGGGGATCCACCCCATAGAAACCTATTTGCTTTTTTAAGGGCAATAGGTTTTTTTACACTGTATCTAGTGGCTATTTTAAATTTTAAAACTTTTTATGTACACATTTGATTTATTCCTTTTTTATAATTTATAATTAGATTTAAAATTAATTATACAATGATTTTTATCTTTTAAAATTTTAATGTTGCTTGGGTTTTCCTTGAAAATAAAAATAAGAAAAGAAAACATAAATAAATAAAATAAAAAACAAAGCTACAAAAATCTTATTCTTGGCGCAGTATGTCCAATTTTGGACCTTGCGCCATAAAACCCAACCAACCAACCAACTAATAACTAATTAATTAATCAATGGTATCATGATACTTAACCATTTTATAAATTGCCAATATATTTGCTCTAGCGTTCATGAATAATTACAAGACAAATTAATAGTACCTTAAACATTAACAATCTTGGATTTTTGATTAAGCTTCATTTTTATCCATTTTATCCAGCTCCATTTTTTATTTATTTTAGTTTAATTTTAAAAATTATAGATTAAGAGGTTTTCTTCATTGGATTCAATAATAACAAAATATATCAGAGAACAAACTAAAGCAGACAACCATGATCAGCTAATCTTAAAGAATGAAAGTGGGAAAATTTTTTTTTCGTTCCGAGAATCAACACAATTCAAGCGAATATACACGTCATTGCTGCATAGAAAGTGGGAAGTCAGCGCGTACTAAAATATTAATCTCCTTCAAGAAAGGTAAATTTCGTTTAATATTCACAAACGAATTTGATTCAGGCGAATAAAAATACGTAGAAAATTGAACGAATAAAATATGATCAGAAATTAACACACAAAGTTTGTGATCTATAATATCTTCAAAGTGCTCTGATCATAAATATGCAGAATTCGGTTCTACGTCATACATGAATACCAGTCGAGGCAAGCCGCGGCCGACTCTACTTTCAAGATACGGATTTGCAATACTCGTCTGACTCCTGTCTCCTCGTCATCTTAAATACGGTGAGGTGCCAAGGTCATTCCTGAGCTGGTACTCTCCTCTCAACATTCCCGCCACACTTTGCACATCTCACATGAACATAGACACGTCCCCAGACACGGCCAACTAGACACACAGACCATGTAAGCTTTTTATGACGTCACAGCGCCCGTCCTTCTTCCCAAATGGTTTTGTTGGAAGCAAAAACGATAGTTTGCTTATAGCCGATTAATTTAGAATTACTATTCAAAGTTTCATTAATAAATTTGCATTTTGTAATTTAATATTGTAGTATATTATTTTTTAAAGTTCGTTTGCGTGGTTAGCAATATATTCAAAGTATAAATCCAGAATCTGAAATATAATAATTCTATAAATGTTTTTATTATTTCATTTGAAATCCGAAATTTATATACTCTTAATCCTTTGTGAAGTTTAATTCCATTGTATAATTCTCTTAATACACAAAACAAATTGGTATTGGCAGGATAAATATCTTTGATTAGAACTAACAAGCGATTAAAAGAAACTTGAAAACATAGACTTTGGGATTTCAGAAAGACCGGTTGTGGCTGCAAAGACATCAATAATACACTGGGGTAGAAATTTTATTACAGCTGTCGAACGCGATCATCGGTGATAAAAGCCCATCAGAAATTGTTACGAAGGATGCAGAGGATGAGACTAGTCATCGCGCCTGTCTTTTCATGCGACATTCGCCAATTTTGTTGCAGGTCGATCATTTGCAACACTGTCTGTTAGGCCAGGCACTGCAGATGAACATCTCTTGAAATCAGGTGACGATTGTTAACTCTCTGAAAAATTTGTCCTTTGAAGCTTATTTCATTAACTTACTTATTTTTGGAACTGTTTTGCACAAACGTTCATTCATACACACTAACACTCGCCTACATTTCTTAGGAGCTAATAAACGCAGCTGTTTTAACAAGAGCGGAAATCAGAAATTGTCTTCTTTATTTAGAATTCTTGTACACTTTCAGTTAATATTATGAAAAATTTAGCTCTTTCCTGTTATTTTTTAATTTATCGCCACTACTTAAAAAGGGACTCAATGCATTTAGGAAAACTGATCGAACCATAATTACATCCTCTAGAAAAGCTTTAAAGGCTTCTTTCTAGAGTCCAGTGAAATTGTCAGCGTACAAAATGGAATCTTGCGATGAATGACCGCTAACCAGATTCCGAACTATCTGTCGTTTTCCCATTTTATTTTAAAAACTCGTCTTACTTATGCGTTGCCATGGAGATTGGCGTACTACATCTTAAATATGCATTGAAAGGTTTTCTAATTAATTAGTCAGTGTGTGATCTATGCATTCACGGGCTTATTGTGTACATCATTTTCTTTTGTGTTATTTACTTCTTGAATGAAACAGTTGGCGAATTTTTTCAATCAGAAATGCTCTTGAGTAAGGAAAAATCACATTCGAGGCTAAAAATTATTATTATTTCGAGGCTAAAATAATTTTTTAGGAGCAATCAAATACAAAATTGAAAACGTAAAAATAATGATAACTTAGAAGTTTTTTGCATTTATTTGCCAATTTCTCATGTACATGAAAAAATATGTGTAACATTGATACAAAAATAAACTCACGTTTTCATGCAATGTTATCATTATAAAAGAATTTCACTTATTTGATATGCACAACATTATTTCTAAAGCTCATATCAATCACTTAAAGCTACAATATAGTATGAAATTTCAGCTACAATTATTCTCAAGAATTAATAGTATGTATACTTCTCCAAATTTACTTATTATTTTATAATATTTCATCCAATTAATGGAAATATTTGTTATTACCAGTATTCCATTAGATGCATTTCTTTTCTTATGTGTTTCTTTTTTTATGCATTTCTTTTTTTATACTCACTTTAGAATAAAAATCATCTATAATTAATTTAACACAATTAATTTTAAAATTTTCTTGAATATTGTAATATTTTCTTGAAGCATACTACCAAAAACATTTAAAGTGTTATTTAGTCAAGCTTATATGGGACTGTTTTCAAAGGGTTCAATTTTGAAAGAAATATCGCTAAAGATTTGAAAATCTGTGCACTTATTATTCAGAACAACAGACAATTTTTATGATTCTGAAAACTTTTTCAAACAGAAAAATTATTATTAAAATACACTCCTTTATTGCTAGTAAAAATCATAAATAGATTTTTTCTCATCGCCGATGACACACAGGTGGTGAACTTCGCCTTATTTGGTGTCGTCAGTTCAAAGAATGCTATTTGAAGGCAAGAAGCAAATTCGTCAACAAATCGGATTTAAACGCTGTCTCAATACGCTGTTACATAGATGAAACATTATCTGAAAGGTAACCAAGACAATTGATTGGTAAACATAGTATTAACAAAGGAATATTAATTGAAACTCTTGACTTTAATTATCAACGTTTTTAAAAAAGATGTTACTGTTCAAGAAGGTATATTAGTCATGTTTTAGTAGATTTTCCTGATAAAATGAAAACAATTATTCCATTATTTTAACATCAAATGACAATGCGGTCGCTACTGTCCTTCGATATTGGATAAGTGAAAATATAATTCTATACAAATTTCAACTACTAATTTTTGGTTTATCCTAAAATAATCTGTGGGATTTTGTTGATACTGAGTAGCAAAAGCGTAACTCCCATGTTCAACTTTTATCATCTCAATTTCTTCTCTTTCTTTACAAAAACTTCACCCGGAAGAGAAAATGAATAATCGACAGATTTCTTGAATTTATCCAACTACTAATTTCTTGTAACATTGCCAAAGAAATTAAGGATGCCATTCTTAACTATCTATGAAAATCAACAAGCAAACACCTGTTGATAAGTAGCAGCGACAAAAAGAGCGTGTGCCTGTCTTTCAGCCAGTGCAGAATATGAAATATTGATAATCGATCATTTCGCCGCCTGACGGTCTATAGGTGAATCCCAAATGACTATCGTATCGACAGGCCGTAATAAGCACCCTGAAACGAAACAATTAGTTTAAGGTCAATAAAATAAAATAAAATTTGTACAGTAGATGCTCGTTTTTACGAACCTATAATTTACGGCTGCTCCCTAACAAGGATCCATAGATGCAACATTTTAATTCCTCTTTGTGAAATAAAATTTTTGAAAAATCTCTTTTTTACGAAAAGTATTTTGTTATCTTTGAATTATGTTTATTTTTTATCAACTGTTTTTTTATTCATTTTATTTTATGGTTGAGAGACTTGGATTGACATTATTATTAAAAACTTTTTCCATTGTTTCATTAATCAGTGTGTTTTACTAGTGTATTATTGCAACATTTATTGTTAATCAGTGTAATGAAATAAAAAGTTTCGATTCTTACATCGAAATTGTTGAAAATCGAAATTAAAGTAGCATAATTTTTTATAAACTCTAATATGTGATTTATGCGCTATAATAATTATGTGTAATGGTTGATTGATTGATTTTGTAAGGTTTACTGATGCAAGGTCCAATAGTGGACATTTCTGCACCGTACAATATTTAAAACTGAAGGTGAAAATTCTGTGTTAAGAGACTAGTCATATGTATATAATGGAATGCGTAAAAAGTTTAAGAAAAGCATATGTAAAGATTATTTTGGATAAAAAATCTTAAATGGAATTCAAGAAACCTATTGCACGTAAAAATGCAAACAAATTTCTATGTGGTTTAAACCCAATCAAGTCGGATAAAATTAAATTTGTGGTATTAAAAAATACAATGCGTAAATCATTGAAATTAGGACAGACAATTAAAATGTGATGTACCGTATATGGTACATTACACATGTCACAGATTGGAGCACTCCGAGACAAGAATAAGTGCTTGTGTGTAAATCTAGTATGTCCAATACGAAGCCGTGTGAGTTTTACATCAACTCTTCGCATGGGAGCAACTGGGAATGGAAGGATGTGAGAGGATATACTATATAATTTATTGTTTTTCTGCAAGTCCCATGTTTTTTGCCAGTGGGAGAAAATGAAATCTTTGATAATTTGCTTAATGTCAAATAATGTTAATGGAGTATGCAAAATGTCATAGGCATTTTTAGCAGCATTATCAGCAAGTTCATTCCCAGCAATACCAACATAACTTGGAACCCAACAAAACAAGATGTCAAATCCTTTATTCTTCAATATATTTAATATATCCAATATTTCCATAATAATTGGATGACACTTATCATTAAAATGATCTAATTGCATGACCACACTCATGCTATCTGTATAGATACAGTATTTTCGATAAGGGCTAGAATGTATTATTTCTAGAGCACGTTTAATAGCAACAGCTTCGGCTGTATACACAGAATATGATGCATGCAGTTTATAGCTGTAAACTGTATTTCCAACAACAATACCACAACCAACATGACTACTTGATTTTGAGCCATCTGTATATACAGAGATGTGGGGGAATAATGAGAATGAATGTGTGAAAATAATTGTTGCAAAATAAGGAGATGAAGCTGATTTATTGTATCCAGTAAAGGGTTTGATTATATTGACAACAGGAATATTCCAAGGAGGAAATCCTAGAGCATCTGTAGCTTGAACATGTAAATCAGGAAACTCGGATGAAGACAGGAATGAATTTGTACGTTCATAAAATGGTAATATGTTATGTGGTCGTGCATTATATAGCCTTCTTAAAGAGGGACAAGTAACCATTGATCTCAAAGGGTGTTGCGATACTGATAGCATTTTAAAATAGTAATGTAGAGAGAGTTGCTTACGTCTCAGATCAAGAGGTAACTGGTTGCAAATTACATAAAGGCTATGGACAGGAGATGTCCGGAATGCTCCAGAGCAGATTCGTAAAGCTGAGTGATGAACAAGGTCTAATTTGCGCAAAACTGATGATCTGGCTGATCCATAAACTACGCTACCATAGTCAATTCGCGATAGAATAACTGACTTATACACTCGGAGTAATGCTTTACGATCTGCACCCCAAGAGGTATTAGAGAGAACTTTCAGAATATTTAGGGATTTTTCGCATCTTTTGCGCAAATCTAAGATATGTGGTAGGAAGGTTAACTTTTTATCAAATATAAGCCCAAGAAATGATACCTGATTAACCACGGGAATAGTTGTGCCTGATATCTTAATTTCTGGATCAGGATGAGGCCCAGTTTTTCTGCAAAAATGGATACATTTGCTTTTAAAAGGGGACAAAGTATGCCCATTTTCATTACACCAAGCAACTAGATTATTGACAGCAGTTTGTAATTGCCGTTCAATCAGTCGCATATTGGAACCTTGGCAAGAAATTTGGAGGTCGTCAACATATAAAGTTCCATGGACAGATGGTTGCAATACATGAAGAATGTTGCGGATGAAAATATTAAAAACAGTAACACTTAAAACACTTCCCTGAGGAACCCCCTCACATTGGATAAATGGATTAGATAAAACAAATCCTATACGGACATTAAAAATGCGAGAATTTAAAAAGCTCTGAATAAAAATGGGTAAATTTCCTCTGAAATTAAAATTATACAAAGTTTGAAGAATTCCATAACGCCATGTCTTATCATAAGCTTTTTCTATGTCAAAAATTATAGACACCAAATGATGTCTCCGGACAAAAGCATTCCTAATTTATGTTTCTAGGTATGCAATATTGTCCACAGTAGATCGACCTTTCCGGAAACCACTTTGATAAAGTGATATGTACTGATTGTCTTCAATTGCATAAACAAGACGGGAATTGACCATACGCTCCAAAGTTTTAGCAAGGCAACTTGTAAGCGCAATTGGACGATAGTTTTGAGGGTTAGCTGGATCTTTCCCAGGTTTAAGAATTGGAATAATAATTGCTTTGCACCAGAGACTGGGATAGACATGTTCATTCCATATTCTATTGAATAGAAAAAGAATGTTCATTAAAGATTCATGATTAAGATGACAAAGCATCTTATATGAGATACCATCTGGTCCAGGACTAGTATTTTTAG
Source organism: Latrodectus elegans (assembly GCA_030067965.1). Taxonomy (NCBI): domain Eukaryota; kingdom Metazoa; phylum Arthropoda; class Arachnida; order Araneae; family Theridiidae; genus Latrodectus; species Latrodectus elegans. The sequence continues at coordinate 78,212,335 of CM057812.1, read as the reverse complement.
TCTGGGACAGGGCTCTCTGCAATTCCAGCAAAGAGAAATTGCAATTATATGGATGTATGGCTTTATCATGAAACTTTATAGGTTTCTTTTCAGCTTGCTCTTTGATTCTGAGAAATTTAGGATTATAAGAGTCTGAACTAGATACCTTTGCAAAAGTTTCACCTAAAAGATTGGCGATATCATATTGAGAAGAAATTGTGTCAGCTCCTGTGCGTAGTATTGGGATAGAGAAGTCCCTATATAAACCACTGGAAGCTTTAACTTTCTTCCATAACTCTTTGCTGGAAGTTGATGATGTGATGGAGGAAACATATCTTATCCAAGATTCTTTTTGAATATTTCGCGGTATTCGACGAGCAAAAGCTTTAGCTTTTTTGAAAGCCATGAGGTTTTCCATGGTAGGGCACCTGCGGAAAATTACCCAAAACTTCTTTTGTTTTTTGTATGATACTTGGCACTCACGGTTCCACCATGGTTTATGATATTTGCGTGGAATTGGGGAGCGCTTGGGAATTGTGTTTTTGGTGGCATCTAGAAGTGTATTAGTTACTTTTTGCACAGCATCATTGATATTATCACTTCTAACCATGCTGTCAGCAATAGCTGCTAAATGAGTGTAGAGAGACCAGTCTGCACGATGATAAGAATAAGAGGAGTGGAAGATTTGTGGTCTGCTTATACCACTTTGATTTATAATTAAAGGAAAATGATCACTGTTATATAAATCCTTATCAGCATTAAGATTTAATGAAGGTAGAATTGATGGAGAACAAATAGCTAAATCTAATGAATGAAAAGTTCTTGATGGTTGATGGAAATAGGTTATTTCTGTGGAATTTAGAAGGCAGATATTGTTATTAGAAATGAACTGTTCAATTATATTGCCACGAGGATTCATATTATCACTTCCCCATAAGGTGTTATGACCATTGAAGTCACCAAGTAAAATAAAGGATGCAGGTAGTTGATCCAGCAAATTGTTTAAATCGCTTTCATGGATGATCGCATGGGGAGGTAAGTAAATGCTACAAATAGTAATGAGAGATGTAGAGTGTATGCGTACTGCAACAGCCTGTAATGAAGTGTTAAGGGAATGTATAGTGCTAGGAATATTACAAGATACAAGAATGCATACACCTCCTGAAATTGAATCATGATTAACATCTTTCCTCACACAATTATATCCATGCAATTTTAAACTGTACTGAGGTTTCAAAAATGTTTCTTGGATGGCAAAACAAAAATTGGATTATACAGATTTATAATTGTTTTTATATTTTCTATATGAGTGCGAAAGCCTCGACAATTCCAAGAAACGAAGGTTCCCATTAAGCTCAGCTAAATGCTGCGGCATTGGAGCACGCCATCTGTGATTCAGATGAATCTCCACTTAGGAGTGTTTCATCATCTGATGGGTCTACATTCTTTATATCTGTCTTGGAGGCATTTGAGCTTCTTTTACTCTTTAAATATGATTTATGAAGCCCTTCTTTTGCATTCTTTAACTTTAGGGATCTTTAAGACTTAGATTTTGCGAAAGACAGTGAAGAAATTCCTTTTGGAATTGGTGAGACATTTGTGTTAGAAATATTTGAGGATAAGTTTGAAAAATTTAAGAAATCTGTTTGGGTACTGCAAGATTTCATGACTTTTTTAACTGCTTGTGAATAGCTAATACCTTGATTAGGGGTACGGGATGACACTGTTCGCCTGGCTTCAGGGTAAGACAAGTTTTGTTTTATTTTCACAGTAATAATTTCCTTTTCTAATATCCAGGTTGGGCATGATCGGGAATATGAAGGATGTTCACCACTGCAGTTGACACATTTTTCTTGTAATTGACACTGACTACTGTCATGTCCAACAGATGCACATCGAGCACAAGTCAAATGTCCCCTACAAGTAGTTTTTGCATGGCCAAATCGCTGACATTTAAATCAACGTAATGGATTTGGTATGAAGGGGTGAACACTACAATTTAGATAGCCAGCTTTAATAGATTGAGGTAATATAGGAGTAGCAAACGTGAGTATAAGGTGTTTAGTTCTTATAATTTTACCCTCTCTTCTGATTGTAATGCGCTGCACACGTTGTACTTTTTGGTCAACAAGATTATCCAAAATTTCCTCCTCTGAAATATTATATAGATCATCTGCTGAAATTACTCCTCGTGTAGAATTTAGCCTACTATGAGGACATACCATAACATCTATATTACCAAGGCATTTTAGTTTTAGGGTGGCTTTGGCCTGTTCAGTTGATAAAACTTCAACTAAGAGATCACCAGATTTCATCTTGCGAACATTTTTAACATTTCCAACAGTACCAATAAGACACTTATTAATTAAGAAAGGAGAGACATTGTCAAAATTGCCCTCAGTTCTTTTAATAACAAAATATTTCTGATCCTGTATCATTTGTTGCTCCATAGGGAGTATAGAATTAGAAGTACATTCCATAGAAATAGGTTAATTACTTCAAGGCCTGACTGCACCACCCACCATCGAGCCCAACAAGGGGATGCAGTATACCTGCATCAGTGCTAGCCAGACCTTATACGCTTTCGATATATCCCTGACGTGGCCTCCACCCTTATCGAGTCACACAGCAGATATATGATCGCTTGATCCATGGAAGCCGATTGGCATGCTGAGGACCACAACACACCTCCCGTTTACCTGAAGCAGAGGCCAAAGTGATGTGTTGGTCTCTGAGAGTCTCAATCACCAGGATCCTCCTTTTCAGGGACACGGGTCTCCACGCACGGCAAACACGCGGGTGATTTAGTCCCCAAAAGAAGCTAATAGCAACAGTGCGGCAATAGCTACTCAAGGGGAGCCCTCAACCTCTTTCGAGGCAACCACACTGAGGGAGAAAAGGAAGAAAAAGCAGCAGAGTAAAGGAGAGAAGAAAATAAAGATGAGGAAAGATCACTAGGGTACCTCGGGATTGTGACACCCGTGTTTACCTAAAGAAGGTAAACCCCCTGAGGGGGCGCTATTAATGGACGCCAACCTTAATTAACTTTCTCTCCAAATTTTTTTAACTAACCAATGTACAGTTTTTATGAAGAACTCTTAAGTATCAAATATAAAGAAGATGATTTAGAGCCGCGGCTCTCTGTAAAACAAGAGTGGCCTACGAGATTGAGATACTTTTTGAAAAAAACAATAGTCAAATACTTTTCAACTTTGAGGAAAAAGTGCTTTAAAAAATTTGGTTTTGAAATGATTACTTCTCTCTCTCTCTCTCTTTTTCCTCAGTAAAATGTTAATTTGTTTTTAAACATATATATGTGTGTGTTTCAATATTTTATGAATTACTTATAGTGTATACTAAATAATTTTCTCTGATTATATTTTATTTATAAAAAGAGAATCTGTGATAAAAAAAATTAATTTGAAGACATAACAGTTATTTTTTCGGCTTAACGAATTTACGAATTTTAAAATGTATTCTACTGGTCCGTCTGTGTCCATAAAATAGAGTAATCACTGTAGTTATTTTCATAAATGCGACACAACATATTAAATGAATTACCATAAGATATTAAAATCCACATGTGAATTATAATTTTATATATTCACAAAGGGTCTCTTCAATAAAAGGTCTGCAGTAATTATGAATAAACACATTAAAACTGCAATATTTTTCAGAGTTTGGTAAAAATAATTCCTTAGTCAGCTTTGATCTTGAAAATCTTAATTAAGTGCGATGGTAATGATAGTTTCAAATAATATCAAGCCTCAAATTAGTTTGGCGACAGTTCAATCATGGCAGGAAAATTTGGCAACTTTGTAATCTAAAATCAATAAGCAGCATCTGCTTCCAGTAAGCGCCAACATTTGAGAGGAACGGCTTTTGTCTGGAAGTCTTCGTGGGTATAAAGAAAGAGAATTTTTTTTTCATTTCATTTCTCAGTTCCGTTCATTCCTGGAAAATTAATCTTGATAAACTCAGTTCACTTATTGATTTCTTTTAAAGCTTCAATTTTCGTAATTAATATATAATCATCGTATAGTTTTATTTTTTATTTTTTAATAATTTTTGATTTTAATGATCTTTATTTAAAAAAGAAACAGAATGGCTATTTATTCGAAATCCGACAAAAGTGTAAGGAAGATCTGATAAAAAAAAATCTTTTTTTATTTTTTTAGGATAGTATCATAGTACATAATAAGAAATTGGAAAATTTCGCATATTTTAATATTAAATGTCAAATTTATTTTAAACTTTGCCGAGAATCATTTTAAAACACCGGTATAGTTTCATTTAGAAATAAATGTGTGTTTGTTTGGTTTTTGGTTCTGAGAAAACCAGGAGATTAAATAAATTATATCCAATAGTTAAAGAAAAAAAGATTGTCTGCAGATTTTTTACTAACCCAAATGTTTTATTTGGGTTAGTCTCTATAAAAACAGGACATGGAGCTTTTGCGGTCCACCAGAATTGATTCTTCAATAGGTCTGACAAATGCCAATTTAACGAAAAAAGGCAAGACACAGAACACATTAGTTACGACTGTGAGCAGTTTGAAGAAATCAGAAAGAAATTCTTCACAAGCAAAGCAAATGGTGATCTCACAACTAATAAAGCCAAACAAGGAATTCAAGAAATTATGCATATCGTATTTTTAAATTCATTACCATTATATCTTAATTAATTTTAATCATGTTTTAATTATAAGTATGTAAAAACTATTGTTACCTTATATTTATGTTCACTTATGTTAATTTTATAATAAAGGCAAGTTGCCCAAACTTCCGTCGTGGATGGGACTGAGGCCGGTCTGCGTGCAAGGCCTGGACCGTAGCATGGTGTCATGGACTTTTTGGCCAGCATAGATATTTTTGCTGACTTTACATCGGTAGCTGAATTACCGGCCACCGATCATCCATGAGCTAAGTGCTCTCCTGACGGATTGCTGTCCGCGATTAATCATTTCGCTGCCGAATACCTAAGTGTGGGACGGCCTTATAATATCTAGCATTATATATATATATATATTTATTTATTAATATATATATATATATATATATATATATATATATATATATATATATATATATATATATAATGCAAAAATGACGTAAAAGACGAGAGAAAAAAAACCAAACTTGGTCACAAGAATTCTAAAAGCAACAAAAACTTAAAAACTTAATTTGGCAACACCAAAGGGAAAGCCGATTACCTTATAATCAAAACAAAGGATGCCATACTTGGCGACATATCTCCTGGGGGAATATATCATACCAATCATTCTCTATGTATGCAAATACATGATATCATTATATTTTTCAAATAAATTTGTTTTTGATTTTATCTGGTAAATAAAAGAATTTTGTTGTTGAGTAAAAACTGGAAACTCAAGACTAATATTTTAAGAGCAGTAATAAGTTAAAACTTTTTTGGAGGGACAGTTTGTCTTCTTAATGCGAACCATTAAAATGTGTTTTGCCCAAATAATTTTACCTCAAACTTTAGAATATTTTAACTATAGAACACACACTTCTCAAAAGGTCGGATGTGTGTGAATGCGTTATGTTATGGCATTTTCTTAAGCCACAATCTTTATTGCATTTGATTTAATGTCAGATGAAATACACTACTGGCCATTAAAATTGCTAAACCAAGAAGGCGACATGCTACAGACGTGAAATTTATACGAAAGGAAGAAGGTGCTGTGATATGCAAATGATTAGCTTTTCAGCGCATTCAGACAAAGTAGGCGCCAGTAGCGACACCTACATTGGGTTTAAATGAGAAAATTGTTCAGCCGGTTCCTCATACACAAATTGCATTTGAACGTTGTTGCCTGGTGAAAAGTTGTTGTGATGCCTCGTGTAAGAAGGAGAAATGCGTACCAGCACGTTTCCGACTTTGATAAAGGTCAAATTGTAGCGTACCGGGATTGCGGTTTATCTTATCGCAGTATTGCTGCTCGCGTCGGTCAAGATCCAAAGACTGTTCGCAGAATATGGAATCGATGGGTTCAGGACGGTAATACGGAACGCCATGCGGGATCTCAACGGCCACCTATCACTAGCAGCCGAGAAGACAGGCATATTATCCGCATGGCCGTAATGGATCGTGCAACCACGTCACGAGCCGTGAGTCAAGAAACGGGGTCGTTTGGAAGACAACAAGTGTCTGCACGAACAGTTCGACGACGTTTGCTGCAGCATGGACTCTCAGCTCGGAGTCCATGGCTGCGGCTTCCCTTGATGCTGCGTCATGGACAAGAGCGCCTTCAATTGTGTGATCAACGACGAACCTGGGCGCACGAATGGCACAATGTCATCTTTTCAGATGGATCCAGGTTCTGTGTACAGCATCACGATGGTCGCATCCGTGTTTGGCGGCATCGTGGTGAACGCACACTGGCAGCGTGCATTCGTCATACTGGCCCATCACATGGATTGATGGTATGGGGTGCCATTGGATACACGTCTCGGTCACCTCTTGTTCGCATTGACGGTGCTTTGAACAGTGCATGTTACATTTCTGGTGTGTCACGACCCGTGGGTCTACCCTTTATTCGAGCCCTGCGAAACCCTACGTTTCAGCAGGATAATGCCCGACCGCAGGTTGCCGATATTGTACGGACCTTCCTTGATATGGAACATGTTCGGCTGTTGCCCTGGCCAGCACGTTCTCCAGATCTTTCACCAATAGAAAACGTCTGGTCAATGGTTGCCGAGCGACTGGCTCGTCACCAAACGCCAGTCACTACGGTTGATGAACTGTGGCATCGTGTTGAAGCTGCATGGGCATCTGTACCTGTACATGCAATCTAATCTCTGTTTGGCTCAATGCCCAGGCGTATAACTGCTGTTATTACTGCCAGAGGTGGTTGTTCTGGGTACTGATTTCTCAGGATCTATCCAGCCAAATATTTTGAAAATTTAATCACTTGTTATTTCTAGTATAATATATTTGTCCAATAAATATCATTTTGTTATCTGCATTTCTTCCTGGTGTAGCAATTTTAATGGCCAGTAGTGTATCTAAGTCTAATATATTGTGTCTTCATAAAAGGTTTCACAAGTGCTGTTTCCAGCAAGTCCTCCAGATATAAATCATAGCATGTCTTTCATTCCACTCTCTTATGGGTTATTCCAGATTCTTTTATTCGTTAATCCAGAAAATGCCAGATACTTGCTTATAAAAATAGGAAACATTTTTCACAAAATATTCCTCTATAGATAAAATTTCCATTTTCTAGAAAATGAAATTTTTATCAAATATTTTTTTGATTTTATGGGGTTATTTGTTTCATGAAACATCACATGAGAAAAAGTATATTTTAGAATGGTAAAACCTCACTTAATATGGTAACTCTAGCTTGTGTTCATTCGTTTGTAAAATTTTAACAATGAATTTTTCTTATTTTTCCAAACTAATGAAAGATATAAATACTGATTAATATATTCGGGTATCATCAATGCGTTTAACATATTAACAAATATATTTTTATTTTACTATTAGCATCTTAATTAATCGATTTTGCATTAAAAATATTTAATAAGTTTACATATTAAATTTGCATTGAAATAATAATAATAAGTAATAAATTATCGTTTAATTATAAAAGTTGTTAAACTTAGAGAAATTTGCATATATTCATTCGGATACAAATATATATATTTATATGTTTTCCAAATAAGAGAAGAACTTTGAATTTTTACAAAATAATTCCACTACAGCCCTTTTAAAAAACAATTTACATTCAGATAACTATATTTGTAACATGAAATAAAAGTCTATTTCCTTATTAGTATTGAAAATATACATGTAAATTTCATTCCCATCATACAGAAGTAGAAGGACAGTTATAAATAATGAAAATAAAAATCGTGTCAATAAGGAGTTCTTCTGTCATTTGCTTTAACTACTTCCAAGACGCCATTTCCCATTGAATAATACAAGTCTTGAAGTTTCGTTTGACAAAAATTGTCCGAAATACAATTCAAAGCTTCTCATTGTTCATTCAAATATTGATATTGCTTATTTCTGATGTAAACACGTCGAATAGTTACTGACCACCTATTTATTAACACTATTGAGGCCTGTACTTTTAGCATGAACATTATTTTTTTCCAACCAATATTTATCCCCATTGGCCATGTGAATTGATCTTCCATATTCCTGAAATATCCAATTTTCTCTACCTTTCTCCGTTTAATAGGGAAGAAGTTCTGAATTCAACATTTGAATGCAATCTGTATGCTTCTGTCTTTCACTTAGAAACTTTAGATTGATCTTTCTAATGTAGCCAACTGATATCCCTATCATAAAACCGCCTCCTCCTTTCTGTCTCAGGTAAAATAAATTTCTTCTTGTGTATCCAGACAATGTCAATAATTTTGACAACCGTCTGGGCCATTTAAGTTATTTTTTTTCCATCAGAAAAAACAACAGAAGTCTATTCGTAGCTCCAAGACGTGTTCTTTGACCTAATGTACACAGTGCTCAACGTGCCTTTCTTTCAATTTAGGATGGTGCTTTCTTTTCTTGAATGTGAACTTATCTGATCTTTCTATGCAGTTGCAATGTGTTATTCTGGTTACATGTGCGATGCCAGATGGGTCTTGTACTTTTCCAATACTTTCTCAAGCATTTTTTAAAAATTCTTTAAAGGTTTTTCTTTGATTACATCAAGTTAATTTTTTCGGTCTGCTACTTTTTACGTTCCTCAAGACTCCTTAGATTTTTAAAGAAATTAGAAGCAGCGTTTGGACTGATGTGTAGGCGCGTTGGAATTTCTCTTAGACGTTTGCCCACATCTTTACATGTCACAACTTGGTTTCTTTGAAATTCACTTAAAAGATTCCCGCTAGATATTTTAACTGTACAAAAACTGAGGATTTTTTCAACAAAATATATTTTTTGGTAGCTAGATTGCTTAAAAGAACAATTTTTTCAACATATTAAACTGATACAGATTCCAAAATGAGAACAATTTTGTCGATGTTTTTCTGCTTTTCCCACAGGCCAAAAATCTCTCTCCTTAAGTACTACTTTATAATATTTTCTTAGTGGTAAATAACACACATTCACTGATAATAAAAGAAAAGGTAGATTAATAAAATAAGGAAAGAAAATTTACTTTAATTTTGCGCTGAAATATAAAGCATATATATATATATATATGTGTGTGTGTGTGTGTGTGTGTGTGTGTGTGTGTGTGTGTGTGTGTGTGTGTGTGTGTGTGTGTGTGTGTGTGTGTGTGTGCGTATGTATGTATGTATGTATGCATGTATGTATTATAGTATGCTATTGTAGTTTCCTTTGAGAATTTTTGTTTTCGACATACTTCTTTTTTTAAGTGGTATTAATTCAATTTCGTTATATTCGAAGGATTAAGGAATACTTCAATCTTTAGAATTTGTATACAAATCAATTCCAAACGATTTTCTTTGTCGCCTTTTATCCTGATAAGAAAAGACAAGCTTTCATATCTTTTTATTTTCCTAATAGTTTTCATTTCTATTATCATTTTCTCGAAGATTGCTAGTTTTTTTTTTCTATTCTTACCAATATCATTTCTATTCCTCACTTATTCTTTTTCTCTGTTTTCTTAATGATTCGTATTGTTCAGTTAAAAAATTTTTCTAATTTCTTAAAAATTTTCTAATTTAGGCATTTTAAATTGCTATTTTTATTTATTATATTATATTAAAAATTTACGCACACACACTTATATACACTCAAACTTATTTGAAATTTTTTAAACAATAAATTGGTTATTCCTTTACGTTCCAGTTGAGATCTTGAGTAGTCCACTTTATCACAATTTTCATTGGTTTAAAATATCCATGACATCAGATAATGTGTCACATATGTCACATCGTATTGAAACGATGTCGTAATTTCGAATTGTTAACGAATTTGTTGCCTGCCTTCAAGTCGCTTTCTTCGAGTGAAGGCAAACAAGGTTAAGCTCACTATCGAATGTCTGAATGTCTTTGGCACTGAGAAAAAAATCTATTCATGACTTTTACCAGTAATAAAGAAGTATTTTTAATTATAATGTCTTCCATTTGTAAAATTTTTAAAATAATATTTTTTAGAAAAAATTTGGTTTTGTTTATAATTAATTTTTAGATTTTCAAATTCTTAGCAATATTGCTTCCAAAATTCAACGCGTTGAAAATAGAACAGAAGAAAAAAGACAAGACAAAACATCCACTTTATGGTTAGTTTAAGTCGGCAAAGACAAATTTTTAGAATTTTCAATTTTTTTTGCATGATGTATGAAAATTTCTATCGAACTGGAACATAATTGTCGCATTTATCAATAAAATATTAAAAGGTTTGATAGATCATTTAATGTTTTCGGAGTTTCGTACGTTATTCATTCCATTATTAAGTATTGCATCAAAAAACTACATTACATTTGCATACCCCAGTGCAAACTACGTTTAAATAACCAGAGCCTCAAGTTCCCAATTAAGTATTGGTCTATATAATTTTCCACTAATTGTTACATTTTTATCCTTCCCTTAAAGCATGGGTTCCCAAACCAGTGAATGATCCTACCTGTCTACGTTGATAGATTAATCCAAGCCAAAATTTTAATTCTTTATTATGAAAACCAGAAAATATTTCGTGGACCTCCACTTACAACTTGTGAACCCTTGTTTTCTTTCCACGTCTACGTGGAACCCTATGTGGTCTCCTATGGTCCCCTGGGGGTCCACCTGGACCACTTAGGGAACCGATGACTTAAAGTTCGCTTTCCGGCTTTTCCTTACCGGTTCTCCTGAGTGGAGGAGTCCCGTGCCTTGATGTCACTTATATCGTAAAGTTTTCGGTTATTTTTTATGTGAGATTTTTTTGATGCGGTGACTGTTCAAAGCATAAAAATTACTTTTTATTGTGTTGCGAAAATATAATTTTTAGTCAGTATTCGTCAAGTTTTATGCCATGCGATCTCTATCTATTATGCAGAAATAGGTTTGAGGGTATATAATACGATAGCGCCTTTATCCCATTCTTTAAATTAATCTGTGAGCAGGATGGATACGGTGTCATAAAATGAGTTCTTTATCCGAAAGTCTCGCAATCTGATAAAAAAGAAAAAAAAAGAATGCCAAAAGGATGTGTTATCTTTCGTTTGAAGAAAAGAGCGCCGTATGAATACAATTCATATGACATAACTTTTAAGTTTTTTGTCACAAAAATTGCCTTTGCGGAAGTTCAGTCTTGTTGAATGTTTTCTGTTAAATCTGTGCAGGATTTTGTAGTTTAGTCATGTTTAATTGTCTTAGCTTAAATGATTACCCTTAAATTAATATCAATTTAAGAGTAATTAATGAATAACATGCTAATGATAAGAAAAAATCCGGAATGTTTCATAATTTGGAAATCTAATTTTAAATTTCCGCATGTATCAAAATGTGTAATGCAAGAAGATATTGAAACAAAATCTTTAGTAAAATTTTAAATTATTTGGCCTATCCAAATAATTTAGATTCGGGAAGAAATTAGAAAATTTGTTTCCGGTTTTGAATTTCAAAACCGTTGAACCATTGTCAATTTTCAGGAAGTAAAAACTAAGATAAGTTCACGAGTTGTTATAAAGTCGGGAAAAAAGGAAAATAATAAACAAATGAAGTATGGGATGTTGAAACAATTTCTGCAGTCATTCAACATGATATGTTGAAAATGAAGACTGCATTTCATGGAGAAATGACCTTATTTCTCATTGTGACCTTGAATGGCAGCACCAAAAGGAGCAATCAATAATTTGCTTGAATATATTCTTATGCGAACAATATGCTGATTCGGTAAACAAAAATCTTCAAATATGCTTTGAAGAACTTTTATTTCAAAAGTAAATTCTTAGCTTGAAAAACATCAGCTTATGCGTGTTTTTTACTGGCAACAAACGAGTATATTTTGAAATGACTCTATTACGGTCAGCGATGGAAATGGAAGGCTGTGGTTTCGATACCAGATCTCACCAAAGATCCTCAATCTACTAAGTCTTGTGCTATTTCAAAGTTCTTTAAGATCCAAATTTTTCTTCTGGTTAAATTTAGAGAAAAAAATCGATTGAATCAATGAAATCGGATACCTGACGACGCATACCCTGTTTCAACCCCGGGAATTCTTGCATTTCCTGGGCATCAGACTCCATCTATGAAATGCAATGCCACAAAACAAACTTTACGGAACCGCACAAATTGCACGGCGATCGTCGGAATTCTTGAACGTGACTGAATCGAGATAAAACAAACTTTTTAGAGCTATAAAAGCAAAAAAAAAAATTGTTCTTTGGTCTGTAAATTGACCAATAAAATAATTTTATGTTCATTAAAGCAGCAAGTTGATAAATCTTATATTCACTGCTATATATTTGACTGGCTCCACCCTCCTTTTTTTACCTGACGACTTGCATAATTTGAGTTAAAATTCCAACAAGTCACGCAATTCTCTATTTTGTAAGTCCTTCTGAGCAATCAGTCAGGAAACCAGTGGAGAACTTATTAGAATGTATTTGGGTCAGTGTTTTTTGAAGCCCTGTAATTTGAAATAATAGCTTGCCTTACATTGTTCTTTTTAATTTACCGTTGAAAAATAACTACGTGAAGTACTTTTAAAGAAAAAATATGGGTATTCTTTACGAAAAGAAATTTTCTTTCTCTTAAATATTCCTTATTTACTTTTACTAGATATTTTTTATTAACTGAACAATTTGTAATAAATCTTTCCTTTTTGACTTTTTATCTATTAAAAATGCTAAAAATAGCATAATGAAGGAAATTTTATATTTTTGATTGAAGTATATCAAATTAGATTTTTTTTTAACATTTTAAACTGAGGATTTAAAATAATCAAATAAGTTTTCTAAGTTTTAATTCTTACATATATCTGTTGAGAACATAATATAGTAATTGAACATTTCAGTATTGTGGTTAAGAGAAAATGTGGTAAATAAATGTATTTATTCTAGTTATTTAATCACCATTTTCATCAGTGCATTAATGTAGCGGCTCTCTCACCTATCCTCCATCAGCGTCACCGCAGCTTCTTAAGTGAAAATTTTCCAAAAAACTTTCTTTTATAAATAATTATAATTTCTATAATTGTAACTAAATTTAACATAATTAGGAAGAGAAACTATATGTTGAGCACATATATATTAAAGGTTTTCTAATTATAGGTTAAACGCTAAAATTCTATTTAAATTTTGGCGCAAAATTGGCTGCAGTAAGGCTATTCAGTAAGTAATATTATAGTTTCCCCATTTATAAAAGAAAATGATTTATATAAAGCTATAAATGAAAGAAAAATCAATCTAAATTTTAGTTCTAAAAGAGATATTATTTGATGGTACAAGAGCATGTTAGAACAATAAAATTTTCATTTTCTAAAAACACTTTGACATCTCCATTTTTATTTTAAGGCGAAAACATTTCTTCTATGAATTTTAAGGTAATTAGATTTATATGTGCACTGTGATATTAAATGTACGATCCAAACATTTGAATTAAAAATGCACTGAACTTCAGGATGTTAGCTTGCATTTCACTATATTAAAACGTTTACAAAGATTTATAGAGACATTCCAAAGAATTGTAGAATATTTTCTGAATTTTGAGGAATGAAAAATGGTCAATCATTTATACATTGTTCTGGAAAAAAGTACTGTAATAGCAGTATTTTCTTTCTTTTGGGGAATATTTAAGATCATACAAGAAAAATACTTTAACAAAATTACATAAAAAATTGGATTTATTATATACCATATTACTCAAGAATACTTGATTTGTAACCTACATATCTGCTTAGTGTGTCTCCTTAGAAATATTCGAATGTCTGCTTTTATTACTAAATTTGAAGTTATAAGAAAATCAATAAATACAAATATTTATAAGGAAATTGATGAAATCGATACCAAATCAAATGAAATAAAAACACAAACTGCAGTCTTCCTTTTTCAAAATCAAAGATTGTGTCCAGTAAAATTTAAATATTAAGTTTGATCTGTCAATCTTTCAGATTAAGTTAAATCTGGTATCATTGTACCCATGTAATCTACATCGTGTAGAAATTTGAAATTAATCTATGTTGTGTGAAAAAAAAAAGAATTTTAGCATCTTATTTTTTAAAAAAAACTTCTCCTTCGTAACACATACACATGAGTAAGCCAATGTTTCTGTCTAGAATTAGAATCTAGATTCGAAAAACAAAAAACTCCATTGAAAAATGAAGTGTAGAATAGAATAGAAATTTAAAATAAATCAATTTAATTTTGATAATTTAGAGATTGTTGCTCAGATTTGAGCGGCTGCCAGGAAGTCGGACGTTCTTTTGGTAAAAAACTCAAGCCAAGGACAGGGTGTCAACTCAGGTGTGACCTCACCGTGGCTAAATATAACGAAGCGCTCAGTGATGACGAATATTACAAACACGTTCGTTACCCTTAAAGTACAATCCTGGACTCGCCAACATTGATACATATGTGTATATGTTGCACTCTTGGAGTGGTACTTGGAGTTTCTCAAAGTGGTTGGTTAGAATTTCTTATACTAACCCATGAAAATTCCTTCCAGGGCCAAATATTCACTGAATACTTAGGATGCGTTTGAACGGTTTCCATCTTTTTGGCTGATTTTTTGTTGGGTCAAAAACCTAGTTTTTTCTTTCCAAAAGAATATCCGCGTCAAAAGCTAACTTGTCTCGTCAAACGTCTAGGCTTAGAAATGGACTATAATACTCTTTAAAGGTATTACATTTCTTCTCTCTGAATGGTCTTAAAATACCTTTCTCGTTTATCACCATAGGTTGCGGTCGATTTCGGTACTTTTTTCTCAACAAAGAACGATCAAGGTCATGTCAAATTTAAGCTGCACATATTTATAAAATTGTGCATTTCAAGATAGTTTATGCTAATGACTTTTTGATCACTTCCTATATATTATATCTACCAGAAAAATATGTTTGCTTTTATAATAAAACAGAATTATAAATTTTTCATACCTTGAATGAGCTTTATTGAATAGTGTAATTATTATCAACACATATGAGTTCTTTCCAGCCTAATGTCATACACTATTTTTAAAAAATTCCTTATTCCTAGTGAAAAAAATGGAATCAATATTAATACAATATTTTTATTTCAGTTTTTGTGAGAAAAAAACTTTATAATGACAAGAACAATTTATAATCACAGGGTACTAGGTCTGGAGAGTATGATGCATTCAGAGGAATTTCCCAGTCTTTTTCTATGTGTTTCTGATAAGTCTCCGAAGCAAAATGTGGTCTAACATTACCAAGAACCAGTATAATTTGTTTCCCATTGAATAACACCAGTCTTTTTCTACTATTGTTTTTAAATTAATCAGTTGCTGACAATACAGCCCCAAATGAAACATTTTGCTTGGTTACTTTGACCGAAAATGTAAAAGGCCTAACAACATTCCTCTATTCAGGCTCAATTTCTGTTTAGAGGAAGAGGTGAAAGCCTCCACAATATTCCCTTTTTTTTATTATCTTTCCCCTTTTAATCCCCAGTAATCAACAAGTTCAAGGAAGGTTTCGATTTTGTACTGGACAAGCAGGGATGGGATTACATGACTTGATCATTTAAGTATTATTCTGCTTTAACTCAAGTATCCTCATCTCCAGTACATCCATACCAACCCTTGTTTCCAGATACTGTCCAAAATAATTTGTTGAGCTTAATAAATTTTTCTACAATCTCCAATATTGCTAATGAAAGATTTTTTTAAGATAATCTGGATTCTATTATTATCTATTAAGCATGATCATTTAGAAAGTAGACTCTGCATGGTCTGTTACAGTGAAAATCACCTTTATAAAAAATTTTAAAGCCTCTTTTGCATTTTGCTATTGTTGTTACTAATTTGTAATTCTTTGGTCTTATCTGACTTCGTCAGATAAGACCAAAGAATCTGCTGACTTTTAAAAAGTTAAAGAGGAAGAGAAGAATAAATTTCTTCCCAAAGAAGACTCAAACTTTCGAAGGCGTGTTGAGCAGAAGCCTGGTATCGGTAGCATTTTGGGAAAAGAGGATAGGATTTCGCACCTTCAGAAAATATAAAACATTTCAGTTGGCTGGTGTCAAAACGACACGTTGTGGAACACATTTTTCTGTCGCATTTCTCTAAGAGATCAACTTGGTTTATTAATCTAGTACAAGAAGAGAGTAGAGGGTATCAGTCAATCCTTCTTAATTTGGGATTTTTCTGGGAAAATAAAATTCAAAGTAGGTAAGAAAAATCAATTGGATGACTCCAATCCTCCATAGCAATATCGACTATCAACTTTGTACCGAAAAATTGGAAGTAGGAGGAGGGTGTTCACTTGAAGTAAATGTCATGTTGAAGAGAATTGAGCTTTGAATAAAATAAAGTTACTTGTTTTGTCATCAATGGGGGTCCAGTTATTAAGATGTTGCATCGACCGGTGGTCATAAGTAAAAATTTATATAAAAGTCATTATATATTTCCGGATGTTCAGTCAGAAACTGTACCTTCACCATATCTTCATTATCAATAAATTTCTATATCATTCACTTGTATTCCTTCCTTTTTGGAATTCGTACCAATTCCACTGGAGTAAATGAACATCAAATGTAGCTATAGATAGATGATTTACTTAAAAAGTTAATTAATCGTATTCAATTTAATTCATTTGCTCGGTTAGTCTGCATACAATTCAATAACATAGAGAACCAAATGAATAGTACATACTGGTTGATGCAAATCATTAATTGGAATTGCATAAATTGTTCTTCAAAGCAATATCATCGTGATTGCAGTGATCCAAAGACGTTACTTAGAGACTTTACGTTTAGACTTCTCCATCGACTTAATAAGAAGCTAAACATTTCCAGTTGACGGAAAACATGAAATATTTGTCAAATTAAATGGGCTGATATTTATGCTTGTAGCACATGCACGGGGTTTCATCAATTAATGAGGAAATGAGATTCGTTGAAATATGAAATATTTGTAATCACAAGAATACTCTCAACAAAGTTTGCAAAGATGTTGTTATTTTCAACCACCATATTACTCTATAGCTATCCCAAAATTGGGCTCTACCAGTTAGATGTATGCAACCGATTCGGAAATATTCGTAGTTAAAAACAGT
Organism: Latrodectus elegans; assembly: GCA_030067965.1. NCBI lineage: Eukaryota > Metazoa > Arthropoda > Arachnida > Araneae > Theridiidae > Latrodectus > Latrodectus elegans. The sequence continues at coordinate 78,195,205 of CM057812.1, read as the reverse complement.
GACGAAGTGGTAGTTTTCAAATGCTTGATCTTCCGCCCCCACAGGTACTGTTTCACTAGGTAGACATAGCAATCACGATCTATTTAATATACTAGTGCATCCTTTAAAGAACATGATGGTTCTTCGGTTACATTGGGATTCGAACTCTCTACTTTCCGATAAAGAGAACAACGCCCTCACTAACTAGGCATCCACGGCCTCTTTCAAAATACGTAAATTTTGGCCAAAAAATATTTAGCATCCATCCAGACAGACGTGCATGCAGAAACGCAACATTAATCTTCCATTGTTCAACAATCCTGGCACCGAACTTGGGAACTTATGATCAGACGAAGCCATAGTGAGCTCGAAAATGGAGATTGGTTTTCTGCACGCTCATTTAGATAGGTGGGTCCCTGAGAATCTTTCGGGTTTACTCCATTGGGAGACTTGAATACGGCTCTGTATCTAAGATAAGTCCTGCCCGAAGGCAATTACGATATGCACGTTATTTTAAAATGCATTTCAGTGGCTATTAGGCAATCATAACGCACTTTCTTAATGTCTTAAAATATAATTTAAGAATCCATGTAAAGTATTTCTAATTTAATTAGCTAAATTTGCATTCTTTTCAGTAGAAAATGTTTTATTTGCATAATTTCCTATTTTGTACACATTATAATATTTGTAATTAGAGTGAGACAAAATTAATAAGCAATTAAATTGGTTGATCATTCATTGGGGTTTTCTAAGTTAACTGAGTTTCACAGTAAAAACCACATCATTCTTTATGCACCTGCAAAATATGAAATATTTGAATACAATGTCGGAGAATAAACATATTATTGGAGCATATTCGACAAAATTGTCAATATAAACGAAATGGTTTACTCGACCATAAAAAAATTCTCCTGGATAGCAAATACACACAGGGGATATTAAAAACAACCTAACACACCTTTGCTAAACTGCCAATTATTGTGTCTCAAAAGTTTCTGAATTCGAATACCACGTTATGCTTGGATTTTGTGATGGTTTGGAATCCACTTTAAATCTTATGCTCCGGTATAGTTAGACCTCGTTCGCCAACATGATCGTTGAGCGATAAACCAATCAAAAATTATTGGGAAGGCTCAACATGAGACCTCTGCCGTGTTCGATATCTCAGCTGCTGTTGTACTACGTCTGCTTTCTGACTGGAGTATCCTTATCTCAACTCAGAAGGCGGCATGAAAAAAAGAATTTCAGTAGCCTTCCACTCGCAGTCATTTATTTGCCAAAGTAAGGGTATGCAAATGGCGTCCAATCATATCCAAAAAGTGTTCGGTTGGTGTATGATCTGATGACCATGGTGGTCATGGAAGCCGCTGCAACATTACAGGGCATGTTGGATAATAATAATGTACAGTTGTGCATTATCCTGCTTATAAAGTCCATTGAGAATTACCTGAAAATAGTGGAGTGTCATCGGCCACATCACATCATCCACGTAACATTAGACTGCCATAGTGCCGTTAACACAAACTAGGTGTGACCCTGAATTGAACGCAATGGTACCCCAAATCATGATGCGACGTTGTTCAATGTTCCACAATTGCTACAGAACCTGTCTTCACATCAAGCCGCGCTCATACGCAGTGACATCTATTGATGAAACAGAAGCGTGACTCATCTGAGAAGACAATCCTGTGACACTCCATCATTCACGTCACACTAATCCGGCACCATTCTAGACGTTGGCGTCTATGTTATGTGGTCAATGGCAATCTTCTTAATGGACGCCATGAGCACAGGTCACTAGTAACAAATCGAGGGCAAATGCTTCTTCTCGATATGTGAACTTACAGAGTGTCTTGCACATGTTGCTGAATTTCGGTAGACGTACTTTGCGGAGCCACCACTGTCTCCCACTGGAAGCGTCTATCCCCGGGTGCGGACTTTACTCTGATTGCTCCGGCACCCCGCAAACGTTCCAGTTCCTTGTTCCAACCATCTTCACCATAGCCGATGCACTATGCATGCTTCCAGGCGTCTGTCACCTGAGATTTGCCGTAAAGACCAACCTGCCGTTCTCAGTCCGATCACCATACCCCTCGTAAACTCTTCTGTCTTCTGGAACTGACTCTGTCAACGACTGCCTGGCTTTCTCTAAACGTCCTTTGCAACAAGAACAGATTTTCAATGATTATTTTCCAAGCAACAATAATGGCATGAATATTGTCCACTCTGATGGTTACTCACCTTATATCTTATCTTATTTGCGCTGGAAAGCTGCTCATTTCACGTAATTTATATAACTCGGTAAGGTGAGTCTGTTCTAAAAATTGCACAAGTTTCTGGCCACTCCTTCTTGGTGTTCCATTTTCAATGTCAGGCAGTGTATTCCTGTTCAAATAATTTCAGAGAATTCTTTTAAAATATACGTATTTAATTTTTTTATGTGGCTCAGATTGCCTGGTTCGTAAAGACACTCCTTATCGGTAGCTAGTGAGTTCGAATCCCAACTTATCTGAAGTTCCGCCGTGTTCGCTCATTGCCGGCTGGTGTATGTTAAGTAGATAGTTGCCGCAATGTTCTCTATATGATATGATACCTGCAAAGTAAGTGTGGGAAAGTTTTTCAGGGTTATTGCTTCTAAATCACGAAGATTACCACTCGTTTTCAGGGTTCAAAAGGGCATGCCCACTGGGTGCTCCACTAGACAAATTACCATCTTTTCAGCCCCTTTAATGCTATAAAAATGGTTAACGAATCCTAGAAGCCGGGAATCGTAAATATTTGCTTGATAAGAGATGCATTCTAAATAGTTTCATGATTTCAAAAAGTTTCATAATTTGATTTAATGAAATACAGTTTTATATTATTTCATTCCTTCATCCATTCATGATAAGAGTTTTATTAATGTGGCATAAGTCAAATCTTTTAATTAATTATGTTGCGTAATCTTCATTAATCCTTAATTTGGCTGCGAGAGTTGTTGTCAGCGATTTTTAAAAAGTAGAGAAACGCAGTTCTTCCCTGCTCTAAAGAATATTTTCTAACGTCCCATATAAGCTTAAAATTTGTTGTTATGGATCATTAAAATTCTTTAAATATAGGAGCTTGAACGTTATAAATGGATATATATATATATATATATATATATATATATATATATATATATAAATCCATTTAACGTAAGTAATTATTCTAATATATATATATTAGAATAATTACTCACATGGGTTGAAGATTCAGAAACATTTTTATGAGACACTTGAGATGTTCGCAAGCAGATAACTGATGTTACTTGTTATAATATGTTATATAAAATATCCTGCTAATAATATTTAATTATAACATGGGAGCATAAAGTAATAATAAGCAGTCATTGAAATGAATGGTTTTCACGTATAATTTATAATATGTGTTATGTAAGAAAAGAAGCTTAACTTTTTATATTGTTCTTTATTGATAATTCTATAAAATATTTAAATTAACTGTGTGAACTTGCGTTTAGATATATTTATTATATTTATAAGAGAATTATGCAAACATGAAAATGCATTTGAACATGATTGTTAAATAAATATAGTTGATATTTTAATGAATTGATTAACTTTTAAAGAATATTTTATTATATGGTGTGTTTAATTTGGGCCAAATTTATAGTTATGTGTATACACTTGATAAGTTCGCGCGTAAGCACATGAATTATATTATACAAGTACAAAGTATATATATACATATATACCGTGTCTATCTGGCTCAAAATAATTTCTTGTTTAGGTTTTTTTTTTTGTAGAAGAGATGAATGAATTATGGGAGGGGGAGGGAAATGTGACCAGGCAAACAATCAATGATGGCAAATAAAACAGCTCATACACTGAATTTTCTTACATTGAGATGAATATAAATTCAAAAAATTTAATAAAAAGTACTGTTTGAAAACTTAGTTTAAGCAGAAAAATGTTTTACCGAAGAAATTGTAAGATGATTCAAACAATTGTGAAACAAAATACCTGTTTCAAAACGATATTTTGCTACTGGGGAAAATAACTTCAAATCTCAATTATTCGTACTTCAGCATCTCAAAATGATGTTTTGCTCCATGAAATAAACTCTCATGCTTAGATCAACTAAAAAGAATCAAATGAGATGTATAAGATTTGGAAACTCTTTTTTAGTTGTGAAGTTGTTAAATATCGCTAAATCGATTCTTATCATCTGCATTCCAATACATATCCGACCGGTGATGAATTGAAAAGCATTCTCAAGAGTAGGGAAATGCAAATACTTAGTATCATTATCGTTAAGAAATACTTAACTGTTGAAATGTAAGGAAAAGAAGAGATTAATACCGCCAATGTTTTTCTCTATTTCCAGTCATAGCGCACGGAAGATAATTTTAAAAGGAGGAAAAGAACCACGTGTTTTTCTCTTAAAGATGACAGACAGATAAGATTAGATAGATTGACAGACAGAAAAGACATTTGTAATGCATTTCGTAGTTACCTTTTTGTCTTGGTGAGTTTAAGGAAAATTATTGAATAGGCAGAGATTTTCAAGAATAGCTTTTATTAATACATGATAAATTTCTTTGTGTGAAGACCGACCACGTCATCTCTAGCGCATCTGCTCGATAGGAAAGCTCAACCAAAAATGTCTAAAAAAACTGAACCCCCTCAGAAGGGTACAGCATACTGGTCCCTCATTCATTGAGAATAATGATCAGAGATGACATCATCGGTCAATTCTACATTAGCTAACCATATTTGTTAGTGTACATTTTGAGATTCTAAGACAGGGTTGGTGTAACAGTCAGATTTCAACGTGCTTCGCACCACTTCAACTGAGCACCGTGATCGGATTCTGTAATCGAAGGTTTGTGGGCAGCACTACACTGGAAAAGGATTCCTTTCTTATCTTATTTATCGAAACAACCGGTCCTGGAGTATTTGGCTATCGGTTCGGCGTGGTTTGGTTTGGACTCCTTGAAATAGGTTTCTTAAGGATTAGTCGTTTCTGTGATATCCGGCAATGGCGCGTTTCCGGAAGTCAAACAGATCTGAATTTCATCATATCTTGCGTGCGATTGACCTCAATGCTGTTTCCTACGAAGAACGAAAGATGAATGACGTATATCAGGACGGCAGATATCCTCATTTGCTTAGGTGTCCAAATACATGTTGGTTGATTATGAATGTGTGTGTGTAATTGTTTTGAATAATTTCCAAATAATAAATCAGTAAACTAGGAGGAATATTATTCAAATAATAACTGTTAACTATATTTTTTACAATTATTGTTAACTATATGTATTTAACTATATGTAATATTTCCAATTCAATAGGTTCAGAGAAAGTTGTGTAAATGTTTTTTTTTCTTCTGCATTGGGTTCAACAGCTAAAGCACCCCTGCTAAATTCCTTTTGTACCAAGCTGTTAAGCCGTCTTTTTCCCACACTCTTTACTGAAAACACAAAGGTCTTTTTTCAGATTTCAGTAACTCTTCAGTGTAAAGAGTACTCAATTGAGTATGGAAAAAAGCATTACATGCGTATACAAAATGATAGGCCATTTTCTTGCTCTTATAGCATTATCTACATACAGGGTCTTATTGTTGAAAAAGTTCCATCATATGAAGTTGTTTTCGTTATCCTGTTTAGAGAGGGGCTGTCATGATACTACCAGCTTCCTGATCTACTCCAGTGGTTGATGAACTGGAGGTCATTTATACTCCTTCAGTTGATTTACTCTGTACTTCCTTGGCTTGTAAAGGTAGGTGTGCCTCAGAGGTTTTACCTACATCAGCAGTGGTTTAAATCTCAAGAAACAAAAAGCGCCCCTCCCATCAGCGTTGCCCGATTTATTGGTTAAGGCAAGATATACTTGTAGTTCTCCAAGGACGGTAGAGGCTACATTTAGACAATTCAACAGCAGCCCCTACTACCTTAAGGTATGGATCCGATAATACGAAGGCCGATAATATAAAGGTTACAAGCATCTTTTTAAAAATGTCGTTCGCCTTTCCACTACATCCCTAATAGCTGCTCAAGCCGCAAAAACTGTTGTTCATCAAGAAAGTCAGAAATATTTACCATTTGTCAAATGTGCTAGGTTGAATTTTGTAATACTTACAGCTTTTCTTTTTTAAATTTTACTGTAAAGTAATAAATCGATACATTTCAATTCATTTTATCCGCATACAGTAATTAACACAATATCTTAGACGGTTAGGTCATCTTGTGTCTGGAAATTTGAAAAAAAATTCTTCGAAATCGTTAAAATTGTGTTCAACTTTGCTTAGCTCGTCCACCGTCAATTAAATGGTTTTGCATAGTTAAATTTTAATCATACAAACATAGGTTTGACAGGATTCATATCCCAGAATGCTATTTTGGGGATTTTAATTGATGAAAATGATTGCATTTCTAATTAAATATAAGTAAATTCGTTTCCCTTTTTATTATTAACCTCTCTCTCTTATTGTGTGATTCCGAGTACAAATAAACACCATGTGGAGAACGCTGTAAAAACTACAGGACAGATTGTGCGATTTATGGTATGTCTTTTTCTTTCCATAGAATGCTGTTTGTTGATATACAAACCATATGACGTCAGACGGTGTCTTTTATATGTTTTTTCTTTTCTCAAAACTAGATAAAAAATATTTTGATTCTTAAAGATTTAGCGTCTAGACAAAAATACATAAAATTGGCGATATATAAAAACGTTTTGTGTGTTGTAGTACTATGTCTTGTAATTATTAACAATCATTATGCGTTTATTTACACTAGCACACAATAGAGCACATATATTTATTTATATTATTCATGCAGCATGACGGTTTTGCATTTTTATTTCAGGAAAGAAATACCTATTCAAATAGTGGATCAAGAAAGCTACGAAAGAGATTCCGTATTCTACGTTGAATTAGGTGATCCGAGAACGGAAGAAGGTGAGATTTTTCGTTTGTCTTTCAATTTTTTGCATTTCGTTATACAATAAATTCATCATTCCCTTCAATTTTCAACATTCTGTTTTTAGCTTTAAGATTTTCTTCACTGCCAAAAACAATTATATCTCAGTCAAAAGATACGAAATAGCCTTGATATAAGCTCTTGTTGAGAGATTGTATGCAGCAGTTTTAGTTTATTAGAAAACTGATGATAATATTTTGTACAAAACCCTGTGCTGAAAACTCAGTGCTTCTTTGATTATTCTACGCAATACAGCATAATAAATTGATATAAAAAAGCAATTATATTTCTTGCGATATCTGGTTAGCTATTACACTAAACCAGATCCATGAAACAATGAACTGATAAAATAACCAAAACAAGAAGAGGACACGCACACAAATCCTCTTTATCAACTCCTAAGCAAGAAAACAGATAATCCAAGAGTAGAGTGTTTGATATTTCATTTATTTATGGAGAAAATTCCATAGAGAAGATCTTGTTTCTTCTTATGAGTCTTGATAAAAATATATGCTGTACACGACTTCAATTGAAGATACTTTTGCCATATTTGACATATCAGTGCATCACTGAAGATATTTTCTCAGCTCTTTAGTTTGTAATAAAAGATTTTAATCATTTTAATAAGATTTTTTTTATATTATATCTGAATTCAGTTATTTCTTGGTACTTAAGATGTTTTTAAGAGCAACAATGCAAATTGAGACTCAAATACTTATCATTCATCAGCTTGCGATACCATACAAATCTCTGTACAGCTGCCGTATAAACCTTGTGCGGAATTTTTATAACTTTTTTGGTGACGAAGTAATGTAGCCAAGCTGACGTAATAAATCTTTCCTGAAAAATCTTACGCATTTAAGTAATAAAGCTAAACCTGATAAATTATTTTTTAACAACATAAATATATATTTTAAAGTACCAGGATTTTGAAAAAGAAAACATACGAATTATTTCTGAAATGTAAATACATATAAAAGAAAACATGGGAACAACAACTTCAAAAATGTATGTACAAATTCTAAAAAAAGCATAGGTACATCAATTACACACATAATTAATACTAATTGTTGTTCCTGTGCTAACATACATGTAAATAATATAAATACTTAAATGTAATTTAAATTTCCTGATTATTAAAAAAGGACATAAGAACATCATTTTACAAAATATAAATACAAATTATAAGAATTTAGGAATATTAATTTTGCAAAGGTAAATGTAAATTAAAAATGTTAAATAATTAAGAAAATACAAATAAAAGGAAGAATTAGAAATAATGAAAAAATATAACACAATCTGCAATTTAAGTATTCTAACTTGTCACAAAATCTGCAGAAACATTGAAAAAATTCGCTCGAACTCTCCTCTCAAAATTCCTTTAATTAAAATGCGTTGCTGAATTTCCTCACGAAGATATAATTACTAGGGTTACCAAAATAAAATATTGTAGAATATTCTTAATACTCTTGATCTCTTTAACATATTAGCAAATACATGTTACCAGATGAACTATGATATCCGCCAAAAAAATCACCAAATTCAAGAATACCCCAAAAGGATTATACGGCAGCTGCGCCAAAATTTCTATTTGGCACACAAACATTTATAATAATTTATATTATAGTAATGCATTAAAATTTAATTTGCATTTCGTAATAATTTCCAAATGCATTGAATTGCAAGAATATCTCACCTGCATATCAAAAACTTCTACATTTATATTTTTAAAAAAATCACTTCACAAAACGAGAATAAATCAGCAATGAAAAAATTTAATTTTCACCACTCAACAAACTAAAGTCTCATTCAACTGTACTAAACACGTTAACATCTTAACTTCTCATGATTTATTGTAGTCGAATCTGGTTACATGCATGACATAACACCATAATACTTCTTTTTCAAATGTCGCAGGCAATGCATTGGGAATGAAAATAAAATGTAATGAACTCAGAAACAATGCCTGGCTTGTAAATAGTCTTCAGTGTCACGACAGCCCAGGATGGGATGAAGCCATCTCCAAAATTTGATACCACGCGGTCCTATCTTTAGCTTGGGAATTCCAGTCTATAATTTTCAATAATTTCAACAGTTATTTTCAATTCTGTCCAACAGTTTTAAGTTCTGGCTACCCTCTTTCCTGTATTATTGTTGGTTTGGCCGTAAAAACTTTCTTTGGGAATCTATAGCCATTAAATTTAAAAAGGTGTCCAGACCATTTCTATAGAACAGCCAGGTATTTTTTTCACTTCACAATAGGTGATTTTTTACACGACAGAGCTATTAACCGGCGCCAAACTACCGATCTGGAAAGCCAGACTGCCAAACTTATTAATCTGCTTTGGACAGAGGTCTCCAGCTATACCTCCTTAAACTAGAGGCCTGTTTTAATCACCTTTTATGATACGTTGAGATTATTCCACTCCGGTCATCAGCGTAAATAATAATTTTATTTTATCTAAAATTAAAAAATAAAATAATTCATAATATCTGTTAATTTAAGTTTGTATAGTTGTGTTATAACTTACAATGAATAATCATCTATTTTTTGAGGACCATCAAAATTTTTCACGGGCCACTAGTGATCTGTGAACTAATATTTGATGATGGCTTGTCTGGAGGGAAATATTCTTGAATGATAAATTAGGTGTAGCTTGGATTCTGGGGACGAATGACTTAAGTATGGAGATCAAGCTTCTTTTTTAACATTTTTTTCAATGCCCAAACACTAAGATTTTACCTTTTCAAATTTGCAAGAAGTGGAAGTGATTACACATATATATAGTGAAGTACCTAGTGGGCGTGAATTCCAAACCTGGAAAAGGATCCTCATAATTTAGAAGCAGGGACAAAGCAAAAGACCCCTACTTAGTATGTCTTTTGCTTGGTTTCTGCTCAGAGTTGTCTTTTGTTTGTATCCTCCTTAGAGGTATCATTTCACATAGCGATCGAAACATATTCTACGTGTGCCTTAACCACCATGAGCTAACACGATGGATCTTTGGGATCGATGATTAGAAAAGAGATCGTGGCAAATTGCTGCTTCTAATAACGAGAGCAATTCAACCAATCAAATCACCATAAAACATTTTCAATGTTTTTATGAATAATTTTGCTTTGTCCTCTCTGCTAGGACATGTCTCTATTTATAAAACTTCTTTAGTTGGAGAAATCTTTTAATTACATATCATTATGATATAAATTGATACACGTCATCATATTAATAATAACATGATGGGAGGGATGCATCCACATGCTGTGAAGACGGTTCCTGTACAGCTATTTTCTTCCACAGCACAGCTTCAAGTTTAAGATCACTCTTCTGAATTCAGCTACGATATTAAATACTTTGCGTTGAAACTTTCTCAGAACCAAGAATAAAATAATAATATATTTAAACAGGTATAATTGTACAAGCTGGTTTTTTTAACATGTTTCAGTGATCTGCGTGCAACATTTGCCATTCGATTAGTGTATAGAATTTTCTAACTACTTGTTAAGCTTACAATTTAAAACAAGCGAGAGTTTGCCATGGTTTGGTAGTAGTTGCACCAAAATGCTTTCTTGTACTTGAGTTGGGCTCTGCCATGACATGAGCTAGTGATACCTCTTCGATGCGGAAAATTTTGGTTAGGATTATAATTGTTGAATCTGTGAACAATGGAAGATTGAAGCTGCGTGCGTATGCTTTCTGAAATCATAACTGTCAGGGGGGAGTGTATCCGGGCTTTCCTTTTCCGATTTCAGAGTATGTCATACTATTTATAAAATATTCTTCCGTGTGTTCAAATGTCTTAAAATGATGTTCGATTGTTCGGTACCCGGTTCAAGGCTGCAAATTAAGCGCAAAAGCCATGAAACAGTTGCATTGATGAATCACAAGAAAAACTTTCAGGCAATATTTAAATTTTTAATTACTTTTTCTGAAACGAAATTTTAAATATTTACTTACATCAGTGCTATTTTAGAATACATATAAGTTTTTAATATACATTTGAATAATATCTAAACTCGCTACTTTGAATTTGAAATTTGAAATCAAGATTATAAACATTTTGGAATTTCTAAAATGTTAGGATAAATGCTTAAAATTCTAATATATGTCCTCCAGAATTAAAATATATAATTATTTATATATAATTATAGTATAATTATATAAATCAAGAATGGTGTATACAGACATTATCATTTATTAAATAAAAATTTATTATTTACAATAATATTTTTCGTGTAAAAAAAAGTTATTTATTAATGAAAGTGAATTTAATAAATGATTATTACTTATGCTAATAAGTTTCATGTTTGTACCGATTAAATTTTTGTGGACTGCTTTTGTCATGAATGTAAAGTCATTAATTTATATTCGTGCATTAGATATATACTCTGATTTATCTTTATTACGCATTTAAACTAATTTATCTTTTTTTTTATTTTTACGTTTATACTGATTTATCTTATCAAAATTTCATTCATACAGGTATAGCTTTTTCTATATATTTAAACTAATTTATCTTTTTTATACAATCACGGTGCTTTATCTTTTTTTAATCATTTAGACAGTGATGAAGGACAGATAGTAATCCTGACGTCTTAATTAAATGTTTCTTCAAAATTCCATAGAATACTGAGAGAATTATTTTTAAGGAAGCTCAAAAAACCTATTTGGAGACTTTTTGTATTTTGGAATTCATTTGAGTTCAGAGCGATTCTTGTCCTTTTCTTCCGCCTCGGTCGGAGAGTCTCTAAATGTTGCCTCGAGATCCAACTATGGTACAGACGGGCGCAGGAATCTTCAGGAAACCATAAACTAGAACAGAAAATGTTCTGAGTCCTATCTCTGTGAATCAACTAGGCGATCGGGAGAGCAAACGGCTTTACGGCTAAACTTTACAAAGTTAATTTACTGAAATTTTTTTCATGAATATGTAAATTGTAAATATTGTGTCTATTAATACTTTATCCTTCTAATTTTCCTCAAACATTGTGGATTCGATGGCATCTAAAAGAGGTCTTAAGGACAAAAATACTGCCCTTTTCCTACCAATGTTGTATTGTTAGTAATACTTTGTGCAAATTTGATTAACATATAAAAATGAATAAAAGTCTATTTAATTAGAAAGTAAAAAAAAAACTAAGTCTTTTAGAACAATAAGTGAGAAAATAAAGAAACTTCAATTACACTAAACAGAAAAAATTCTTCAAAAATTATTTAAGGAAAAAAAAATTCCTAATGAAAATTAAATGGTATAGTAGGAAGAAAAAGGAAAATAATTGGTGTTTCATTGCAATAAGAGAAGATATTAAAAATAGAAGATTTGCGAAGAAAGAAAGCAAAAATATTAGGTAAAGAAAGCAAAATAAAACTAATCATCAGTGGAAAATTGGGGACAAAAGGAAGGCGTTTCGAATTCATTTGAGTAAAAATTGTAAAGTATAAGCAATACACAAATGAACTATTCTCGACGCCTTCGATAAAAGATTAATATTATAAAATCCTTTAAAATTACAATAATTTAAAATCTGAAAGTAAAAATTGAGAAAGCGAAAATTGTGTGCACATACAAAATTATGAAAATATTTCCTTAATAGGGGCGAGATGAAATATTAAAAAAAAAAAAAGCTAAGCTTTTAATAAATAAATATTTTTAGATATGAAGTGAGTACAAAAAACAAATGAAAATTAACTTTTACCGGGAAATGCTGATCAGGCAAAGTTAATTTGTTGAACAGAATAAAAATGCAAGTTGAAAGGCTGTTGTCAAAAAATTAAAATAAATTTACTTTTAACTGTAACTTCACCTATAAAATATTTTAGGTGAAGTTACATTTGAAAGTGAAAAAAAACACTGAAAGTTATTAAATTGTTATAGGATATCAAGGAATTAAATAAAAAATTAACTACAAAAAGAAAAAGTATTTACTCAACTTTTAAAAACCAAATTAGTAAGACTTCCGTAATTATTAGGGTTAATATATGTGTAACATGTATTAATTATTTTAATAAACTTTCTTTACTTGGACTTACATTTGTTCCTTTTAAAATATGTGTATTTAAAGTTTGCGGAAACATTCTTTCATTCAGTTTACTCTGTTATAGTTCGATTAACTTAGTAATTAGAGCCGATACACTGAATGCCTAATGCTAGGGCATTTCCCAAGAGTCGCATGGGATCATTTTCCCCCGCGGCAGCATCCACTGAAGGCTACAACGAGTAAGTTTCACAGCTTTCTAGAAAAAAATGTGTCTGCTGTACTTCTTCCTCGTTAGTTTATTTCTATCGAAAATGATAGCACTTGTACTGATGTATTGACACATTTTATCACATAGATGAGGAAAAGCAGAAAAATTTGATAGATATTAAAGTAAATTATATTAACTTTATTTTTCAACTTATTATTTTTCTTCTCGTTGTAGTTTGATAACTTTGTGTCAAGATATTAAACAATATATATATATATATATATATATATATATATATATATATTGTTTGGTTAATTTAAGATGTTTTTTAAAAAAGAAAATTTCTTAGAAGATATTTTTTACTCTAAACTAATTGTGCATTTGTGTGAAATATTCGACTCTTTTTATCTTTAATTTAATATTCTTTACATTAGAGTAGTGAAATTCAAATCAAGCTACAAAACTTGTCTTTCATTCTATTTTAATCAACCACGTAAGCCCTGTATTTTAACTTGTTAATATGTATATTAATGCATTACTGAAGAAAGAAAATATTCGTTCAGCAAAAAAAAAAAGATAGAATTTAAATCAAGCTCTTCACATGTATGAAAGAAATGCCTTAAAAATCCTTTTAATTAATCATAATTAATGATATTAATGATTTCTTAATAGTCATACATCCTTTATGAGCTCAAAACCCATGAAAAAGAAAATAATTTCTTTTGAAATGAGAAGTCTCCCTCTGGAACGAAACTAATGTACATTTGTGCTCTCTCCTTTTCAATCTATTATTAACTGTTCTCATCTCAGTTGGGAATAAAAAAAATTTTAAGTCTCATAAGCACTTACTTTTATTAACGTTTTCATTAGAATATAGAATGTTTAATTCGCGAAACTAAATAAATGAAAGGAAAAGGTTTTCATACTTAATATTTGAAGAAGATACATGCTGTGAAAATAAGAATATAATAATATTTTTTATCACATATAAGTTATGAAAAATTCTTTATAATGTCGAAACGTTTTGATCATATTAATTTACACAAAATCATTAGCTTAAACATATATATTTTAACCATATGTTAATTACTTCTGTTTTTATTCTTTTGTTATATGATTTTATGAAGCTTTCATCTATTTGTATTATTATTATGAGGAACACGAAATGTTAGATTTTCAATAATACATTCAAAGGGATATATTTTTTCATCAAGTCTCTAAATGAATACATGCGTTTACACAAAACATACTTATTGTGTTGGTAGAATTTACTTATTACTAGAATTGGTTAACATTAAATTCATCGAAAAATAAACCGAAATATCCGGTATGAGTAATTACATTAAAAATAATTTTCTCACTGAATTTACTAAAAACCAATCTTTTCTGCTCTGTTTTTATATCTTGAACTAATAGCTTTCGATGGAGCACTGAATGCTGTTTAATCTGTAACATCAACCGCAAACGCTCTGGATCTTATCTAATAGTCTTAGTACCATTCAGTTCAAAGATAATTGAATGAAGCTGGTGACAAAGCAATTATTTTAATACCTGGTGGATATTCAAAACTAGCTAATAACTTTCTCATGAACGAGGAATCTCCTTGCAGTGAATCCCTTCTGGAATCTTTGGAAATGGAACTGCAGTCCTTTTGGCGTGGGACGACATTTTTGATGACGAGTAGAAATCACTCTTACACTTTCTCTGAGATCTGCAACTTGATAAAAATCTTAAATCAAAAGCATAGATCCAAATCACCCCTGTTGTAACAGATGAACTTCAGGTTATCATTGTCGTTGATAGTCATTCATTTTCCCGTTAGCAGACTCGCAGGTGTGTGGGGGGAAGGGGGTCTAAAGCCTCTCTCTTTTCATCAAAGGCAAGACTTATCCAAAGTGCGTCAAGTGCAACTGTTTTCATAATCGATTATTGAATCCAGATTACATTTTGACCCGTGCAGGTTTAGGTAGGATTGACTTTTTTAGCAATCTTATTGTTCACGATTTTTTGAAAATTCATGGGCTCGTGGACTTGGTCTAGCCTGGGGTTAGATCATGAGACAGTGAACACACAAACAGCAATCATTTTAATTTTATTCTCCAGAGCTGTCAAATCATGATACGACGCATTGAGTAACACAGTAGAATAATTATAAAATATTATAATTTAACTAAAATATCTGAACTTACATTTTCTTTTATAATGTTCGGAGTACATCAATATAACTATGACACCATAACGTGAAGAAAACTAATTTTCCGTCATGTATTCGTCAATTTTATACTTTTATAAATATTAAATTCCCCCAGAAACGTTTAGTCGGGTACTCAGATTAAAAAAATTTAATAAAATTTTTAAGAAATAAAACGTTTTACACATATTAAAGATAATTTATGAATTAATTTAACAAAATTAGTGTTCTAAACTCAATTCACTTGAGTAAACAAGCATCACGTAAACTCAGTTTTAACTATTTTTATATCCCTCTCTATGACATTGTGAACAAATTCTGTCAGAATTACATAAGAATTCCTTTTCCTCTTTTTTACTCATTGCATTTAGGCAACATTAGAATTAATTTATCTTCTTCAGCAGCATGACAGTCCAGGATGGATCCTACTTGTCTCCAGAATTCAACGCCAGGCATCCCTTTCTTTAATCTTGGGCTTCTAATCTATACTTTTGAATGATTTTAATGCAGTTGAACCATCTAAGTATTGACATCTTATTTTCCGAGTGTTGGTTTGACAATGAAGAATTGCTTTACGAATCTATGATCATTGAATCCAATAAAATGTCCAACCCATCTTTATATATTAAAAAACCTTATATATATTAAATCTTACCTTTATATATTAAAAAATTTAATAATATATATATATATATATATATACATATATACATATATATGTATGTTTGTATGTATGTATGTATGTATATATATATATATATATATATATATATATATATATATATATATATATATATACAGGGTAGGGCAAAAGGTATAAACCGGTTTTAAAGAATGTAAAACAAAACCCATTCAACTTACAGAAATTATGTTCATATTGTCTAATTCAGTACACAATCTAGTTTTATAAACTTACAAAAATTTACTTATTAAAGATGATTTCACGTAGGTAGCGACCGTCAGCCTCGATGCACTCTTGAATGTGAATCTTGAAGTTTTCAACCACCCGATGGGAATGGAATGGCAATAACTTCTTCTCTTATTCTGCCCTTCAGTTATTCCAGGGTATGTGGACGATGCTTAACAACTTTTTCCTTTATATACCCTCAAAAGAAAAAAATCACAAATACTCAAATTTGGTGAGTGCGCAAGCCACTCCATTTCGCCCCCTCACAGTGATGAGGCGCTGGGGAAACACTTGCCTCAATCTCGCCACTGAAATTCTAGCAGTGTGTGATGTAGCATCATCCGGTTGGAACCAGATTTCTCCCAGATTTGTTGCTGCACTCAATTCTTCCAGCTCAAGTTCCAAACAATATTCCAACATTGTCACATAGCGCTCAGCAGTGACTGTAACGATTCACCCATTATCCTCGAAAATGTAAGAACCAATAATTATAAACTTTGATACTGCACACCATATAGTCACTTTAGAATAATGAAGTGGCCTCTGGTGAATTTCAATTTGGTTTTCATTGTCCCAATAGAAAAAATTCTGTTTATTAACAGCTCCACACAGGTGGAAGTGGGCCTTGTCACTTTTGGAAAATGTCGAATTTGCTGAAATTCTGTCCAATAGTTCTTGGCTGCAATTTCGTTTATGTCCAAAGTCTCGGGGCAACAACTCTTGAACCATCATTATTTTGTATGAGTGAAACTGTAAATCTTCGTGCAAAATTCCTTTTAAAGATCTGTTAGGCATGCCCAAGGCAATTGCATGTCTACTTGTCTACTGGAAAGCGCCTTAAAGATTGTTCGATAGCATTTCTTACAAATATGACATTTTCAGGAACTCTTACAGTTATGGGTCTTCCAATTGCCGAAGGAGTTGCTGTTGAACCAGTGTTCCTCAATGTCCTAACCCAACGTCTAATTGCATTACCGTTTTCTTCCAACAGGTGGAAGTGCTGTTGGAAGGCTCTCAGTGTGACGATAACATCACGGCCATTTTCAAAACAAAGTCCTAACAGAAAACCCTCGATGCTCTCTGTCCTAACCATGGTAGATACTGAAAACTAGACTCTCCCAGTGCCACAATGAGACATCTCTTCTTTTCCCACTAACACCACAGGCCGAGCACCAGCCGTTCAAATCCGGTTCATACCTTTTGCCCCAAACTGTATGTTTTTTTCGTCTTGTGCCAACTAGGCTGACAATATGGGGTGCGCTGTTCCACTTTATCATACTGAACCACATTTGGTGTGGAATCCGACTGCTTCAGTACACACATGCCATAGGGACCCGTTTATAGGGTAAGCAACAATTCACATCTCATTGATACATAGAAAGAACAAAGACAGGATAGATAGAAAGTACACCCATGCCCGAACCGGGATTCGAACCAGGACCTCCCTATCCGCAGTCAGGCACTCTGACCACTAGACAGGGCGGTGGGCAACCTGTATATATATATATATATATATATATATATATATATATATATATATATATATATATATATATATATATATATTGTATCGTGTCGATTGAGAGTTGAATAAAGCAATCACTTAATGAACACAAAACTTTTATTCGTAAGAAATTCCACTAGATATAAGAAATTCCAGCTGTAACATTCACAATTAGCTACAATTCTTCAGATACAATAAAAAACAGCATCCAATCACAGGTCTCAAATACCTCAGATAGAGAACACAGTTTCTCTAGATTAACAATCGCGAATAATCGTCTTCACTCACTGACTGTCTTCACAAAACTGCGTAACTTCTATGTCAAGCTGCGGTATTTATACCTGACTTGGTGGTGAAATCTACCAGTTTCGCCAAGGTTCTGGAAGCTTCTTGACTCTCTTGCTAAATATTGGTCGTAGAACTTAGGTGATAGATGTTCCCAGAATTATCTATTTCTTGCCAAGTTGCCAAGAATTTTACCAAGTGTCGCCAAGTTTTCTCGCCAAAACATCGCCAAGTCACCATATCATTAGAAAACCTATTTTTAACGTATAACGCGTCTAAATGTCGCAATTGTTGCCCAAAATGTGAATATTTCCGATCTCTCTAAGATATTTTAAAGACAAATACAATAATTATTTATAAATTTGTATCATTATATATATATATATATATATATTTCTTGTATAATTCAATTCAATAATTGTTCTTCTCCATCTAAAACAGGGCGTATCTACCTGTGGCACCAAAAGAGACATTTCTACTCTTTTAGTCGATGCGCTCTAGATTTTCGTTTCTTGTAAATACAAGTTTAATTCAAAGACTTTACTCGCATAAACAATGATTTTAAATCTGAGGTAATAAAAAGATCCACCCAACGCTGCCTGAGCTATTGGGTAAGGCAAGATACACCTGCAGTGCGCCAGTTGCACTCTGTCTGTTGAAAACACTGTATGGTTTCCGTTAGAACACTGTGTAACTTTATGCGCCATTCACCTTAGACATGTGTTGTATAAATTAATGAACTCCAGAGCAACTCAATTCAAGAAACGTGTGCAATTTAGAAACATTATTTACTTGTTTTATGTAAAAAGTGATTTTATTCATAAAAATTCATTAATGCCTTCTATACAGGAGAAATCAATGATGAATCAATGATCTTCAATGATGAATTTTTTCAATATAACCTGAGCTTTACGTAGAGATCTATAGTCCTTACTTGGCACAGTAGTTCGAACTCCATTGATGAGCAACGTCCCTAATTTCTTTAAGATTTTGCAAATTTTCATTCCAAAAAGGAGTATATTTTCTTTTGTTTACCCCTTGTGGAACACAGAGAGGCGTACACTTTAGTATAGTTTGGGTAAGAAATTTCGAAATATAATCAATGTTCTGTAAAACCATTGAACTCTCAATAAGTTCATCAGTAAATTGTTTATATTTAATCTAGTTTTGCATTCTTAAGATTCCAAAGCACCCGGCGAGGTTCGCTGTATGGAGAGCAATATCTTACAATACCCGTCATGAGGATTTTATGTCTAGCACCACCTATGCTATCAATAAGCTTTCATGATAAATCCTATCATATAAAACTGTATTTAAAGTTCAGGATGGGAAACACTTCCATTAAAGGCTAAGAAAGTTGGGGAACTTTCCCGGTTATCAATAAAGTCGATTCGGTTTGAGTCAATAAGGTCTTTAACAATTCCACCAGCCCCATTTACTGCCGGGTATCCGTAGTGAGTGGGGTGAGCATTGAAATCACACACAGAATCAATGACCTATTATCTCAATTTAGCATAATTCTATCAAAATTTGGTTTATTATTTAGAGGATTGCATAGAAAAAATGCCTCTATTAAAGTCTCTTGTCTCCAGATATGCATCTCCACGAATTCCAATTTATCCTCAGTAGTCATCTGGCAATAATCAGACGATTTTGCCTTAAAAGCAAGCTTTACAAAGCCAATAATTCTAGAAGCAATCTTTCTTGAACGATTTAGTACAAACTTCTGGAAATCTGGGATGTTAAAATATTTTACATTATCTGCCGCAGAATCACTTTCAACAATGCCCATCGCGTCTAAATCATTATATAAAATAATAATCTTCAACTCAGTAAATTTGTCTGGGTTAAGCCACCAGAGTTCCAAAATTAAATCTGAAACGTTGATTTAGTCCTAGTCTCAGAAAAGACTTTTTGATTCATGTTACATTTAAATATATCTTCAGCCTCAAAAATGTGAACTTATCATCTTATTTAAAAATGATACCCATTTCATCAATAAAAGCTGCTTAATATGCGATAAGTATCAGTCGTTCAGTAGAAATGGGACAACACGTGAAGCCGACTGATATCACCCCCCACAACAGAAAACAATGTACTCCGCTCTTGAATGTCTAGCGAAGAGACTGCTTTTTCTGGCAACTCGAATACAAGGCCCGCTTTTCGAAAAAAACTACACCCTGAAGGCAAAGATTGTCCAATTAGATTCTAGGGACCTTTGATATCAAATATCCTACTGCTAGTGTTGTTGAATTGAAATCTACCATTAATTGATTGTGTGATGATTTTGACCCAGAAGGAAATATAATTCTTTTAAAGATCGAACTCCTTCCCAAGAAACTGCTTCAGTATTTTAAATTTTTGGTGGACAATGTTTTTTGTTTGTAATGCACGTCTGCAAAGATTTTCACCTTTAGCACTACAAAGGGGAGATGCTCCCCTCCATATAAAGTGAGGGCATCTTTATATGGAGGGGAGCACCAAGTGGACGTTTTACTGAGGCCTCGAATGTGAGTCTTCTTGATTTAGGAGTAGGGATCTAACAGAAGATCTCTAGGTTTGTCCTTCCTCGCCCTGAGGTATCATTTCGCATGGAGAATATTGAGACCATGACCAAATGAACGTCTCCCAGCCACCATGAGTGAACACGATGAAGCTGTGATTCGATCGGGCTTTGAACTCATAACTTTCCTCTAGCGAGGACGACGGTCTTAGTACCGCGGCCTCAAGAATTTTTTTTTTATTTTTTTTATAACTATTGACTGCAATTAGCTGTAATTTCTTTGCGTCACAGACAGCACGTGTGTTGTCCTCATGGCTGTTTTCGCTTTCTTTTTCTACCTTTTGGAGCACTGCGCTCCGATCATGTGACAGGCACGCTTCTCTATGTCAAATTCCTTTTCTTTCCTTAACACTTTGTGCTGTTTGTCTACCGGGTGTTGTTGTTAACTATCTGACCACATGATAAAACTCATAGTCTTCATATAAAACTATATTTAACCTCTATGTACCTGCAGTGTGTGAGAGGGAAGGCCTATGCCGTCGTCGTATGCTGATTTTATTGTGGTTATACATCTGATACACCTGTTAGATGCCTGCCTTATTCAAAGTATCATAACAAGCAACGTGACTACATTCTTATTTGCTGGATTTTTCACACATTCGGAAACTGAAAACTCATAACAAATTCTGCGAAGAAAGAATTTCCTTTGTTGCTATTAAAGGCAGCTCATAACAAAAAAACAGTAAATTTAGCATAAAAATCGATAATTTTGGTGTTTGGTTTATATAACAGCTATAAAATTTATAATTGCAACTCTATTCAATTTGTTAAAATATACTTGATATGCATATTCATACTTATGCTTGACATGTATTTTAGCACAAAATTTAACAAGAAAATATTTCATTTGTTTATTTCTACTGTCTCTGTGATACATCGTCAAACAACTAAACTCCTCACTAAACAAACACTGTGAAGGGATATGAAAAGGAACCATCTTCGTTCACCGTTTTCATTATGTTGATCTCTTTTCGTTAGTTTCTTTTTCTTTTTGTTTCATTTTTACTTTCTTTTTGTTACATTTTTCATCCCTAGTTCTTTTTTCACTTTTTTTATTTTCTTACGAAGGATATGTTATATTAATATCCCAGGAAAAAGACATTACCGTGAGTTTGAATATGAAAAATGGCTGGGAATCGAGACTCTAGAAAACAATATGTATTATATATGAACAATGATCATATTTTTTAAAACTCTGTTTAAACAATAAGCGTACTCCAAGTGTAAATTAATTCAGAGTAATATTATGGCCGTTCCAACACACAATGAGGGAGAGCAAAAATATTATTATTAAAATATTATTCAGTATTAATAATATTATTATTAAAAACATATAAATGTAATGAATCACTGGAAATTCATCAAATATTAAAAATCATTTCACTAAATATTAGTTACTATGAATAAAAACATATAAATTAATTGAATGAGGAAAACTTTTCGTCGTCAAATCCATTAACAGAAATAGTAAGCCTTTCACCTTCATGAAAAGAGAAGGAAGGAAGTGTCTTCTTCTTCAAAAGAAAGAACCGCCCGCTCCTTTGTGAAGCTTCTTCAATGCAATACTTTAATAAATAAACGCCACTTCACTCATTAAGGTATTTTTATAAAACCTGTTTTCTGAAAGTAAGGAAATGAATTTTTGTGTTTATTTTGAAACAAAAATATTGCACTAGCTCTTTATCCCATTACTTTTAACAAAAGTAAATCAATTAAATATTTTATTCCTTTCGTGTCCAAACTGCGGTCAGTAGATCTGTGAAATGTTTTAAGGAGCTCCAATTATACAGATTTGATATTCATCAAAATAATTAAAAACGATTTGGCTCGGCACAAAATTGCCGTCGTTGCAGCCAATTGTGTCACAATCCGTATGAGCGCCTTCTGAATTGCTCCAAAATATAACAATGACAGAAATTAATAACAGGAAAAGACTCTTTCTCACGTGTTTTATTGGGGGAAAAATTAATCATTTGAAAAAACATCAAAATTGCTTGCTGTGACAGCGATACATAAAATATTTTTCAAATAGAAAAGGCATAATACCGGAGCATATTTTGCTATTAAAACTCAGCCTTACCTCATTAAGAGCAGTTTAATGACTGAAATTTCCAAATTTAAAGGAAAACCACAAAACAGGAACAGCCGATTGATCTGTCAAGAGCAGATACAATTAATAACTTCTGTTACGCAAAATGCGCTTTAATGTCAGAAAAAGCCTAATTGCTGTTCGTTACAATATATCTCTGAGAAGAGACGTTCCAAACACATGTTGTAACGAATACAAAAACACATTGGATGTTGATTATGAAGAACGCTCATGAAAAACAATGGAACAGAAAAGTTTTATGCCAAGCAAGCGGATTTGTCTTCAAAATTTTACAATCAAATACTGACTTTATTTTGCATTACTTTTTCAAATGTTTTTACAGTAAAATGAAATAATTTTTTCTTTTGCTATCTTATTGTGATCGCCGTATCCGGAGACAAAATTTTTTGTACAGCTCCATTTTATTCCATTTACAAGAAAAGGCAGTGTAAATAAACATTTCACTGAAAAAATATGACGAAATTATGAACTTTATTTCTAACTAATAATATTGAAAATGTTACTACTATATCAAACTAAAGATGTAAGATTTTTAATATTGTTATACGAATTCGCAAATCGTGAAATGCGTGTGAATTATAATCATTTAAGTGTGCACATGTCCTTTTAATAATGACATTCAAATTTTTCATAAAAAATTTTCATTAAAATCAAACAAACATTAGCTCTTTTTCTCCTAAAGTGAAGCTTATTTCGTTTATAAATTGTATACAAGTTGACTATAGATCAAAACACACTGTGAATATGTCATGTTAATAAAAAATGATATTATATTTTTAAGCCATATTCACACACACACACACAAAAACCTTTAGTTTTCAATGCATTTCCATTGTCTTTCCTGTTAATAATGTGCATACTTGTGAAACCCAATTTTTAAAAAACAGCACTTTTGACATTCATAACTTCGTATTTTATTTATCAAATAATTTTTACTCTGCCTAAAACATTGACATATGAGCTTATGTCAACACACTCTTACCTTGTTTGTGCGGTGGATAGGGACTACATGAAAGAAAACGCACAAATACTCACGAGTAGCTGTAAAAAATAGTTTTCGCAACATAATTAAAATATATTTTTCATGCAGTGAGTAAGGGCTGCAGATGAAGGTCTCTTATGAAGAAAATAACTCTCAGAACCCTTCAAAATAACTAGGAATTGTTTTTTTATTCCTATAATCTTTTTCAAATCTCATATCTATAATCTTTTTAATGTTGTTGTTTTCGCGTGTGCCAGCTAGGCTGGCAAATTGGGGTGCGCTACTCCACTTTTCCAACTGAACCGTATTTCGTGTGGAAACCGTCTTCAGTACACACGCATGCCATAGGGACCCGTTTATAGGGTAGGCAACCAATCACACAAGGAAAGGACAAAGACAGGATAGATAGAAAGTACATCCATGCCCGAACCGGGATTCGAACCCAGGACCTCCCTAATCGTAGTCAGGCAGCTGACCACTACATAAGTTGGCCGGCATAATCTTTTCAATAATTTAATAAAATCAAGATTGTTTTAATAAAATCAAGATTGTTATTTAGGACCTCGCCAAACATTTTGATTAAGAAAATAATGCGCACATGTTTGAATAATTTATTTACATTTGTACATCTTTTACAAATATAAAAATTTTCAAAACATATAACCATTATCCTTCAAATCCTAAGTATACAGTATGTCCACTAAAGTCCCTTACCACCCTCCTAACTTCGGAACGGCTGCTGCTATATTCATAAAACTGGTGTCTAGGTATAGTAAAGTAGCCATACGCTACTGAATAAAACCACCTACCGCACCACCAGGTGGAAAACTGTGGAGTTAACATTCGTATCTCGAAAACGGGGCGAGATAGGTAAAAAAGTAATTATATATATATATATATATATATATATATATATATATATATATATATATATATATATACAAAGTTGTATCCTCGATTTAGTACGAAAAGATAGATACCTTGTAGGCATTAATGTGAAGAATACAACGGTTAAAACGCGCACTTGTTGTTTCGTGCTGTGACGTGGCACATCGTACGTGTGCATATTTGAAAAAACGAAATAGTTTTCGTGATTACATTTTTCACTTTTATTTCGAAATGGGAAGAATGGAAGTATTAAATATAATTCCAACAATTTGTATGCAGTATGTAAATACATAAGGAACGTCACGCCTGTTCACCTCAGACAGCAATAAAAGAGACATCTACTTGGAGCAGTAGTAATTTAATGCTCATGGTCATGGCTGAGTATTGTGACATGTACGGTGAATGTCGACACAAATCATGATCAGCAACAAGGTTGTGCCGCCAACGTTTTCCCTGCAGGCCCGCATCTCTCCTTCTCATCAAACCATCCTAACTGTTGTAAAACGCTTAAGGGAGACAGGTTGCGTTACTAGTCAACATCGATTTGGCAGACCAGATAAGGTAGGACGGCAAGTTCAACCGGATGAGGTATTAGCATAAGTCCTCGCATATCCGAAATGCAGCGTATAAGAGATCAGTCAACATTGTGGTCTCTTCAAAAGTCAGGTTTGAAAAATCCTAAGCGAATCAGGTGCTCATCCATACCGCACAACGCCTGAACAGGTTTTAATGGACGGGGATGCCGAGCGACGCTATGCATGGTGCAACTTCGTCATGAATCAGATACAGGTCCAGCCAACATTCTTGGCAGATATAATGTGGACGGATGAGGTATGCTTTTCACGGAATGGCATGTACAATAGGCAAAACTCCCATTACTGGGCCCTGGAAAATCCTAAATGTTTCGTTGACGTTTAACATCAAATGCGGTATGCATTATGCTATTAACGATTTGTGTGCAATTTACAATAACAAGCTGATAGGCCCAATATTTTACAATGGCACGTTAACAGGTACACGATATTTACAATTGCTACAGAAAGTAATACCCAATTTTGAAGGAGTCGACTCTAATCTGACTCCACTGGACTTTTTCCTGTAGGGATAATTGAATTATAAAGTGTATGCGACCCCTCCACAAAAATTGCAGGACCTTAAACTACGCATTACGGTCGCGTGTTCCAACGTGTGCCGTGTGATCTTCAAGCCAGGATCCAAATGTGCATTGCAGCTGACGGTGAGAAGTTTGAACATCTTAAATAAAGTATATTGTTATAACTATTGCTTTTTCTTTCTTAGATCGTTTTGTCACGTCACAGCACGAAACAAAAAATGAGCGTTTTAAACGTTGTATTCTTGATATTAATGCCTACAAGGTATATTTTCGTACTAAATCGATTTTGCTCTATAACTTTGTAAATCACTTTTTCTCTCTATCCAGTTCCGTTTTCAAGATAGAAATGTTAACTCCGCGGTTTTTCACCAGGTGGCGCATTGGTCTTTTATTCAGTACTTTCAGTAGTGTATGGTTACTTTACTATACCAAGACACCACTTTTATAAATATAATAGCAGCCGTTCCGAATTTAAAGAGGATGGCAAGGGACTTTAGTGGACATACTGTATATATATATATATATATATATATATATATATATATATATATATATATATATACACGCTCTTAACTGTTTATCGAGACGACCTATGTGTGTGTCTGTCTCGGTAGCCAGATAAGAGTGAAGCCTCTCTTGGAACTTTGAAGTTCTTTCAGAATTTGCATCCTTCATAGGAAAATTACTTTCTAATTTATGGCAAAGTCTTGTAACTTTCTCAACTATGTTCCACTTTGACTGAAAAAGTACGCAAAAAGAAGTTTGAGTGTACTGTAAATCAATATATATTCTACAAAAGATTTTACATATGGGTTATTCTTATATTAGTTATATTGTAATCTAAGCTTGCATTCAGTTGTAATCATTGTCTAATTCACAACTATGAACATGCTTTTCAGTGTGCATTCTCTCCTACAGATTACATCCGGGAGCAGTCCGGCCAAATCCTTGATGAGCATCGGCCCAGTTCTGAACTGACGGAAGCTGAAAAAATTGCCCTCTTAGGGAAACCGCGATTGGGAGACAATTACAAAATTCAACTTCGCATCAAAGAGAGCAAAGAGTTTAAAGTAAGGATAAAATTAAAATGGTAAATCAAATGCTTCTTATTTTTAACGCTAATTAATATTAATCAAATGAAAACATTCACCATAAAACAAATCCCTGTCAAAAAATAAAAACAACTGTTGTTACGCATCGATACTGACATTAGGAGAAATAAATGTTCACAGTTTTTTCGTTGTTGCTCAGGAAATAAGTGTAAACATTGCCTTGGTTTGAAATATGTGTGGGCAAAGGAAACTGCGGAAGTGAAATTCACTTCTTGCTGGCTGAAGATAAATTCTAGATTGAATGTCTGTTGTACACTGCAAAACGGCCAGAAAGTCAAAACATCTTGGGATTATGTCAGTAGCCTTTTGTTGAACAACGTAAGTCTCCAATTTGGCAAAGGATACCCTTCCGAGACCTAAGTATGAAATGCATCTTCCTTATAATACAGATTACCCTCTTTACATATTCTGGATTTCAAGGAAGACAATTGTGGACGTCGGTTTTATCCGGGATTGAAATTGCCAATTATTCGTGTTTTCAGGAGGCCAGCAAATTAATTCTATCTTCAAAATAATAATTTATTGCTTCTTTCCTCAGTAAAAACTACAATCACCGCAATTGTTTTTAAATAAAGCAAACTCTGCATTCAGTATCCGGTTTTCATCTAATAGACACTAGGTAGTTACATTAAATTTTGCTATATGTTGCTTTATACAGCTTTATAACGAAAGAGTTGAGTTTGACAAACGTGTCATTTCCTTGCGTCCGAGAAACATGCTATCGGAATACAAGAATATTAAGAAACATGCTTTTATTATTTATCAGGATAAGAATTGTTAGTAAGGTCTTTGCAAAAATACGGAGCTTAAGCGTTAAGATCTTATTGTTGAAATTTTCCAATTAGGTCTCACACACAATAACAAGATTATATAACCGGAACTGAGATAGGATTCACTAAAAGAGTTAGTCCATAAAATGTTAACAGCAAATTTTTGTTCGCCTACGTCGAAATAGGAGATTTCCATCTTCGTGTTGGAAATAAATCCTCTTTGAAAGCTGAATTTGTTCTGACTTCAGTATAATAAATGTCAGTAAGTACTATATACAAACTATCGTAATTAACAAAAGAATAACAGGATCGCAAAAAGTTACTTTCTGAAAGAATATTGGGCAAATGATGAATTCATTCGAGAAAGTTTTATGGGCGAAGGTTAATGCATCGCGGATTTTTCTTTACATAAAAGGAGCGATTATTTGCTATTTGAAGTTGAAAAATAAGGCTGGTCAATCCATGTAAAACTTCCTTTGCATGTCAACTCAACAACCACTCTGTTAGTTGGTTTAATTTGTTTAGCAGTCTACACTAACTTTCTCCACACAAGAGTTAGTTTTATAAATGCATCCATTAATTTTAATACATATTGACTAAACAATTAGTTATACATACCTACAATCATTTAATCAATCAATCATAGATATAACGCCTGTACTTTAAAGTCGATTTAGAATCACTACAAATGACCACAATCTAGACAGTATTTACAAGTAGTTCAACTGAAAGCCGGAGGCCATTCTATTTAGAAAATGAATTTATTGTGCGTGTCTTATATCAAGTGTCATATTTGGCGGGACTGCTTCCTGTCACATTCAAGGTTATTGCATTGTTTCCAGAACCTGTCTGAATGATCTCAATGACTTCCTGTGGGTCGTACTCTTAATGTCAAATCATACAACTCTATGTAGAATGTATTTGTCAATTCATGCCATGGATGCTTTAAACATCGAAGTATACAAATCAAATCAAAAGAATTTCTGTGATATTTCCGCAAAGATGTTTTGATAGCACACATTAAATTAATGACAACGTGACAGTTGAAAAGCTTGAAATAAACTATCATGGATACTTGAGCGAACAACTTACATCGAGTCTAGTTTAAAGACGCTGCTTTATTTCCGTATGTGCATAAATTTCAATTTACTGTAAACAATGTGCACTCTATCATTTTTATAAATGTTACTTTGAGTTGTTCAAATTGTTCACTTATTCTATGTTAGTTGTTGCAACTGTATATTCCGTGTGCCTCTACTATATAGTTAGGCTCTACCAGTAGATGGAATCAGTCGGAATTCTTTGAAATTTGGAATTTGGGGCCAGGTAGAAGACTCCGAATATATAACCTGTCATTTCAGACGCATTGTTGCACTTTTGGGACAATGCAACCAGAACCTGTTGAACACACCTCATTCAGCTTGATTGAACATAATAAATCATCGGTTAAGATTTGGACTCACTACCATCTGATAATGAGAATGCCACTTTTCTCCACGAGAACACCGCAAACACTCTTTATTTTGTGTTGTCGTGACGTCATAACTCCCTGTACCTACCCATAGTTAGGCTCTACCAGCTAGGCGGAAGCAGCCAAATTGGAATCTGTAATTTAGAACCAGGGACCAAGCAGAATATCCTTAATACTTCCCTTCTCCCTCCTCCCAAAGGCCTGGTTGATTAGAACATCGTTCGATTATCTAAGTTCCAAATCTGAATGAAGATCCGTAGAGTTCACTAAAGGTGATTGGGACACGTTAAATAGGTCGTAGTCGCAATGTTCTCCGTGTGAAATGATATCTGTGGGAATGATAGGCCAATTCTGAGGGTCTCCTGCCTGGTCCTTGCTCCTAAATTACCAAGAGCCACTCTCTTTAGAATTCCAAGATAGCATACCCACTAACTGCTCTATTAGATAACGCTGCATCAGCTCCTTTAGTCGTGCTGAAAAATACGGAAAAAGGGACCCGTACATAGAGATAAAAAGGAGAACTGAAAAACCCAAATATGAAACGACACACAATTGAATATAGACTCATTTATCTCATTTGCTCATAGAAAAAAATCCGGTAAAAACATGCGTTAAAGTATCTTGACAGAGGCGTTTAAGTTTTTATTTTCAAGCAGCACTGACTTATTTCTTCACAATAAGTAAAACGGTTTCGCTTCTACCAATGGGACTCAGCTGAGCTTTTCTCTCTATTTCAAATTTCTTAATATTCACTGTCTATGGCGACAAAGTCGCGTGTCGATGACTCTCGACGATTTGTGTTTTTATTAAACTTGCATCTAATAGTTTCATGTTGAATATTACAATAATCGTTGATATTTGGTCCATATTAATAATTTAGTTATTAATCATGAAATATTTGGCGTAAAAAATTTTGTAACATTAACTTTAAATTCTTTTCTTTTCATTCATTTTTACATTAAACTAATTTTTAATTTAAATTTAACTAGTAAAATTCAAATTGTATATAATTAGTTTATAAAACAATTTTTCGAAAATAATAACAAAAAAAGATAACCTTTATCAAATACACCAAAATTGGCGCTTTCTTTTGCCGAAAATAAAGTACGTGTCCGACAGGCCGAAATGAGTGCTTGTCTCCTTTTAAGGTGGCTCCCCTGTCATTTCAACGAAAGCTATGCTGGCGACATGTTGCCATCATCAAGTTTCTCTTCGTCTACTACTTTTTCCTCTTATTGATGAAGTTTATTAAAACATAGAAAAGTTTGAAAACAATTTGCTTATATTGAATGCGACGCTGTAAAAATTAAAAAGTATCGCTACTAATTATCTGAATAAAATTAAATGGAAAATTTTCACAAAATTCAAATTTGAAGTTCTAAGTAAAGTGCGCTTGGTATTTGTTTTTCACGCGACAGTTATTAACTCCAGTGGACGAAATTTGACAGCTTTAAGAGTAATTGTACTTTTGGCAGAAAACGGCAGGGTTCTTTGGAGAAACGCGGTTCTATACGTTTTTTCTCGTTAAATTAATAAAAAATTAAGAACGTTTACTTATATTGTTTGCTCCTACGTATTTTATAATCATTTATTTCCTTCGTAGAACACGGTGGATAAGCTGTTTGAGAAGACAAATGCCTCCATGACTATCGGCACATCTTCTTGGAAGGAGCAATTCTTAGATGTCATCACAGTCAGTGCAGGTGAGAAATAATTTCAACTCACATTATTTAAAATATTTTTGACGAATTTTTATGTAAATAACCGTATTTGCTTGTCTATAAGAGATATCTTTAAAAACATATGGATAAGATTTATTACCTTTCGTTATAATGAATTTACAGTATTTTAAATAAAAAATAATACAAATACAAAGTAATTTTGCTAGTACTAAAACTATCTGGGAAATAACACCTTTTTAGTCTTCTTCATTTCGAAATCCGAGCACTTTCGTCTCTAGAGCTAATTGAAGAGTCACTTCTCCATCAGCCTCTGAATCACACAATCCACTGTAGCATCCAGTGCAGTTTTACTAACTTCTTAAATTATTTGACTTCTGACCCTGATTTATAGAGATCCTGCAGTTTATGTTAACTGTGAGTTGCTTTTTTAGATCCTCTTCCGCTTATCATTTTTTCGATTGAGGGTCGCCGATGTACTTCTGTAGCCCTGTTTCTATGCTTTTTAGCATGCCTAATCATACCATAGTTTGAATGCAATACCGACATTACCCCATAACATGCCCACAAATGTAAGAAAATATTTAACAGTAGAAATTACACGCAATTAAATGTCTCACAGCAAATGCGAAATTTAAATCGAACCAGGTGTGATTTCCGGTGACAGCGCGTACGCGTGCATGGAGCTCTGCTTAACTGTAATGCTCCCACATAGTGGAAGAATCGCATCACTTAGAATACAGGAAATCTGCAAAAATGAATGTAATAAAAAAAAAACGAATATCGACGCATAAGACGAACTCCATTTTTCACATTTATTTTCACAGTAAAACAGTACGCCGGTCCTTAGGTATTTGTTTAATGAAAATTCTGTTCTTTTAATATAATTTATGTGTTGCTGAAAATTATTAATATTCTCCATACCCTGTAATATTGCTTAACTACGCTGAATGAATCACAAGATGAGTAAAACATTTCTCATTGAAGCCGCTATTACACGGCTACTTATCTTTTACTAATTAATTGTATGACCAACATATTAAAATACTACTTTTCAGAAAAAACAAAAAGACATCATTTTTAAATGAATTAGAATGTTTGCTAATAATAGCTGTAAAAAGATAAGAATTTTAAACTGCCACATACATGAGGTAAGCTAATTTTACTTTTGATGCAGCTTTTTAAATCAAACTTGTGATGATTTATATATTATTACTAATAGATATTTCGTTTCAATTGTATCTTTAAAAGATCATTCATAACTTTGATAATGTAGTAAATATTGTGTAAGCGTTTCATATTTATGCTTAAATTTATGTTTTCGAATTTTTTGTTGTTTAATTTATAATAGATTAATTAACTGATGAATATGTTATACTAAAACTAATAATTACTAATAGTTATGTCGCTTCAATTGTATCTTTAAAAAAATCAATCATAACTTTGATAATGTAGTAAATATCTGTGTAAATGTTTCATATTTGTGTTTAAATACATGTTTTAGAGTGTTTTGTCATTTAATTTATGAAATTACCCAGTTCAGTCTTATTCATATGACTACCACATGCTTTCGAAGTCTACGTTAAATAAGCAATCATAGAAAGCTAGTTGTTGTTGCTCCATCAACATACTTCCCTGAACATAGCCCTGAGCTGGGCTGTATCAGCTACACAGATGATGTAATATTGAGTCTTCGTGATTTTGAAGCAGGGACCAAGCAGAATATCCCCAATACTTGGCCTGCCATTCTTAGAGATATAATTTTCACGTGGAGTACATTGCGACCACGACCTATTTAACATGCCCCAGCCGCTTTAGCAAACACGAAGGATATTCAGTTAAGCTTGTATTAGGACTCACTACCCCCCAATAATGAGAACGACGCCCTAACTACCACAGTTCACATACTGTTGCAGTGCTGTTGATTGCAGTGCTGTTGAGCGTATATAAAAATTGGGGGAAAGCTTCGAAAAACATTAAAATCTTTATCGTAATGCAGAAAAGGAGAGATTGATCCGACGTCCGTAAGGGCTTTATCATTGACTTTGGAGCCAAGGGTGGAAGCACTTCTGAAATAGTTTAATTTGTGAATTGTTCGCATGCCACCTCGGTAAAAGTATACTGTGCATGACAAAATGGGACTGTACAAAATCAGTGGCGTCGCAAATGGGGTGCACCAAACGCCATAAATGACAAAGGTGAAAGGTTGCGGATATGTGTGAGGTCGTGTAGACGTGCTACAGTTGAGCAACCGATTGTTCAGATAAACCAAGAGGGACTACCAACAGTGTTTCCCAAACTATTGTTCAGCACATGTTGCTGCATCTGGGACTCCAATTCAGGTGCCTGATCCATACGCTCATGTTGACTGCTGTTCATCAGCTATGAAGGCTGAAACCCACGTATACTGCAACTAGGTTCTCTGAGTCGTTTACATGAGATTCTGATGAATCCTACTGAGTTTTCCGATGAATCATGTTTTATTCTCCAAGGGAAAGATGGACATTGGCGTGCATAATATAAAATTTATTAAAGCAACCATTGCTGGAAATATCCAGCCTGGTGTTGGGAGTATTATGGTCAGAGGAAAGTTTCCCCGACATTCTTTAAGTTCACTCATTATTGTAAAAGGCATAATTGATCAATACAAGAATGCATCCGTACTTGCGGATCATGTTCATCTCAATATGAGCATTGTTTTTCTTCAGGATGATGGCATCTACCAGTAGGACAATACGAGATATCATACAGCTGGCAGTCAACGTGCTTGGTTCGAAGAGAATCAGGATAAGTTTTCTGTTTTTCCATAGCCAGCAAACGCACCTGATTTAAACCCAATCGAAAATCTGTGAGACCAACTCGATCGTGTTGTTCGCTATATGAATCCTCGACAACGTAGTCAGACGCAGCCGGCCACGGCACTGAAATCAGCATAGCTCAACATCCCGGTGAACACCGTCAGAAACATATCTGACTTCTAAGGAAATAGAGGATTTTAGATCCTAGAAATAAGTCTGTAAAAGTTAGGTAGCTAGACATTTTGACGCCAAAACATGAGTTTATATTCTCGGAGTTTCGAGTCGATATAACCAATAGGAGAGGAGTTAACATACATGTGTTAAGATAAAGGCTTCTGAAGAATTCCTATGGAGTTAAATTCCTATGAAAAAATTCCTAGGAGTAATATTATGGGAACTTCCGAAAGGATATTAATATTGAACCGAAGGAATATAAAATTAACAGCCATAATTTGAGTCGGTAAGAAAGAGAGGAAAGTTAGTCGGAAGAATGAGTTGAACACGTCTGAGTCTCCAGCGCTTATAGTTACTATTTAGTTTCAGAACTACAGAAACTGTGTAAGTTTTTTTTGCCTGTGTAGAAGTAATTGTGACAGGGGCAGAACTGTGAATAAAATGTTCATTTTAAAGATAATTTATCTTTTTTTTTTTTTTTTTTTTGTTTTTTTTTTTGAATAATTACTTCTTTATCTCGACGAAGAATATTTTAAAAAATAGGATTTGCAATGTAACACAATAAGCAAATTTTCACATATTAATTATTTAAAAAATATTGATGAAACTGCATAAAGTTATATATCCTGCTGCGGCATGTTTTCATTATGGATTGATTAGCTAGAAAAGATAAACTCATGACTATATAATTCATCATAATTACAAGGTTGTCAATTTAAATAAAACCCTGTAACATTTCTCTGTCTGGTGAAAGTTTCCTTCGAAAAAAAATTAGGTAACTAATTTAATACGTTATCAAAAGAGATTGCAATTCTTTGTAAATATCTGGTAGGAAATTTAATGAGTAAGGAGTGTACAGAAAAATCAATGGTTGCTTATGATCAATGCTTTATGATTTTACCCTTTTGAAGAAATATTCAAACTTTCGTTTAAATTGGTAAATTCAAAATAAATTTCTTCTTGTGAAAGAAATATGGAGTATATCTCCAGAGTTTCTACTCTTTCTACTGACATTATTCATGTTGCTTTTTTTGTAAAACTTCATATTAATTCATCGATAAGAATTTTTCCTTAAAAAATAATGATAATAGGTTGAAATCCTCGCATACGATTCAAAAATGTCGCAAATGTTGATTTGGCGCTATTTCAAAAGTCTTTCCAATGGTTTAGTGAATTACTAACGCTTTTCGCTAAGCTGTTGCTATTGATGAAACTATTTTAATTCACCAAACTATTTTGCGATTGTCGCAATGAATTTGCATAAGCGGGAATAAAGAATATGGTAATCTCAAAATATAACAAAAACATTCCGGGAAGTAAGATATAAATCATAAATAAATATGCATATAATAAAAGGATGAATGAATAAACAAAAATGTCACAAAATAACTTAAAGTAACAAGACATAAAACAAGTCTACAAATACAGATCACAAAGTTTGTTGCCTTCTAAAATGTTGCTAATTGTTTCAAGCGAAACACATATTAGGATTAAGTCGATAATAGCATGCTTCATGCTTTGATAATAGCGTTGATGAGTTTACAAAATAATACGAATTTAATACATAAATCTTGAATTTTCAAAACTAAAAATTTTAAATATACTGAAAGATGTTTATTTAAAATAATAGGAATTACATTATTTTATGTAAAATTACAATGAAATAAATTGTAACAAATGTAAAAATTATGAATTTTTCCATTTAAATGTATATACTTTTTTTTCAATACATTATATATATATATATATATATATATATATATATATATATATATATATATATATATATATATAATTCGTAGTTTTATTCATCAGTTAATAGCCTTTTAAATCATATCATTTTTATAAACAAAGTTTTTTATAAATTAATGTTTCTGTGTAAAAAATAAATTGGATTAATTTTCTTGTAAAACTGTGTAATTATTCTCAAATAATTGTTCTGGTTGCTAATTATTCTGTCTGATTTCAGGAGAGGATGACGAAGAAAGAATGCCTTCTTGCTCTGATTATGTGATGCATTTCTTCACCATCTTCTGGAAAGTTCTTTTCGCCTTTGTTCCGCCCACAGGTCCAACATGCTTCCTATTTATTTTGCAAAAGAAAATTCTTTTATTTCGCTTCTACAAATATTTTGCACCCTATGTTCATTGACATTACATTAAATTACCTAAAAATTTTGTATTGGGAGGTAAGGTCTAAATCTTAGAAATTTCGCGATGACAAATATAACTTTTTTTTTATATCTAAGTTTGGGACGAAATTCACAGTACAACTTAATGAAAATCAGCCAGGGAAAATTAAGAACCATAATATTTATTGGAACAATGAAATTTTCTATTTATAAGCGTAGGTAATATCTATCAGTATATACGATTCAGAATTTTCATGTCTAAATTTTTTCTAGTCAGCGCCGCATCCTAGAGAGAAATTTTTATCTATATAAACAATGAATTAAAATTTAAATGATATGTGATACAACTGAAAAAAATTTAGTCTTTTAAGTAAAACTTTTTAAACTATTTTCATACACGCGATTTGAATGAACATAACTTTCTTGTTTTTGAATGTCAATATTAAAATCATTTCTATCTTCTCCTGACCCACTCGAAAAATAGATTGAAATCGTACGTCTTTTAAACAGTTTTAATAATATATATATATATATATATATATATATATATATATATATATATATATATATATATATATATATATATATAAAACACTGCATTCAAAAATTCTTGTACGTCTATCCTTGTTTTTTAGAAAAGATTCAAATGTGGCACTCTAAATCCTCATTTATCGTTAACTATTACGTGGTAACTCATTAGTGCCGCTGTACCCTGATTGATGTGAGAAAGTAGTGGATTCGATTCTGGACCCAATCTAAGATCCACCATGTTCGCTAATGGATCACGTAAAACAAGTGTTCGTCGCCATTCCCTTCCTCCGTATGACTAAGGTAGCTCATTGCAGACCAAGTCTTACGCTTGCTCCCTGCTTTTCAACGACAAGGACCCCATTTCGGGGCTAGGGTAACATGCCCACGGGGTGGCCTATCCTGTAGAAAGGTTGAATTACTTCCGTCCCATGGAATGCTGAAAGATGAAAATCCTAGTAGCTGAGAACAGGAAATAACAGAAATTATTTAGCTTAGATAATTTAAAATAAATATTTCTTTACAAACGGCCAGACCTTCGTTCAATTCAATGATTTGCTGAAAATGTAATATATGTTTTATTCATAAATTCTTAGATATTTATTCATTTAGATTTTTTTAACAATGGTGAAGTGCGAATCAACACAAAAATGTCAACTTAAATCCTCCATTTTTCGTTTACTCTCAGATATCTTAAATGAAAAAAAAAATGCGTATCGTTAGATAATATTTATATGTATAGAGATTTATTAGACAATATAAAAAATATAGGATGTGATTCTAAAATTTGGTGATGATTTACAATAGAGACATTGCGCTTATCAAATGCTTTATTCTTTTCTGCCGCAACAACTATCCAGAAAATTATATATTAATGTACTTACGGTACTTAAAAGTTAGTGTAAACTCTTAAAATGAATAAAAAATTATGTTAAAAATGTGCAATTAGCAGGTTGGACCTCTTATGAGAAGTAGGTCGCAGTGTATTGAAAAAAACATCTAAAAAATTACCAGGTGAGGGCGCTGACTAATTGAGAAACAGTAAACGATGCAACAGTACATTCGTGCAATAATAAGTACATGACTGCCAGCACACCCTACGACAAAGACCCCGGTGACCTGGGGTTAGGGCAATGTTCTCATAGTTGGAAAGCAGTGAGTTCGAATTCCGACCCAATCGAAGATCAATCCTGCTAAATAAAGGCGGCTGGAGCAAGTTCAATTGATTGAGTTCGTTATGATTCCAAGTGAAATGATACCTGTGTGATCTTCTGGTGGGGCAGGTCGAGTGTTAGGAGGGTCTTCCGCTTGTAAACTACGAACCCTCCCATCCTATCAACTGGTGGAGCCCTTCAGGAAAATAGGCCGGTGCAACAAAAGCAGCATGTTGGAAGGAATTGTAAAAATTTGGTGTCAGGTCGGAAGTCTAGCCTGTCATGATAGGTGCGCAAAAGCTTCCAAATGAGCGCGCACTCGGAGAGAGGATCACAACCAACGCGTTTTTGATTGCATGTCAGGAAGATTTCATCACTCGAGTGATTGCCAGTCACGAATTCTTCAAAGATCCGACTGTGAAATTCGGATTTTCCCAAGTAAACTCCTTGTTACCTATTTATTGCAAATCAAACGTCTTTATCATTATTCCTTCTCTTTTTACATACATAACAACCTGTTTACGTGCCGTCTTTTTAAAGCATTGAGATGTACATAAAAATTTCAATTCAAGAGAAACATAACTGACGAACGTGTGAGCAAAAATGCTCGATTTCGTTCTTTCATATCTCTTTCAAAACATTGCATAAGTACTGCGTCAGTCAATTACAATACGTACATATTGTTACCCCAGTACAAACTAGATTTTTATAAGACTAATACTTTCAAGATCCTAATTGAGAGCTAGTCCATATAAATTTTGTTATCACTATACTTATATATCTTTCATTCAAAATACAGGCATTCTTTTCATCCAGTTATCTTTACAGCTTTGGTTTACTAAGGTATTGCTATCCTGAATATATGAACCTCGTTTTGTTTCAAAAAGCATTGCCCAGTTTCTTCGTAAAAGTTTTGAAAGAGGTCCCTATTTACAGCATAAAAATTGCTTTGTAATTGTGTTGCGAAAACTATTTTTTATAGCTGCACTCGTAAAGAGTTCAGCGATTTAGCGTATTAGTTATTCTTTCATTGCACAAAAATAAATCTGAGTGCAGAAGTTTTTACAAAATTTTGGCTCACCCGGTATTTTTAGAAAGTCTTTCTATTTATTCTTATGACTAAAATAGTTGGACATGAGGTCATGGCCCTACCACCTTCAGTGAGCACATCAGATCTTCGAATGTGCGGGGAATGGAGTCCATGACTTTCCGCTAGTGAAAACAGCATATTAACCGACAGGGTCACCTTCAAGAGTGGGTGAGGTTGTGGATCCACCAGCGACTTTCTCCTTCTGCAAGACATAAATGCATTTCTCGTTTTCCGGGAAATTAACGAACCAGCTAATGAAAAACAATAGTCCTTCCGTAATGGTCTTACATTTTATTGCTTCTTATACTTTAGGTTGAAATGAAAACTGCATTTTTTGCAAAATTATGTATAAATCAATTCAAATAAGTTTTAAGTAGTTAAAAATACTTTTATTCGAAATGTTAAAATTTTTAAATCATGTTTTTATTAATGAGACAGATTCTTTGCAGATTGCTTGGGTGGATGGGCGTGTTTCATCACCAGCATCTGCGTCATAGGCATGCTGACGGCTCTTGTGGGAGACTTGGCCTCCCACTTCGGATGCACTGTTGGCCTCAAGGATTCAGTAACGGCCATATCTTTCGTGGCCCTGGGTACAAGTGTTCCAGGTCAGTCATTCTATAACATAATTTCAGCATGGAAAGAGTGAAATGTAATTTTAACGTGTTGATACGAATTTCTGATTGGCGTCGAGGATCTGTTGATGCGGAAACAAAGAAGATTGGTTTTCTTCTGGGCAAACAATGTAGCTTTGACCACAAACACTTCACAGCTTGAAGCATTTACAGAGCCTAAAATAAGCTATTCAGATTACAAAAACCTTCTGGGGCCCACCTCTCTGCTTTCGATTCACTTTCAACTGACTATTTGCTTGCCTGAGGTGGATTTTTATACCTCTTCGACAGCTCCTAGAACATTGCTCCTTGGATGTTTCTAAAATATTCCTATCGTGAGCCTGGAAACTCTCACTCATTGTTCCTATGAACTCAAAAATGCTAATTTATTTTTTGTCAATTTATGTTAAATATTTAACAAACCGCCGGACATCAACAAGCTGCCTTCTCCATTTTATGGACTTATTTTTCAGCTCTGAAGAAGTCATTTTCACTAAATCAGAATTGTTCAGACAATTAATTTCTCAAACAAAAAGAAACGAACACTCTGTAACTAATATAACAAACAATTAAACAAAAGCTAATCAAAATATTTACATTATTTTATATTTTTCATAACTAATGATGCTAAATTTGAGAATCGACGCAATCGTAAAATTCTAAGAGCTTCGAAATTTAAAAATCCGAATGTTTTTTAAGTAACTCACGTCTAGCCTTGAAAAGTATTACTTTTTTATGCAAAATTCTAAGAGCATTAAGTGATTATTATTGACTTATAGTAATCAGTTATTGAATGATAACTTAATCTATATATAATTCTGTAATTATATTTCTATACAATATGTTTTAACAGTATATAATTTTTTGTAGAATAATTTCTTCTTTCATTAGTAATCATCATTTTTACGCATATATGATTTCTCGAAAAAATTAACACAGAACCATGAAGCACCGTTGGCTTTTCACTTAATGGAAATAAAACAAAATAATGGCGAAATCTAAATTTGCTCACTTTCATAAACATCAGAGAATATCTGGGTAGGTATTCTTGATTGGCCCATGCAATCATACCAGACTATTTTACTGCCGTAACATACTGTATCTTCCTGGAAAAGGTGCTGCCAAGTTATTCAGGTTATTTTGATCCCCATCCAGAGACATGGGGATTGTTCACGGAAATGCATTCTTCACATCTCTCTCGCTCTATTGATTATACGTGGTGGTGCTGTTGCTTGTCCTCCTCTTTCACCGGGTTTTCTTTTCTGGGCGTGCAGGAAATTTTTTATGTACGAGATACCTGTAGATTCAGCTGAAGGCTTTGTGCAGAGAATCGTTGTTACAGCAGGCAAAATTAACGTAACAACAGGAGTCTTCGAGAGCGGGAACCAATTGTTTCTTGACCGGCATCAACTGTGCAACAACATTCATGTGAGCCATATTTTTAGCACTTATGTGAGCTTTTCACTAACAGTTTTATGCATCTTTTGGTATTGTTCACTTGCTTATCCGACATTGATGTATATTCAAGTGAATTCTAATGCTCCTTTCTTCTGCCTCTCAGAGTGAAATGCGACATTGTGCTATTATTGTTTTTCTGGATGTATACTATCATCTCTTTATTTTTTAAAAACAATTTAGAATTTCTCTTTATACTTTGAATCTTAACTGCTCTAAAGCTGAGGCATTATCACATCTGTTCCTCCGAAAAATCTTTGAAAAGTTTTACAAGAAATACACCAAAAAGCAAATACTCTACTTTTTGAACATCGCTGATAATTTTATAAAGCTTTTTACACTTACTGAGTGTTTTTGATGTGAACATGAATGTGTTGTGAAATGCGAGAATTTTCCTATTGGTCAAACTAAATATTATTAAATAAAGGAGTTATACTTTTTCACAATAATTATATTTATTTCACAAATATTTTGGTATTTGTTTATTTTTACGGAATCTTGATGAATTTAGAAAAAAATGTAAGCCATCAAACTGTAAAAATGTCCGATCAAACTATTTGATGGGGACTGGAAAAGAACAGAAATAATTCATTTGTACACTTTAATACCTTCGTTAAAAAAAATTGAGATATCATTTCCCTTCTTAATTATTTTTTTATTTCTACCAATTTTTTGAAGGAATGCTACCAATTTTTAATTTATATAGTTGTAGGGAAAATGATGTAGTCTTCCTTTCAGCAAGGAGGCTTCTTGCCTCGATGTTCAAACGTATAATAAAGACTACTCAAATCTCGAGTAACAAAAAAGTCTTGGAAAACATGTTTTTATTGATCTTAAAAAAAATTCATAGAATTATGACAACAGCATGTTGAAAACATGATGATAATCTGGTTTTTCAATAATGCTGGCTGTTAGAATAAACAAATAACTATATTTTACAGCATAATTATTCCATAATTAAGGGAAA
Source organism: Latrodectus elegans (assembly GCA_030067965.1). Lineage (NCBI taxonomy): Eukaryota > Metazoa > Arthropoda > Arachnida > Araneae > Theridiidae > Latrodectus > Latrodectus elegans. Next base: position 78,153,594 of record CM057812.1, on the reverse strand, counting down.
TTTTATTAATTGCGATGAGGTAGCCAGTAAAAATCTCAAAATCTTGATCAGCAGTTTACCAATCAGAATTCAAAATCCGTGAAAATAAACGCATACCAATATTTAACAGGACATTTATTTAACAAGAACTCACTTCATATGATGCCAAAACCACGTGTCAAATATATATTTTATAATTTTTTTTATTTATAGGCAGGCCACATAACTCTATTAAATTTGAATTTATAAGTTTCAAGTACTTTTGTGCTGATATTTATTTCGCCAATTTATCGATTTGTGTCTCGTGTATGTCACCATTTTGTTTCTAATGCTGTTGATAATAATCATTTCAATGAAGCTAATTTTTTAAAAATTTATTCAGATATAGTAAAAAGGCGACAAATTTTACTATACCCGAATAAAATTGGTATAGTAAAATGTTATTTTGGCAAAAATTTGGCATACGTTGGCAATGTAAACTATATTATAACCTTCGATCATTTCACATAAAACATTTCCGGTGACAAATGTCAATTGACGCAATGAAGCTCCTTTTTTTTTCTTTCGTTCAAAATATTTCTCCTCCCCCCCCCCATATTTGTAAAATAATTTAGCGCATTCTAGCACAGAAGAATTTGAAAAACTGTAATAATTCAAGCGTTTATTTATTAATAAATGTGACAAAAAAAAGTTGCTAGATAAAGTTAAATTGGATACATTAATAAAATTGAATTATCCCCAAATATACACAACTATATAACATAAAGCAATTAACGTTTGATATTTGAGACAAGAAAAAGGTGTCATAGCGCCACCTAGTGATGAACTCAGTTCCAGGAACAAGTCATACGTATAAAATACGCGACTAAATAATCAATGAAAAACCTCAAAATCTTGATTAGCAATTTGCCCATCAAAATTCGGGGTCTTGATCTTTATCTTTGCATATATGCCAATTTGGTTTAAAAACATGAGTGTTAATATATTTTATTCATAACAGTTATGCACAAAAACTGTGAATATGAAAGTAACAGGTATATTTCCAGTTTACAAATTTGATTTTTCCAACAGATACATTTGCAAGCAAGTGCGCTGCCCAGAATGACAAGTATGCCGATTCATCGATTGGTAACGTGACCGGCAGCAACGCCGTCAACGTCTTCCTGGGCATTGGCATCGCATGGTCCATCGCCGCCCTCTACCACGCCTCGAAGGGACAGCAGTTCAAGGTCCAACCAGGGAACCTGGCCTTCTCCGTCACACTGTTCTGTGTGTGTGCATTCATCTGCTGCACGGTCCTCATGTTGCGCAGAAGTGCACTCGTCGGCGGGGAATTGGGGGGTCCCATGAAGTACAAGGCCCCGACAGTCATCCTCTTTGTGGGGCTGTGGTTCTTCTACGTCTTCATGTCCAGTCTTGAAGCGTACGAAGTCATCAAGGGGTTCTAAGTGCGGGACATCGAGGAGCTAATGATTTTGTTGATTCAACTGAATTCCGGAGGTCAGATGTCTTTCAAGTTAACCATTAGAAAAGCTACTCCTGAAAGATTAATTTCTCTTTATACTGCTAAACGGCAGTTAAAAGCTTTATAATACAAAAGCTATATTTTAAGTGCTTAAAAAACAACTAATGTTAATTTATTAATTTGACGCCATTAAAAAGTATAACGATATTAGAAAAATTCAAATATCTTTTAGAAACAAAGCATGTTTATGTTTTTATATCATTCTTACAATTGATCTTTAGACATAGTTCTTAATTATTGAAGTAAAAGTTTTGGGAAATATTCAATGGCCATTCATCTATCTATGAATTTAGAAAAAGAACTTGGTAAAAAATCCTTTCAGAAGTGCATTAACATATTCTCAACTAAAGGATATATTTGATATTTTGAACGATAGAAATAGCTTTAAGTTTGGCTTCGATAATTGGTTGTAATAGGAGCTTTTGGACTTATAGCAACGTTGCATTCATTGAAAGTTAATTTTAAATTATTCGGATGAGAGTTCTAGAACTTTTCTTAAAAAACTAGATCTAAATTTTCGAAACAGATTTATTTCTTATCAGTTATTCAACAAATAGATCACAATAACTGTATAGCTTGGTTGAACAGTGAAAGAACTTTTTAAGATAAGTGCCAATGTATTTACTGATGAGACCAACTATAAAAGAAAATTTTGCTGACTTTTAATTTTATTCACCTGCATTTTTTTGCCTGACAGCTAGCCTCTTCTAGTCATGTGGCAGCTAAAATTTTAGGAAATGTTTGGAAAAAGCACTGCAATTCGTTTCTGATTTTAAGAACACTTGTCTTTAAGTTGGATTATCAATTCATACATGCCCTGTTATAACTTTTGATGAAACTGTCTCACAGATTTTTTTTTCGAAATTTTTGTTAATGTTACTAACATTAGACTTAAAAACGATTTTAAATTTCTTTTTTTCTAAATTTTCTAAACATTAATATTTAATTTGAAATTTTATGTAACATTTTAAGCATTTTATCAATGCACAAATCTGTGTCTCAGTTATTTAATAAAAAAGTTCTGTCTTACAATTTATCCAGCGAAACTTCATGTGAAAACTTTTAATTAATATTCATTAAAACTGAAATTTCTGAAAGAGTGAATTAAATGTTTGTCATCATCATTCTAACTTCGGTAGATATAAATTTTTCTAGTAATCTCTGATTATTGCTTCAACCGATAACAACGAAAAACAATTTCTCATACCTAGTGTAATGTTGTAAATAGCATAAAAAAATAAAAGTAGCAAATTTTGCATGTTTTAATTTCATATCACTGGGTGAAACCAATGTCAAAAACATTCGAAGCTTATGTTATGTAAATGAATTTATTTTATTTTATTATTTTTTCCTTTCGGAAAAGGCATATTTTCTAATAGGTGCTGCACAATACTTATTATATTATGATAAACACATTATTTCTCCATCAAAAATATTGATTGAAAAACCAGAATACTGAATTCAAACAACCATTTGTCTTATAATAAATCAATTATAAGCATAAGCTTTTCACGAAATGAATGTATTAGGTTTTAAGGATGGTACAAAAAACAAAAGGTTGGAAGAGAAATTATTCCCTTCATCAAAGTATACAGCTATGTTGTCTCTTCTCATTTCAGCGTCTAGGAGAACGGGATTCAAGGAATTTTTGGAAAACCTTTTTTACCGGAATCAAATTGATTAAAAAAGTTGTCCAAATTGTAGAAAAGTGGGAATTAGTGTGGGTTAAGTCTAGTGAGCTGGGAGGTTGACGTTCCAAATTTCATTTATTCAGTTTATCCCAATCATTTGTGTTGTTGGTGGTTATCATGCAATAAAATAGGATTTATAGAAGGCTGTTTTTGCATCATTTTCTCAAATCGGTTGCAATATATTTTAACCGTGGTGTTCCATGAGCTTAGTCTCATGGAATCACAATGCATCCTATCAAACTCTCACCCTCAAAGTTACTAATTTGCAAGAACGATCTGACGAACCAATTCGATAATAACACAAAAATGTGCATGGTCTGCGATCTAAAGTAGCTTCAAACTACATAGCAGTGCAAATTTCCAATTTCAATAGATTAATTTTTAAGAATAGGTCTACTATTTTTAGAGTTCACAATCACATCTTGAAATAAGCAATATTATTAACTTTCCTGCAAAAACGATAAAATATTACCATAATATCAAATAATAACAGTAATTGTAGATATCATTATAAACTACAAATTTTATTCTTGCCCAAATCTATATTTTATATATTTTTAGACATTAGTTTAAATATCGTATTTTTTTGGAAACTTTTGAGTCATTTTAATTATTTTCCCCATTTAGTTACACGCAAGTAGTGGAAAATAATTTCAATATTTGTTAATTGTGAACTGTTCCTCGTTTATGCAAAAATGTGTGCTAATTTTAAGCGCCTAGAAGATATTTCTAATTCCAGTCTTATTTGTTCTTTATTCAAACAAGTGAATTAATTACGGTAAATCTTCCGTTATCAGGGTAATCGCCAAATTTGGCGATTATTTTTATTTGGTATGATTTCTCTTTTGCTGTGGTTTTCCGATTGAGTGTATCTTTATGGTAAACATAGAGCTTTAATTCCAAAATTTTGTTCATAGGCACGGTTTTATATATTTGCTTTTTGCCCTCATTCTATATTTATAACTTTTGCAATTTTTCAAAATTTATTCTATAAAAATAATTATTTAATTTAAAACTCAATTATTGGATAAAATTATTTAAAACACTCCATTTGTTAACAAACCTGCAAAATTTTGCGAAGCTCATTTCGAGACAATTTTAGCCATTTTTATGGAAGAAATATATATATATATATATATATATATATATATATATATATATATATATATATATATATATATATATATATATATATATATATGTATGTATGTATAATTTATTGCATAAACGCACACAAGACGATGGCAAATGATTATGAGATCTAAACGAAGAATTACTATTTGAAATTTTGAATGGTATTGTCAAAATTTACTTTTAAATGAAGTTTAATATTTATATTTTATTTTGCAAGTCAATGAATCATTAGTATATATTACTTTTTTTGTTTCATGTTTGATTTATGTTCCGCCTTCTCAAATTCAACAGACATTTTCGTGTAGCAACGTCAATGCTCCGGTCGCCTAACGTAAACAACTTGGCACCAACTCCTATAGATTATGGAATATTAACCCTAATTATGAATAATGATAACTATAGAATTTCGGGAAAAACTGTTCATCCAAGTTATCATTTTTAGGGGGAAAATAGATTAAATTTTAATTAACAAGCCGATATTCTTTCTCTGCTCAAAGTATTCTTTCCATAAGAAAGGTACTTTGTAAATATTTTGAAGCTTTCTAAATACGGGCATTACAAATGAAATTTTGTAATGAAGTCCAAATCAACTACACAACATTTTGATACGTTAGATGATATCTTGCTAAGAAAAAGTACACAACTTAGCTTATTAACAATCCTAGAGGAAGAATTTTTCAAACAACGAATCTACCTTACTCCTTGTGTTCACAGAAAGTTTTCGTTAAAATGTAGCTTAACATCAGAACGAGAGAAAAACTTCATATGATAGCTTTTGCCATGTTTCAAACACGTTTGCTTCAGTGACAATTTAATTTTAATAAAAGGAGAAAATTATAAAGTGTTTATTTTTTATTATAAAAATTACATTATCTAGCTTTATATAACTAATTAAAAAAAGCTCTAAATTTTTTACACTAACGTAAAAGAAATTGCTTTGTATGTTTTTTAAGATTAATTGAAATTACATTATAGTCATGTTTCACCAAAAAAGTTCTAGTTCGAAAATTTACAAAAAAATTAAAGTGTCATTTTTATTTGACTCCTCTATCTGTATAGATTGCTTTATCAATTGTTACTCACTTATATATTTATGTATGTACATATAAGCTTGTGATAAATTCAATAAGCATTTTCTTACCTACAAAGGAATTTTTAGCTATTGATCATTTCTGAAGAAAAATTTCATTTTTAATACCTTCTTCAGTGTTTCCCATTGCAATTAAATTAGCAGTCAAATGAAAACGGAACGCTTGCTAAAAAGGAGTATTTATTTTCTTCTGAAAAATGTTGTGACGTAGGGTGACAAGATACGCAATCTATTCCAGTCTTGTGGAAGCACTTAATCGCTCGGCTACTTTTTTCATTGGATCAGAAAAATGTGGACGAAGCACGAAGCAAAGCTTGAGCTGCTCGGAGGATCATTTTTCAGATAAATCTTTGAAGCAAATTGTTCAAAGTTTGAGAGTATGGACAATCACTTCCATTCAAAAAAGGACTGCATTTGAATGCATGTGGACTTTATGATGTGCTGCAGTTTGCCAACTATTGCAGTCATGGGGCGATAAAATTTACACATTCCAACACCCACAGCTACCATGAAATAAGTCATACCTCTCTGCTTTAATTTGTTTGCCTTCATTTCCGACTCAAGACAAACCTACGCTTCGTCATGCTTATTTATTTCCAAAGCAGTGAATTTGCAACTGTTTATTGCCAGTATGTATTCCTCCTACCCACCAGATGTCTCTCTCGATAAGCAAAAGTGTGTGATGCCAAGAATGTATTTAACTAAAATGTTCCGTTTTCATTTAGCTTCTTCACAAATAAAAATACATTTTACTTATATATAAAATTCCTCTTTAAACGTGGGACTTAATAATAAATGAGGAAAATAATGTTTTGGAATTATAACTCGGTTCAATTCAATGCATACAAAATGCAGCAGATAATAGAGAATTAGGTTACTCTTGAAAAAAATTTTCTGTATTGTATGACAGTTATTCGCTAATTAATGAGAGTGATTAGTTTTATTTTTAACATTTCTCTAATCTCTTAACTCTATAGTAAGTATTTCGAAGGCAAATACTTTTTCCCTTCATTTCTACTACAATGCTTGATTTTGAAGACTGAGAGTATTGTGAAATAATTATTCTAAATACATGCGCATAGCCTAAACTTTTACAAGCTTTTATAATTACTTCCCTTGTCATATAGGCAAATTTAACATTATAAGATATCACTTTTAACTTTTTAATAAAATTGATTATTTCTTTTAAATGATATAAGTAAAAGTATCTTCACATGAGATAAAGTTGCAAAAATTTATAATTATTGAAAAATTGGTATACTTAGAATAAAGCGGGATATATGAAAATGCAAAGCATAAGAAAATGAAATAAGTTTTCATTTTAGTCAATGTTTCTCTACATTTCTCGGCAATACTACGTATAATTCATTGTTTGTAAATACTTTCTAGAAAGCAATATTCCATTTAACTGCATAAATGTAAGGAAATTGTATATTTGACATATGGAGTAATATATTATCATGTTATATTAACAGTTACATGTACATAGTCGAGAGGAAGGAGTAAGTCTGGAATAAAGTTCTTGTTTGTACATAAGCAAATCAATTTATAAAAAGTTACGTTAGAGTGGAGATCATGTTCAACTTTATTCCTCCAGTGATGATATTTATTTTAGTATATATGTTTCATGTGACATGGTGCTCTTTCTTGATTAAGGAAAATGTGTAAAAATATCTGAAAACTGCTCTAATGACAGTATTTTGAAACATTATAAATTTACAAAGAAACATTTTTGAAAATATCTTATTGTTTTTAAATATCCTTGAAATTTCACCCTTTCGCGACTTAATGAATTTGTTTGGTAACAAAAAAATGTCGTTAAGTTAATGTATTCAAATTTTTCCCTGAAATAAGCTTTCACATGTAAATAACAAAATTAAACGTGATTTTGAGCTATTCAAATTTTTAAAAAGAAAACAAGAATTTCGCAGGAATAAAAACATATAAGGAACAGCAACTTCAAAAATCTAAGTGTAAACTATTAAACTAATATATGTAAATAAAAATTAAAAGTAATTAATACAAAATAAAAAACAATTATTTAAAATAATTAAAAATAACAATGCAACCTAGAATTTCAGTATCCTAATAGGTCACAAAATGTGCAGAACACACAAAAAAAAATGTCACTAGAACAATTATAAGAATTATTTTATTAATAAAATGCGTAAATAAAACAAAGTGTTCTTAATTCTCCCTAGATGTCGTAAGTACTAGGGTTGCCAAAATGGAATATAGAATATTCTTAGCAATTTCGATATCTAGTACGTAATAAAAAAAAAATTAGTTTCTAGGTAAACGATGATATTCATCAAATTCAAAAATTCGCCAAAGGGAGTATACAGCAGCTGTGCCGAAACTTATTTTCACAAAGCTTCTTTTCTGTACGACAAAAATTTAAAAAGTATATCGCTAAAAAAATATTTCATTCAATATATTTTTTTCTAAAACAGATCTCATTAAAAGAACTTATCGAAGGTCTAATCAAGTTTTTTCTAAGTACAGCTGTTGGAAATTTAAATTAAAAAATAATTGGAACTAAAAACTTTTGATTTGAAATTACTCAATAAATTATAATATATTTTTTAAGAATACAAAAGTATATTCTGAATAAATGAGAATTCTTTAGGTTCTTTGAAATATCTTTAAGTCTTTAAACATCTCAAATGATTATATGTTTCCAATTTCAATTATCTTGCGTAAAAGCTGAGTAAATAGCTTATATATATAAAACAAATGTTAAGTAAAATAAAACTGAATGTTTCTAATCAATTTCACAATAAATAATATTTATACACTTTTAAAGTTTCCTTGTTAATTTTTATCTTTCGTGCTTTCAATAATTTTAATCTTGTATGCCATTTTAAAACTCATATTTAAATAATTGGATCAGTTTTTAATAAGATGCATAAGTATTTATTTCAAGAATAAATATGCGCTTAAAACAAGTCATTTGCTTGTCGCAAGGAACCATATTCCTTCAGTTTTCATCAGAGCAGTTTTCCACTTTGCACGCTCACTTTACGGATTATACTTGCGATATTACATTACGTCTTGAATTAAAATTAAGGTGAAGAAAAGTGATTAATATTTCTTAGGGTATTTTCTAAAGATTTCAGAATCCATCCTCTTGAATGCACCTTAAGCTTATTCTAGCTAAAATGTGTTTTATAGATTTCTGCTCATTGCATGTCCCTTAATAAATACTCAGCTTCCTTATGATTTAGCTCTGAGAACAAAATACATAACGTTGTTCAAATAAATTCAATCTATAAGTTACCCTAACGATTACGGTCAGCACAGGAAAAACAAATGCACTTTTTGAGAGTTTTTAAAAGAAATAATAATAGGTGACAACTTTATCCTGTTGACAAAGAATTTTATATTAAACTAAGAACAAGGAATTTATTTAAAAAAAAAAAAAACTAACTTTTCTTAAGTGATTTGTTACTTAGATACAACATATTTAAGTATTTTCAAAATGGCCCCCTTGGGCATCGATACAGAGCCTTAAACATCGCGTAAAATTTTGGGCCGCAGTTCATCAGGCGTTCTTTTAGCCCATTCCTTCTTAAGAGTAACCTTTAGGCATTTTAAATTTCGATGTGGCTTAGAGCATACTCTTCATTGCAGAATAACCAAACAGTATAGTCCATTGGGTTTAAGTCAGGGGAATAGGGGGACCACATTCCCACAGGTATGAAATCTGAAAGAATTGCTTGACACCAGTCTTGCGTTGCTTTTGCTCTCTGAAAAAGGGCATAATCTTGTTCAGGTGTCCAGATATTGCTTTTAAAAAAAATTTTGGGCCCAAGGAAGTCGAACCGACTGTAAAATCTCATTGCAGTACATTGTCCTATGCATTTTAACGTCTTGATCTATGAAAATCAAAGGAGTTTTTCCAGATTCACAAATGCCTCCTTAAACCATAACTGACTTTGGTATATCATCGTCATGGCCAAGCTCCAAGAATTTTTTTATAGTATTTGATACCGTTTGTCGTTCAGCTTTCTGCCAATCTAAATTTGTTTTAATCAAGCCTCAAATAAAGCTATTATTTGTCGTCGTTGGCTTGGCATGTTAATTCAAAGAAGGAAATAAAGACTACCTATTTGTTTTACTAACATTAAGGTCTCATAAGCAAATGAAATTGTTATAAAAAGTGGTGGACATGAATTAAACTGATCAAAAGCCGTTCACAGTATAAAGTTGTCACCCTGTAAAAATCAATTATTTACAAATTTTTCCGATAATATGACTATATTCGCTCAATTATTTTTAAATTTTGAATTCAATTACTGTTTACCACGTCTCTAAGGGATAGGTTCACGTCAAAAAGAAAAATATATATTTTTTATACTTGTCAATCCGGAAGCCCACTTTTCGTTGAGAGGATTTTGCAGTTAGATTATAATCTCATTTGAGTATTAACAACAGATATTTTTTTAAAAAATATACTTATATAAATCTTAAGTGTTATGAATTAGAAAACCTTATTGATCAGTTTAATAATAGAAAATTGACGATTTTGGCAACGAAGCAGAACATTTACTGTGCATTAAAATTTTTCCTTCGTCTCAGAACAGCATTTAATTGTTCAACAATTCATTCTTTAAATATTTTGAAGCAATCAAATTTAATTGCATGCATGTTTTTGTTTTAAATTTATTTGACGAATGGATTCTTTTTTTAATAATTCAGTGAAGGGATTCAATATTTTATATGAAAATTTTTCTTAGCAATTCTCGAAAAATAAACTCTTAAGCAATAATAATATTCCTGTTTCGGAGTGACGCGTTTCGAAGTATTTAATGGCATCAGAAATATGTTGGCGCTGTGAGATGCAGCGACAAAATTTAATAAATCACTTTTCTTCACACTTGATGTTAGACATTCTTATGTTCATGTCTTCAAAGTAAATTAGAAAACTTATGAATATCGAAGAATTTTTAAACATCTCTATTAAAACGTGATATCATAGATGTCAAATTCTTTTTCTACAATGTGAACTACATGCATAAAACAATTTTTCCTTCGATTGCATTTTCTTTTGATAATAGTTAAGCCTTTTAAAATAGATGTGTAAAATAAATTCTAATGGACTATTCTCTTTTTAATGTGAAAATTTATGTGGTGTTAATAATTCACCAGAAAATTTGAAGTTTGCCTATAAATTACAAGTCTCTTTAAAAAAGTATGTTCATATTCGTCAACAAGAAACTGTTCGCTACTCTAAACCAGCAGATATTTATATAAATATTGTTGTTTAAAACCATATCATATATGATAGATATAAATATCTATAGACCTAAATACTAAATCAAAATAACTAAATAGTAACTTAATGCTTACTTTTAGTTGAAATGTTAAATATTGTACTTATTGTCTTTTCTTTGAAGTCTTATGTTGTTGTTTCGTGCATGACTGTTGTGAAATGTTTCTGTCAGCAATTTCTCTCTCTATGTTTTTGTTTTGTGGAGTTCCATTTAAAAATCGTGAGAGAGTTGTATTATGTATTTCTTCCATGCTGTACAATTAGTTCAAATATAACTCTCATGAAATTAAAGAATATGACATGTCTGTGTGCCTTTATTTTGTTCTGCCTACACAAAAATGTGCAACGCATCAGATTGGTTTGACAACACATTTCAAATTATCTTATTAAATTTATAGAAGAGAACTTGTTTGTTAGGGCAGCACAGGGATAAATTAATAAAATGTACGAGTTATCACCAAAATAGCTACAGGAACTAACAATATTCAATTGCGTATTTCTTACTTCATTGAACTATATTCTTTAATATTTTAATTCTGTGTAACAAAAAGAGCAACGAGACACCAACACTTTTAATCGGTAGCAGAATCTTGAAAATTTTATATGTTGACAATACTGTGGAAAATAGGTGGTTTAGTAAAAGCAATCATAAAACTATAGCAACTGCAAATTATAAACATATTCCAAGTATAAAACATTTGGCGTCATTCGTTAAGTGCCAACCATAAAAATAAATTGCCAAGGTTTTAAACTACAAAATATGAAAATTTGCATTAAAATAATGTGTTTAGATTTTAACTAATATGTTACATTTTTATAAAAAGTTTATCATTAAATTGGAATTATTAATTTACTTAAAATCGAAATGAGTTTTAATTGTTCTATTGTTGAGTATTATTTCTAAAAAGATAATGATATCCATCTTAAGTTTTTCCTAAAATTTAATTATGTAAATCCACTCCCACACACATAAAATTTTAATAAATATATTTATTGAAAATCAATCAGATAACAAAAAAAAACTTAAAACTTTAATAAGGTAAACAATGGACCAAATGCGGAAACAAACATGCATTCTTCGTCAATTTCTATAACGAAAAAATTTTTAATGTTTTTCGTTGATAAAGATGTTTTTTCGTTGCAGTTGAGATCATGATTACGCCACTTAATTGCAATTCTCATTGATTTAAAATATCCATGATTTCAGATAAAGTTTCATCAATGTCACACGTCATTAATTATGACGTCATAGTGAGACTGCGACGTAAATCCCACTTGTCCTGCTGCCTGCCTACAAATCGCATTCTTCGAGCGGTAGCAAACAAAGTGAAGTTCAACATTGAATGTCTGAGAATATTGTCATAGTCATTTTGTTAATAAAGCGGTTTCTTATAAGATGACCAAATCATCGGTTTGAGAAACCGTTTTCCATTGATTCAAACCAAAAACACGTTGTCAATAGAACAAAAGAAAAAGCAAAATGAAAAAAGACAAGACAAATATTCACTTTACAGTTAGTTTAAATCGACAAGGAAGATTTAAAAATTAATTTATAGAATTTTGAATCAATAGTTAGATACTTTCACTTTGAAAAGAAGACAAGTGAAACATAACAATTGTTCATATGTTTCAGCAGGCCTTTTGAGACTCGTGAAAAGTTAATGCATAAATAGAAATGTTTTTTACCACAAGTCTATACTCAAGTGCTAGTGTAATTTCTTTTTCTCTCCATTTCAGAATGCAAACGATTAATACTAATTCTTGAAGGATTACTGTGTACATTTCGCATAATGAATCGTAACTCATGTTTATTTTCACTCTCATCCACGAGGAGCCGATAACGTCTCATTTGCACTATTGCAAAGTACACTTTTGAAACACCATACTAGAATGCTTTTAGCTCACATTGAAAATATAACATTTATTTTCAAATGTTATATTTTCAATAGTTAACAAAATTTGATAAATTGGTACAAATATTTTGATAGATCTTAAATGAAACTTGATACAATATTCTCTCGTTGATGATTCCAAGGAGAAAGCATGACAGAATTTATTCACCTAGGTCTAAGGGCGGCTTAATCCTTGTAACGGATGGTTTTGGCGACATTGAGATTCGAAGTGTTGGTTTCTGTAATACTGTTTTGGGATTCAAAATTATTTTAGTGTTAAAATGTATCTGCTGATGGTTATAAATCACATGAATTTCACCATGGTTGACATATATGAAAACTGCACCAAACACGTTACATATACTAGGACTTTAACCAAGGGCAGAATAAGTATACCATTAAATGCATTGATAAGCTCGATTGATGAAGTTGATTGACGAAAGATATTATGAGAGTTACTGTATAATCTTTGCCTGTGAAATGATCGGAAACTCTGATCTTGAATAAATCGAAACATTTGCATATGAGTATCTAATTGCAATATTTGTAAACATTGTATATTTATATCTTACAAAATTTAAGACTCTAATACTTTGCTTACACCAACATTAAAAATATTCTTTTATTTTAAATATTTATACATTCACACATTTGATTATCTTTTTGAATTTTAGCTTGAAAATGTTAAGGTTTGAAAAATGATTCTTTAATTTTGGTTCTTATATTTTATAATTTTTTTATAATAATTATAATTAATATGAAATAAAATAATGTTGGATACATTTAAATTATGGATCCTAAAAATGCTGAAAAAAATTTACTTTAAAATTGCTCATTCATATATTAATGGAAAAGCATCACATGATAATTTGCACATTGATAAAGGTAATTTATTTCATTAAAATTTTATTTGAATGCATACAAATACAAATAAATAATGTTCAAAAGACCAATTGTTTAAGTAAAAATTATGATTTGAATTATATCAGTTTTTTTTATTGAAATTGAAATATTTCTGAGTTTAAAAATAATATAATTATGTGAATTTACTTTTATTATGTATATGTAATTTTTTATTTTATGTATATATATATATATATATATATGCGCGCGCGTGTGTGTGTGTGTGTGTATGTACAGATAAGTGGTTATATTTTTAGGGGCTTATCGAATCCGATACTTCCTTGAAAGATTCTAGAGTCTTCTAAATTTCTCAAATCTTTTGTCTAAAGATAATATTTTGGGAGCTTTTTTTTTGGGGGGGGGGGAGGATTGCACAATCAGTCTTACTTTCATCTTAATAGATGACAACGCGCTGCTACGAAGAACTCCTCTGATTGGCAGTTTTCTGGAAATTAAAGATATTCAGTGGGTAATTTGATCTCTTCAAACCTCAACCCTACCGAGCATGTCTGAAACATTGTGGGAAGAGAAAATGTAACTCGTAAAATCCTTCTTAAAGACATTCAGGGCTTCAAAAAAATGTTTCAGAACTAGTGGGAGCAAAAGAATTAAATTGCCTTTCTTTTCTATTTTAACTAAATGTTATACAATTAGAAGTATAAAAAGTGCCGATGAACTTCAGAGATCATTGAATACAGACAATGAGGTCGCATTACGTGATCTTTCTGCTAATTTACCCTCAAACGTAACGTTAAAGATTTTTTTTTTATTAAAATAACTTATATGTATCTGTAGTCACTAAAATGAAGATGATTGAGAAATAATTTTATTGAGCTGAATATTTACAATTTTGATTTTACATCTATTTATGTTTTACAATAACATAAATGGGTTCGAAGTAGTATCAGGTATAACTTGGTTTGGAGATAAACTTTAATTTCTGATAATCCTGGTAACCCTGTCTTTGTATAACTTTTGTGTAGCGACCATCTTGTTAATCACATCATGGCGTCAAAAAAATCGCCAACGAATCAGGAAGTACCCGATTGTAAATATTTACCATTTAAACATAATTTATAACTTGCACTTTCGTATTAGAACAAACTTTCTTTCCTTTTTCCCCCCATACTCTTCTAATGTACTTACATTGGTACGGATAATCTATGATGCTAAATTCTGAATCTTTTTGGTGATAAAGAATTATTGTTGCCAATATAAAGCAAACACTAGGTTGCCAAAATAGAATTTTCTGCATAACTCTCTTTGGTCTCTATATCTATGACGTAATAAGAACCAGGTTGCCGGATACATAAGAAAATATACCAAAAAAATCACCATATTCAGAATTTGGCATCCATGATTACATGACATCTGTGCCATTACATTACTACTTAAGGAAATTGAAGACTCAAAACTTAGTTTCTCCATTAAGCAATAGTTAATCTGTGAGACCAATAAGCAAATTATATTTGTTCAAAAAGTCAGCTCATAATACTCCTTTGCTTTTATGATTGGAAGTTTTTATACTTAAACCCAGATCCAAATTAAGAATTTCGACTCAGAATGTTTCTATTTCTGAATCATTCACAATACATAATTTAAAAACGGAAATAGTTTTACCTGTATGTGATGCAGAAATTATGCTCACATAAGCACCAGTACCAAAGAGAAATGTCAAAGTGGATTTTTTAATCTTTTACAAATGGACGGATTTTGCGGCAATCCCTCACATTTTCAGGAGATGTTGTTGCCCCATCTACTGATACATTTAGTTTTTTTGACTTTCAATTACTTCTTTTTTTTCCATTGGCATTTTTCTAGCTTGCGTTTATTTCAAAATTGAAAATAGAAATAATATTTTTCCATTAGCCTTATAGAGAGCTCTCTATAAGCTACAAGAGGTACGGTAGTTTGTTCTTGACTTGAGATTTTTTTTTTTAACTAAACATCGTGACTTGTTCCAAATACTGAATTCTGTCTAACAGTTTATCATATGTTGATTTGCTTATGACAATTTCTTCTGTAACTTTATGTACATCAAAGACTTCCGGACGAGGATTCATATCATTGATCTTGACTGACATTTAGGCAAGTTTTGAAGTATATTCTGCACTCACTGATAATATGCTTCTCATAGTTTCTAGTAAATTTTCAAGGTACAAATGTCGTATAATCCAGGATGCTAAATTCTGAGATTGGTAATTATTTGACGGAATTCCTATGTCTGGCAACCTGGTTTTTATTACGTCATTAAGACAAATTATGCACGAAATTATATTTTGGCCACCTTAGTGCTTACGTCATTGCCAAAAAAATTCAGAATTTGGAATTTTGGATTATGCGGCATCTGTGCCTTTTTTAAGCCACTAAGTTTAAATAAGAATTTCTGAAACATCAGTTGTAGTAACGGTTAGTAATTTTAGCAAAAATAAGCTAGGTTTCATGTTATCCAGATCAATACTGGTAATTGGTCTTTTTATTCGAACGTTTTCGCTTTCTTTAAATAGATTTAAAAGTCTATTTTTAACATCTATAAATTTGCTTACATTAACACTATTCACAATGTCCCAAACATTTTCCACATATTTCGTTTCTAATTGTAAAATCCGGTAATTAAACTCAGTTTCTTCAGATATGATTCCAGATATATTGAGCTTCAGGCACAGGTGCCGTACTCCAGGGTCTCGAATTTTCAATTTTTTGGCGACGAGCAAATGTTGCAAAGATGACCTAATGCTGCGTGAATATGTTATAATTGTGACATAATAAATTCATTTTTGAAAAACTTAACATGTCTAAATATTAAATTTAAGCCTTATAAATAAAGAGCGTGAAAATATATCTTTAATTTTTTTTTTAAATGAAACATTAGAAATTATAATGAAACATTATAAAATACGAATATTTTTCTTATTCGTGTTCATTCTGATATTACCTCGGTATTTTAAAACAATATTTTGAGCTACAGACATAATTAATTGTAACAATTTTGACAAATGATGAAAAAAATAAATGCAGAACACAAAAATGATTATTTAAATTTATTTAAAGTAATGAAAAAGAGCGATACAATCTGGAATTTAAGTATCCAAAATCTCAAACAAATTGTAAAACACACTAAAAAGATTCTTACGAAGTTTCTTTGCAAAAATTTCTAAAAAATGAGAAAATGGAACAAAATGTTCTGCATCTCGTAGCGAAGACGTAAACGCTAAGGCTGTCAAAATTGATTCTTCAACACAATTCTAATTGATCTTCATCTGTATGACGTAATAAAAACCAGGTTGCCAGATAAAAAAAAAGAAAACCGGCAAAAAAAACAGCTAACTCAGAATTTAGCATCCTGGATTATACGGCACTTGTGCCGAGCTTCAACTTAAAAAACTAAATTTCTAATTTATCTAGCCAAAATATTTTTTTTTTTTTTTTTTTTTTTTTTTTTTGCTTATCTTGAGCAGTCGACGCTTGCGCTACGTTGTCAAATGCTTCTGTTATAGATATTTCTTTGTTCAACGGGTCACTATATTGTTTTGTAATCAATGTAATAAAATGACTGAAATAAATTTTTCTGAGCTGAATATTTACAATTATTACTTTACAACTAGCATTTTCGTATTTGAATAAAAAAACATTCTTTTATTTGCTTATATCTAACTCTTTCTACTGTTGCCAATTCTCATCTTGATGGAAAATGATATTTTTGTCGAGTTGAACATGGATGGAATATGTTAATTTTGTTTATTGTAATTAACATATTCCATCCATGTACGCGTTCATTCATTTATTGTAGTAAATTTAAATCTTAATTTTATATTACTGGTATTAGATAAAATTGTTTATACTTAGATGTTTTAGAAATAATAATTAATATTGAACTAAGCAAATTTTGATTCCTTCATATCTGCAAGGTATACTTATTTTGTAAAAAAAATCAAATCTTTTGCGAAAAAAAAAAAAAAAAAAAAAAAAAAGCAAAATTAAGAATAGAAAAATTTATTTATAATAACCGAATAATTGATATTAATGTAAGTGTTTGCAGACTCCTTTCACCAAATTTGTTACCAAAACAAATAAAATAAAAAAAAAACTTAGGACGGCTATAATTTGGCGAGGCAAAATACATTCTTCTAGGGGAAAAAGTGTAAATTCTTCTTCTCTCCTCAATGAATGGAAAAGGCTTAACATTTTTAGAACATAAAATATTTCTGAGTAAGATATTAAGAATTCAAGAGAAAAAAACACATCGATCAAAAAAACCACAACAATGACCTGAAACACTTGCAATAATGTTTTGGCGACTGTCGTTGCCGATGCCTCGCGAAAACCACCAATGCCCATAATCACCTTCTTATATATTTTTTCAAATTAAAATTTTCATTGCTAATAGGAAACTATCCTACATACCAAACGTAACATTTTTCTGTGTGTGCATTATTGGTTTTCATTTGTTTTGCTTTGATGAGCTATTGTATAGTTTAAATTCAGTTGTCGGGTTTGACTAATACGAAACATTAATCTGTGCTATTTTGAAATACAAGTTACTCTATAAATAATCTACCTGTTTTAAAATAGGAGATTGAAGGTAATTAAAAGGCAGGTGAACTGACAAATCAGGGTTCGTCTTCTAACCCTATTGGTGGGGAACCTTTTTGTGGCATCAACATGACGACCATAAAGAGTACCCTACTCAAGTGGGAAAAGTAGAAGATAAATAAATAAATTTTGGTTTAACACTTCTGGTCAAAAGTATGATCGCTAGATCTTCGGCGATTGTTGCCTCTGAAATTCTTAGTTGTTCTAGGGCGAAGATACGTACCATCGTAGGCTTCATTACTGGACACTTTGATTTTAGGAAATATCTCCATATTATGGGACTCATTCAAGACCCTAATTGTAGGAAATTTGTTAAGGATGATGAGTCGGCGCATCACATCATTTCTGAATGTGATGTTCTAGCCTAATACACTGGTGTGCAAAACTTAAGCAACAAGTGCGTTTTTTGTCATAAATAAACAAGAAATCATCCGACTGACATGAAATTTGAATATGATGTACATTATTCTGTACTTAAACGATGGTAAAAGAATAATGGCGCAGAAATGAATATAAAGCTTAAAGTAGGGTATGGAACAAAAAAGGCTTTATTTGACATATAGAGGCGTTACACGTGATTGCCTGAAGAAGCGTAAGTACAACTAGCAGATGTTCCCTAGTATGGGATATGCCCTCCCCTTACTGTAATTGTTGCTTGGCATTGTCTCTCCATGCTAAGCACCAGATTATCCAGGAGTTCTTGGGGTAAACGTCTCCATTCCTCCTTTAACGCTTCTTTCAGCTGATGGGTGTTACCAGGAGGATACTGTTGTGTCGCAAGACGTCTCCCTAATGCATCCCACACATACTCTATGGGATTTAGATCTGGAGAGTAAGCTGGCCAGTCCATTCGTGTGATATCTTCACTTTCCAGTAGCTCTTGAACATTAGCAGTACGGTGTGGACGGGCATTGTCATCCATAAATATGAAGTCTGGTCCAATGGCCCCTCGGAACAGACGCACATGGGGTAGGATTACCTCATTTTAGTAGCAGTCTCCAGTTACAGAACCTCGATCGAAGATCTGAAGTTCAGTCCACCCGTTCAACATAATGCCACCCCAGACGAGAATTCCAAGACCACCGTAACGATCTCTTTCCGCGATGTTATTAGGATGAAATCGAGCTCCAACCTCTCTCCAGATCAACTGACGTCGAGAATCGCTTGTAGCACTAAAACGACTCTCATCTGTGAAGAGGACGCGACTCCATTGATGAGGTGGCCAGGTTTTGTGTTCTCTGCACCACTCTAAACGGTGCCGCCGATGGCAAACTTTTAAAGGTATGCAGCGTTCAGGACGTCAAGCAAATAAGCCTTTGTGGAGGCGTCTGAACACAGTAAATCTTGATACTTGTCGTCCTATGGCTGTGCACAGTTGCTGAGATATGGCACTCGCTGACTCAAAACGGTATCTTTTCGCCTGGAGGACAATGTAACGGTCATCTTTTGGTGTTGTTTTCCTTGGACGGCCACCACCAACCTTCCGAACAGCTGTACCAGTAGTTTTAAAGGCATTCCAAGCACGAGAAACAACACTTTTGTTGATCCCAAACTCTTCGGCGACACTGGTCATACTACGCCTCTCCTCAAGCTTCCCAATCATTCTTCCTCGAGTAAAGTCGTCTAAATGATTTCTTGAAGACATGTTCCACAAAACAAATCACTTGCATTTACAGCGTATGTCTTTAACTACGGTGCTCTTCATCCTTTTATCGCAGTTTTGACCTGCGCGCGCCGACTCACAAGGTTTACGTACACTTACATCACCTATGACGTTTTATTTCGAAAATTTGCATGCAAATAATCTTTCTATTAAATTACATGCATATTATACTGCAATTTCATGGCTATCTTATACTTTGTTGGGGAGCTGTGGCCGAAACACCAGTGTACTTTAGGAATCATTAATACTAAAGAGTTACATCTTAGTTCGCTCCATAAAGGGTTTGTCTGACTTTATAAATAAAGTGGGCGGCCCAATTTATTGGAACTAAGAGTTCATGGGTTTGAGGCTATGGCACAAAATGCTTTTGAGCAGAAGTGCCCAGAACCAAGCCCATTAAGAAGAAGATGGTTTGTGCTCTCAAGCTCATTATACATTATGAAAAAAAAAATTTTTTTTCTCCTTCTTCATGCCAATGCACTTAACTAAAAGCTTAATATTTTATCTATGTTAAAATTAACTGGCTAGTTTAGTATAAAAAAAACATACCTAAATCTGTTCTCTTTATTTAATATAAGGAATAAATTTTTGAAGAAAAATAGCTTCATATCTGTTTCGATTACCTATCTGTGAGTACATGTCTCACTCATAAACCACTTTACCAGGAAAACTAATAAAATTGTATAAAACTCTATATTTTACTGATGTATAATAAAATACATATATTTATCACAAAACTTTTTTTTACTGGACAAAAATTCTGGAACAGGGATTTTATTATTTTACCCTTAACATATGCCAATGTATGGTATGCAGCTATAAAATTCAAACATTTGATTGTAACTCAATAAATATGATACTTATATTAAAATTAAACCTTGCAATTAGTATAAATGCACACCTAAAGCTAATCTAGGTGGAGTAGCTAAAAGCCTAATGTTAAGGTATTGTGCTAATCTCTTATAAGATCACAATAAACATTTTAAGAAATTGAAATAGAGTGCTGAATAAATAATAAAAACTCATTTTTGCAAAAAATTTTTATTCTTTATATCAAATCTTGTAAAAGATTTGATTATAAAAGAAATATTTTTACTATATACAAACATGTTTACTTATAAAAATATTCAATATAAAAGTACTTCACAGGTTTCAGAAAAATAGTATTTCTGTAACACAAGTATATAAAAATATATATTTATATATCTCTCACTATACAATTTATAATACAATCAAAACTATTGTCTTGAAAGAGCCATAATTTTCATTTGTATAACAATTCTACCTTCAGTGATCTACACTTAAAGATAAAACATTTTAATTCTATACATGTTACATGAAATTAATTCCTTATATATAAAATGAGCTAAAAAGTAAAAAAAAATCATCAAAAATGCTTTTATTAAAAAAAATTATTTAATTTAAAAATATTAAAACAAAGAATAATTAATCAAAACATTCAAGAATTGGAAAAAAAATTACCATGAAAATAAAAACAACAAATTTAAACATAATAAAGTCTATTTTTACAAACGCAATGACATTAAATAACAGATTCAAACATAGAGCAACACAAAAATTAAATAAACATTTTATCACCATACATTCTCGAAAAATTTGTGTTTACATTTAAAAAAAAAAAAAACTTTTTACAATCTTCTTAAAAAATTTATAAATTTTGTACACTATATACTTTTGAGCAAAATATCACAAATTTCTCTTCAGAAGAGAGTATTACAATAGGCAAAAAAAGAAATAAGATTGCAATAAGCAAGTTTTAGAAATTTGAATATTTAGATAATAACAAACAAGATCTCTAAAAATATAATGTTCAACTACAACATGATTGAAATCTCTCAACAACTAATTTATAATTTAGTACTTTTAAGAAGTAATTTTAGGATCTCTGTCAAATAAGATATTTAACAAACTCAAAAAGCAATCCTTTTCTGCAGAAAGTGTTAAAATAAATATTTCTAAGATGCATTGAACATATTTAACTTACATGACATTAAAGGACAGAAAATATAATCATCCTGCCTTTAAATACAGTGTATTTTGCTAAAAGCTTCAAACACAGAAATACACAAATAAATTTTGACTTGAATATTAAAAAGAATGAAAGTATGTCAGAAGCTCTTTAATCACTTCTGTTTCAAAAGTCATTAGGAAAGTCAGTGTAATACAGTTTCAAAAAGTCAGCACTGTATTTTCACACATCAAAATTAACTTTACTGCTGCACAAAGGAAAGTTGATTAATTCATCACTCGATCATTTACATTAAACTCTAGAGGACACTAATGGCTACGCTTGGGTCGTTTGCATGGTCTGTCCATTTATTTTGTCATCCGGTCTTTCACCATCATAAGTCTGGAAGAAAGAATATTAATCTATTAGTGGGCGGTGTAATGATTCTTAATAACTGTGATTTTCAATAAAAAAAATGTAAGTCATTCAAAAACAAATTCAAAATAAAAAAGGAAAATTCCTGATGATTCCTCTCATTGTTACATCAAACACAGCAAAGAAATGATATACAAACTTCTCATTTCATTCATTCATCTATATAAAACTTCATAAAAAAGAAAACATAAATTTCTGCTAGAAAAACATTACAAATCTTTGTAAAGTTTCAGAAACTGAATGCAATAATGCAAATTTTTCAGAATGAAATTCTTTGATTTATTTATATTCAAATATTTCTTAAATGTTAAAAAACATCTAATAACAAAAACAGAATAATTTTAAAAAAAGAAAGAATTAACATAACTATTAAAATATTACATCATTTAGAAATATTCTAAATAATGTAGTATTTTAAGTTTTCTTAATTTAATAGTATAATTATAATTAAGAGTGTCAAAATCGATGCAGTTACCAAAATGAATTTAAACATTGTGTTCTATAAGTATAATACTTCCAGTTTATTGTGACATGAAATTTGTGATTGAAATTCTAATTTTATATTTCGAAAAATATTTCTGTTTGGATACAAATCCATGAAGAACAAAGGTGCCAGAGCAATTTCACAATTGCCACAGAAAAAATACCTAAAAATTTTCAGGGAAGAAAACTGGAAAAACTGTTAAAAAGAACAAATTTTGATTGAATGAAAGCAAAGTATATGTATTTTTATTCCTGAAATGAAAGATGTTGGAGAGCTACATATCTTCAAGAATTATATTGGTCTCAAGGAAGGAAAACTGTCTTATGTAATGTATATGAAACTCCAGAAAGATCAGTAGATTCAAGATAGGGTGAAATTTGATTATTCCAAAGTTAACCTGATTTTCATGTTTCTGAAAAATCCAGTTGTTTCATTATGGTATTTGGATGAAAATAACTAAGGTATGAAAATCTGTAAAAACACACAACCATTATGATTAGACACACAAAGATTTTTATCTTATTTCCACAGTCATGATTTGTTATCAATGACTGGAACTGCTACTATGACAATCATATACTTTTGCAATAACATTTACACAAATAAATTATTTTTCATAACCCATATGACCATGTAGACCATCATTGCCAGGTCATCAGATCTTACTCCAATTGTACTTATTTTGGACTTGTTGATGATGGTACTTCAGTCATCTAATAATAACGATTGAATTTGTTGACTAAGCTGCATTCATTACAAAATTTACTACAGATAGTCAATGGTAATTTTATAGGTTCATGACAGAAGTATCAGCTTGTATACCTGCCAGAAATGTTTTTACAATCTATGGAAATAACATTTTTTGTTGCTAATATTCAAAATATATTTTTTCTTGCTATCAATATGTAATCATTTGTTTATCAATGCAAAAATTATGCTCCTGTTATTTTATGACCATGACATATTTTCTAAGTGTGCATTATTTTTCTACAACACAAACATTTTTCAATAACAATTGGAGTAAAATAGTAATCATATTCATTGTGATTAGCATATCTTTTTTTTTAAAAAAAAAACATTTTTTGTAGTAATATATATTTTTGACTTTAGTTTGTGACTCATTAATCATGTTTTGCCCACTAAGGTAAATTCAACCATGAACAATTGCATTTACACCATGTGGTGAATAGCCTAACACTATTGTGCTTTTATTCATTTTGACTGCTTATTACAGCTTTCCATATAAATTTCTTATTGATAGTAGATGCATTCATGTCTCAAATGAAAAATTCATGACTAACGACTCGAAAGTAAATTTCAAAATACTGTAAGCATTCATGATCCAAAGCTCAAGAACTATTAACAAAGAACTATTATCCAATCAAGCTCAAGAACTATTATCCAATCAAGCTCAAGAACTATTATCCAATCAAGCTCAAGAACTATTAACAAAAGGTTAGATTACTGATCAATAAGCCATGTAAGTTCAATTTTGTCAATATTTAGTTTCTATAAACAGTTTAAAAAATTTTACGCCATTTACTGTCTCATTATATTTGATCCTTTTCATGACAATACAAGTTTTAAAGTATTTCAAAACTTCATAATGTTTAAACAATTTCTGAGCTCCCAAACATCAGCTATGTTGCAGTTAAAAAGTAAAGCTTAAATCATGAAAACTAATAAATGAACTTCTCATTAATTTTGAGTCATTTGGCTTAGAAATATAATTATGTTAAAAATTAAACTCTTATCATGAGAAATGTGTTAAAATCAAAAGAATTACATACTTCAGCTTTAAAGCATTTCATCTTACTAACTTATCAGTTGATTCTTTGACGATTTATTATTTCAAAGAATGTGTTATTTTTCACAGGTGCAAATTGCAATAAACTACATGTTTCAATTTTACAATACTTATCATTATAATAATTATTATTATCATAATCCTGCAATGATATTTTACAACTTTTCAGCACAATAAAGGGTAGAAGTGATGGAACTTTGCCTAACAGGGCACCAATTGTTGCCTGACTTAACTTATTGAGATCTGTGGCCAAAAATTTCTTTGGGGCATCTATACCTTGCAACAACAAACTTTCTATTCGAATGATAATGTAAAATAAACTTTGTACTCGATTTGGGAACCTGAGGCAAATACCCTGCCTTAGTCAGGTTCCTGCACCATCTGGGACCCCTGGAAGAAGGAGTATCTTTGTCATTTAAAAGTAGGGAACCAGCAAAAGGATCACAGTCTGAGATTACCATAACCAGAGATATCATTTCACATGGTGGACATTGTAAACACAACCTACTTAATGTGCCCCAGCTGCCATACCTGAATACTAAGAATGTTCGATTGGATCAAGATTCGAATTCACTATCTTCCAATAATGAAAATGAAAATCAAACAGCCTTAAAATATTCAACCGAGCAAATCCAAAATTTTTAAATGTATTAAGGAATAATACATAAAAAACCGAAAAAAATCAATAGAAATAATTTAATGATAAATTGCTTAGAGAAATTGCTTTTCCAAATAAAACTGACGCTCTTACAATTCTTCTTTCTAACAGTACTTCTTGGATTTATGTGATAATAGTTAATAATTAAATATGAAAACACTTGTATAAAATCTACAAACATTTGCATGTAAATTGATTAAACTATTTTACTTTAATATGCCTCATAAAAATTGAATTTAAGTTAATTAAAAATAATAAATATATAAAATACACAATATTTAAAGTCAGGCATAATAAATCATAATTTATAAAAGCAAAAAATAAATATTACATTTGTTAGCGTACCTTTTCAAAAATTTCTTTTAAATCCAAAATCTTCAACTAAAATAATAAATTTAAAAAAAAGATACAGAAATATTTTTTAATTAGAAAATACTGATTAAAAATATGCAAGTTCATAAACCATTTCAATAATAATAATAATATGATGTGTATAAAATTTTTCACACTAAAACTTTAATAAACTGTTATACACATGGAAATGTAAAATTTACTATTATATTTACTTTGTATGTTGGATTATCATAAGCTGATTCTGAAGGTGTCCTCGATATCGGAGCCTTAGCAGAAGCTTGCCTTCTAACTAATAGTACTAATAAAAGCACAAAACCAAATCCAGCAACAGCTGCCACTACAGCAACAATAACTAAAGCTATAAAATAGGCTTTATTTTCATCGTCTCTATGCTCTGTACTCTGTAGAAGTTCTGCTTGTTTACCTGAAAAAAAAATTTTTTTTTACTAAATGTAAGCATAATGGAAACATTTACATGAAACTGAACTTTCCCTAGCTATTTCCAATACTTATTACTGAAAGTTCCAACTATAGCTAAAGAATAAAATTATAAGATTGTTCAATGAAATTTTAAAAAAAAATTTCCAAAAATAGAAAATTTTACATATCACTCACTTAGAGATTATTTGAATTCAAACCATATATACAATCTTTAAAAGGAAGGATTCTACTATTTTTAAAGTTTTTTTCTAAATATAACTGTGTGTGTGAGAGAGAGAAAGATAGAGACTTTTAAACAATTGTGAAAGACACCCTATTTAGCTGAAGGTTAACATATTCCAATATTTTTCACATATAGCTTCCTGAGAAGATTTTTCATTATAAGATAAAAGACTATATTAGTTGTCAAAAACAAAGAAGTTCGGAGAGCTATACAGAAAAACAAACCTGCGGAAATTAAAAATGAAACATTCAAACCCCATTGCTTAACAGTGAACAATGCAGTACTCACAATTATTCTAAAAGAGCATGTTCCTACCAAAAACGTATGGTGATCTTGTTGATAGATTTTGACAGCACTTAGAATGTGCAGATTTTGGCAGCGCCTTTTATGTTTCAAAAGAGAAAAAAATTGACTTTTTATTGAGAAATAAAAAATACGATACACATCAATAGTGGCTGTAACTGTTCATGAGATATCTCAATTAAAGAACTGCTGTCGAACTATAAGCCATAGTAAGCTATAATAAAAGCTTGATTCAAACGAAGCTAATATATCAAACATTTGTACAGGATTTAAATTCACTTAAGACAAATATAATCCTGATCGAAATAAAATTTACACAATTTGAATAAATCAATAGCATTAAGATTTGAAGACTTCTACTTTCCCCCTTATGAAAAGATGTTTTCACATTTAAACCAAAAATCAACACAACAATATAAAAAACAAGTCTTTTTAACAAAAACAGTTATGACTTTCTTGACTAATATGTTTTGCAAAATCATGAAAAGCAAGAAAATTTTAGAATCTAGCAAACTTATAGAGTTTTATCTAATCTAAATACATTATTATAGATATAACATTCTAACATGTTCCTATTACTAGTGGTCCTAATGGAACAACAAATTTTAAAATTATTTTATAATGTAATTAATATTTTTTGGCCTTTTTGAAGTTATCTTATTCATTTATAAATTGAAAAAAAAAATTTTTTTTTCCTTTTAAGATGTTTGTAAACTTACTGTTGGGCAGAAATAATTTCAATCCTTTCCTTTTTTTTTTTTTGTTTCCACATATTTAGAATGGGTATTTTCCACTTATGGTCATTTTTTTTATTACTTTGGAATGATTTTTCCCCCTTTATTACACTTTTTTAATTCATCATTGCCAAATTAAAAATGTTGTAATAAAGATTTTTCTTTAATATTTTTACATCAAAATTTAAAGAAAGTGGTTTCACAACTAGTTTGATCATAAGATACCTTAATCACCACTCACAATTTCGTATATGAAAGTCCAAATAAACTAATTAACATTTATAATTGCATTAAAATTGTGATATGTTAACATCACCTTTTTTGCTAAGTTTACCATCGTCATATGCATAAATGTTAAATTTAACAGTTTTTGGAAGAAGTATAAAATTTCCAACAATTTCCAGATATTTATTACCTGACAAAACAAAGCAGACTCATAAGTATGACAAACAGGCAAGCTGACATCATTAAATAATTCTAGAGAAAAAACTCACTGCCTTTGATTATTTTTAATATCAAAATGGGAAAAAAGGGATCATATGATGAAAATCCATGCTTGAATCACTTTATACGGCATACAAATATGAAAAAATTTATAGAATATGAGAATTTCACGTTAATTGGCAAAAAAAATCAATATTTTGGTCAAAATGGAATAAAAAATTTAAAAAGTTATTTATTTCATATATTGATAAAAGATAAACTCAGAATAGTTAATGTCCAAATATGCTATTTATGCACAACATCTTTGATAATTGTAGCAAGAGTTTAATCTTTATTTTAGAATTAAACTATAAATTTAGTAAAAGATTGGATTTTTTTACTGCAAAATTTTTAAAAGTTTTCCCTACACATAACTAGTGCTAGTGATATTAATGATGTATAAATGTATTTTTAATTCTCCTCTTTCAAATTGTAAGAAGCATAAGATAAAAACCAATAATTTAATCTGCTGAGTTATTATTACTATAGAATACTATTATTCTTTTATTACAATATTCAAGCAAAGCAATCACAATAAAAAATTGTTTTCTCTCATCACAAATTGGTGCGGACAATTTTAGTTTCCCAAGTAATTTTCAAAAGCTTATGAAAAATTCAAATGCCTAACAATTGCAAAGAAAAATTCAAAAGTTTACATAGCTTTATCAGAATTATGAGGACTATTTATTAAAGTATAATTTCCTAGTAATTAATTTTTTAAAACTGAAATCCTAAATAAGCTAATTTTAATTTTAACCTTTACCTTCAATTAAATAAAAACTTTTATATACATTGAAATATTAAAGACATTTAAAGCTTTTATAATTATTAAGGTAGTTAAAGTTTTTTAAACAACGAAGAATGTGAATATCATGTGAATATCATAATAATGTCCAACTATTACACTGAAAAAAATTGGAAAATGAAGTATATGTATATTTTGAATTAAATAAAATATTTTTTAACTGTCTTATATATAATTCTTACCATTAGTAGCATGATTTTCATTATTAATAACATTTTCAGATTCAGAAATATTAGTTCCTGGACTAGCTGCTTTTGTAATAAATTCAACTTCATTCGAAGTTAATGTCTGGCCATTAGTTAAATAGAGTTCTAGCTGTGCTAAATATCTAAAAAATAAAATTATACATTAATCAAAAGAAGGAGAAATTTAAAATAATTGATATTTTTATCAATCATTTCTTATGATTTGATCTCATTAAATTTAAGCAAATTTTAATTTCACCGCATTTTTAAATTGCTTTTAGATACTTATTTTCATCTACGAAAATATGGAATTCCAAAATATGGATAACAATACTTTAATTTTAAGAAAAATATTTTAAAATATAAAAAACAAACTATAAATATTTACAATGAAATCTCACTTAAATTATACTGATTACCTACAGACATTGTTCTAATGTTTGTCTAATGCAATCAAAGTGCAGAACAATAAATGGTTTAATGTTGTTAAATTTATAAGATTGATTTTAAAAATGTCACAAGAAATCTTTAAAAAATTCCTTATTTCAGTATTTTATTTGAATTGTGAAAAAATTTATGATGCACAAAATATAAGATTCACTCAGTATCCTTTTTCATAAAACCATAAAAACTTAATTTCTATGATCAGTACATTTCTAGGAGAAAAAAAAATATTAAAAAGTGACAGTGAAAGTGGTTTAATGTTATATGAAAATAATACTTAAAATTTTCCTCACCACTAACAATGATTACTTCTAAAAAAATTTTACTGTGTAAATTTTAGGAAACATATTTTAAAAATTATTTTAGACACTCTTACAATAATAGAAATTGCAAAAGACTATTTCAACATTGTAAGTAAAGTAACAAATAATAATTCTCTACAAATACTAATAAGCAAATTTTACAATAATTTTTATACTACGTGCAAATTTATAAAATAAAATTTTATAAATCTTAAAGCTTCTTGAATTTATTTGAGTGAAATCTCATTAGTTTTTACTTTTTGAAATTAATATTTGAATACTATTCTACCAATAAAAAATATTTGTACATAAATTCAAAATCACTTGAAAAACATTCTTTATTTTTAAATAAATTTTACCATTGTGTCAATAAAAAATTTACCATTGTCTCATAAAATGGAAAAAAAAGCTTATTTTTTTTATTATTTCCTTTTAATATGTCTCCATATCCATAACTTAGAAATTATTTCCCATTTATATTTCATAAAGCTTTTGATTCACCTAATTTAAATTCAAACTTTATTTTCACGAATGCTCCTTTTTGTTTAAATCACATTTAACAGATAGTAATTTGTTTTCCCAATGGATTATTTTAAATCTGGTAAATTCTGTTTTTAGTGTGTGTTTTCAAACTATCATGAATTTTGCTATACCAGAAAATCATCATCAGTTTTAAAACTGGAAAAATAGTTTACTATTTTAAAGTTTCTTAAAAAAATGTTATGAATAGCAAATGAATTCAAATTAAAATGTTAAAATATTAAAAGATTTTTAAAAATAACAAAAAATTGTATTTTGAAATGAGAAATTTATAATTAAATTCAGCAAAAACTAACATTTGAATATATCACTTAATACAAAATAAAATTACTCTTAAAATCGATTTTGCAACTCCATAAAAAATGTCAGTATATATTTGCACATATAATTTTTTAAATTATAAATACATATAAATGCTTTAATATGTATGATAACATACTTTTTTCCTGGTTTCAAATGATCCAGTGTAATATGATTTGATTTTGGCAATTTAAAACTATAAGACTGCTCTCCATCACTCGCTTTGTACATAATTTTAACTACATGAACATGCTTTGAAATAGGTTCTGGTATACCAGCAAATAGAAACGTTGATTTTTCAGCTTCAACTTTATTATCTTCAACTGATACTTGTAAATGATATTCCTCTAAAAAAGCAGAGAGATGAATCAGGAATTTGCATCTACAAACTTTAAATATATATTTACATATTCTTTTCCAATCTGATGATTTAATAAAAAATTTTACTAAATGTAATTATTTAGCAAATAATTTTTTGATGAAAATTGTTATAAAATATACTTTTATTTCTATAGAATAAGAATATTGGATATAATTTTACCATGAAAAGAAAATTCTGAGTTCTCCAAAATTAAAATAAAACAGTGAAAATGAAATGATGACAACAAGAGAAAATAATTCTAAAAATATTTTACGATTACATTGAGAATATCAAATTTAGTAATTACAAATACTATTTGGGAATGATTATCCCTACAACTTTATTAAAAATATAAAAGAAATATATTTGGTAAAATAAGCAATGGATATAACTTCATTTAAGGAACACAATATTAAAAATCCTGGAAAATATATTGAATTCATTGCATTCAAATTAATGAGTGAATGTTGCTTGTTCTTAACACCAAGAAATAATTAATATTACTAAAACTTACTAATACCTTTTATTTTCTTAGAAGTTTGGAATTCCACACCTTTGCCTGAAACAATTTTTGTTGGAACATCTTTAGGTGGAGTAAAAATGACATCGACCATGTAATCTGCAGCAGGCTCCAGATCGTGAAGGAAATAGGAAGTCACATCTCTGTGGATCATGGGAGTTGTAATCCACTTGTCTTCGGCTTCATTTTTTAATTTGTACTTCAGCTGAAGAGCATAAATATATTTCTTTTCCCTAGGTTCAAAATTCCTCCATGAGATTCTCACAGTTCTGGCATCAATTATATGAGCTTCTGGTTTTGCTTCAATAATTATCATTGGGGGCACCGTAGTTGTTGTTGTAGTGACGATTTCTGTAATACAGAAATTGAAGCTTTCTTAAGTAATCATTTTATTATGCATTAGAAATCACAAAAGTAATTTATGAATTAGTTTGAAAAACTATTTCATAATCAACAATAACTATTTAACAAAATTTTAGAAAAATGTATATTATATTTTTATTTTACAAATGCTTAGTACAACTAGCTATTAAGCTGTCAGAACATCCAATTCTCAAATAGCTTTAAATTATACACTTAAAACCATTTAATACAAATCAGACATCCAATTATTCAGCAGTCATAAGACATTTTAGCTTTTATTACAATTTAATACCTGGATAAATGTTATTTCAAACTAAACATTAAATAATAAATCAAAGCTTATCATACTAATTATATTTTATAAATATTAACATAATTTAAAGAAAAACTTTCATATCAGATGTTCCTCTATTGCAAATTTTCAAATAAAAGAATACTATGAAAAATAATATAGATTAATTTTTACAATTATCATATGAGTTAAGACAATGATAATAAAATGAACATCAGGAATGTAATATAGTAAACTAATTTGTAGTAATTCATAAGAAATAACTACCGTATTTGACAGACACACGCCTCTTTTATGTATATTTTGAAAATAAATATTTATTACTGATTATGATATAAATGATGATCTTACAAATATTTATTACTGATGAATTACAATATGAATTCACAACATAAAATCTGATACTTTTTTCTTCAAGTCCATTTGAAAAGAAAAAAGTGCACCTTACACCTTATAAAGTACAGTATATTCTATAATGAGAACCTTTTGTATCTTCATATTTACCTTCTGGCATTTTCAGCTTAAAAAGTTCACTTTCAGGTCCACCATTCAGAGCATCAATTTTTATTTTTACTTGCAAAAAGTAAGTAGTGTTTGGCCGCAAAGCATTCAAAATGTATTCTATGTTTGGGCTGTCAAACAGTCTCTTTGGTCTAGAAAACTTCTGAATGTGCCACTGTGTTGGTGGAAGAGTGGGATCAGTGGTGAAGTGGAGCTCAGCATGGCCAATCAAACCAACCAATATATTAGATAAAGAGAATCGAACACGCACAGCAGTGGAATTTAAAGCGACAACATTAACATTATAAAGTTCTTGACCTATAAAAATATTAAAATTGTTAAAGTTTTGAAAATTATATTTAAAAAAAATTGATGAAATAAAAAATTTAATGTTGTTCAAAAATTACCAAACATTAAACCAATAATACAACAATTCATCATTTTAAGAAAAATTATTAGATAACAACAATTAAAAATTGTAAAAAATGAAAAACAATATTATATTAATTCATAAATCAAAACAGAAATAAAAAATTAAATGTAGCCAATTTTTACATTTTTTATCTTTCAAGTAGATTACTTGAAATGGGGCTTGCATAAGCAAATTTCTCAGTACCAGCAAAAACTGAACTCTCATAAATTCTAGATTTCACGATTAATACATAGCTTATACCAAAGTGTCAAATCCAATAAAAAGCATGAAACAATGTATTACTTTGATAAAATTTTCCATTCATACACAGTGTGTCTCAAAAGAGTTAAACTACATTATATACTTTTTTTAATTGAGAGTGGAAATCTTACTATAAGTCAGAGGGCTTTTAAAATAGATTGATAACTACTAAGTTTTGCCCCAAAAACTTGATAAAAGCCCAAAACAGAATTATATTTATTTATTATATACTATACTTTAAACTTTTATCAAACCATGTTGGTAAAAGCTAAGTTTAACTAAGTAAAACCAAAGATTTATCAGATTTTAGGCTTTTACAATAACACAGATATGTATAATATATATAATTAATTAAAAGTATACCTGATATAGTATTATTACAAACAGCATAAGGGCACATAAGAGGATTTTCTGGATTTATGATGACAGGACGGAGACATTGTTCTGTGGGTGTCAAAAATTTCTGAGGAATTTGAGGACAACCCCCACGACAATCAACTTTTGGAGTATCTTCCCCATGGTTTAAATGACAGGTGCAGAGCTTCTGCTGATTACCATCTTCAACTTCCCATTGTTCTGATACTAAGTATCGAGAACCTTGAAACATGCAGTAATCTACAAGCAAAAAATTTTAATAAGTTTTGAAGTAAAATTTATAGTACTGCAACTTTTTTATGAAAATAAAATTTGTATTAAGAATTACAGATAATAAAATCGAATTGAGAAACATATAAAATAAATATTTCATCCTAATACATTAACATCTCAATGTTTTAAAGAGAAATTTTCATTGCAATTATCTATTTGAAATATAATTCAAACACAGAATAATATAATAGAAATAAAAAATAAACTTTATGATATACAAAAAAAAATTAAAAGAAATGTATATTAAAACAAAGATAAAGTAAAAACAATGTAAGTAGCATAGAGATAAAAATGCAAATGAATAATAAATTTATGATAAGATTATAAGATAAGAGAAGAGTCTGTATTTTTGTATATAAAACATCTTTTACTTTTACTAGGCAAACAGTAAAAGCAAAATAAATAAATAAATAGCTACAACAATAACTTAAAGAATTATACATAACAAACAATAAAGATTTCAATAGAAGAAATCCCAAAAATTACATTAGTCATTTTTTAATAAAGATTGAATGGATTATATCTGTATATTTAACAACTTACATAGTTACTTTTACTGTCTGATAAGAAAACCAAATAAATAAGAATAAACACATTTATGATAACTAATACTACAAAAATTATAAAATCTTCAAAATTACAATCATACTTTCTTTAAAGGAGCAGCAGAATAGTTATATTTACAAAATATACAATAAACTTAAACACAACTTTCCTGTGATAAATCATGCGACTTAGAACTGCATGGAAAAAAAAGAATCAGCTATCAAAATACTTAATATTTGAAAAAGTTATTTACAAATGTTCATCTTCATTTTTTAATGTAAGCCATTTTCAATTGCTAATACATGTATACTAAAATTTAGAAAATTTAAAGTATTTTATTGGATATTCAACAAATCAAATCATTATTCCAATCAAGCCTTTAATAATGCAAGGCAATATTTTAAAATATAAATAATTGTGAATAACTTGTATTTGTTAAAGAGTTTTGTCATATGAAAAATTCAAATAATAGTAATGCAAAATCATATTTCTGACATAAATTTAAGCCAAATATATTTCAATCCTATTTGATTTGCTCTTTAATTGCAATTTGATTTACACAGACTCTAAGTCAATAACACATTTCCATATGATTTAAGTCTAGGGAATAATTTTTAGAAACAAAAATTACTTCATTATAAAATAAAAATTATTATAAAAAGTAATGTACTTTCTTTGATTTTCACCTTACATTTTAATCCTTCTTTGTAAAATAGAAACATTTTTCCTCAGAAATATTATCCTTATCTTGTGTGTTTCTTTCTTTCTAAATTTATATTTATTTGTATCCTTTATTGTAAAATAAAATTTATAAAAATCATTAAAAATACTAATGCATTTTTCTTAAAATATATTATTTTTACCTTATACTTGTTATAATATTTATATTTTTCTGCATTTATATATTTACTTTTTATTATCTTTTCCCTCTTAAAAATAATACAAAATATCTTACTAGGCTTTAATGGTTCCTTGCACATCCACTGCAAGCAACATGTTTCACCAGGCGGATACCCTTTAAAAGCCAAATTTGGAGGGCATGGCAAATTAACAGGTGCAACATCAGCCACTGGAGGACAAGTATTTTCACATGTTACATTCCCATTAACACAAAAGCATCTAGTGCCACAGGGTAAAAGTTCTTCTGGAATGTCATGGAAGTTTTCAAATTTTCTGCCACTCAACATACAGGAGCCATCTGAAAAAAAAAAAAATCTTTAATAAATTATTTTAACAGTACACAAAAATCAAGTAATATGACATTCATTATACACATATTAAAGAGTGTAATTCCATGTATAACCCTGTACAATAGAAAAAGGAAAAAACTGTTGTAAATATTTTCATTGTGTATTGTTTAAAAAAATATTTACATTTTTAGAAACTATTAAAAAAGTAGTACAAACATCTTATTCAGATTTTATAAGCCATATAATTATCATTTATTCATGAAACATATTTAAACATCAAAGTTTATATCTGATGAAAACTGTTTAGCAATCGTTTCGATGATCGGTTGAAGAGGTATAATGGAATTGTACTAGTTATTATATTAATAAAAGTATTAAGTAGCATTTATGCAAAAATCAAGTATATATATAATGATATTTTTGTATTAAGCTTGCATTTTTCCCTATTTTAATATTTATTAAACTAAATATTTCTTAAGTAAATAAGTGATTATACAGATGCTTATAAGTATCATTCACGCACAAACAAAGCTTTATACAATAATTCTTTCTTCTAAAGAAAATTATAACAATTTAACCTTTAAAAGGAATCAAACTTATAATAAATGATTTAAGGATAAGAAATTGAAAAGAAAATAATATATATATTTGCAAAATTAAGATTTCTTTTTAATAAAAAAATGATAACTTTTCAGCAAAATTCTCAAAAATGGTAATTACCGGCAATCTTAAAATATTAAGTGAATAAATTTTTCATACCAGCAAATTGAATAATAATTCATACAAAAAATTAATCAATTGAAAAAATAAAGAAAACAAAGTAGAAAAAAAGAAATAAGATTAAGTCAAAAGATAACTCTAAACAAGATTCTACAAAAAAAAATTTGTTTATAACTTTTATAATTCATCTCTTCACATTATAGAAAACAATTTTTAGATAAAATATAATACATTTTAAAATATTTCAAAGTGGAATCAGTAAAATGACTTATTAAAAGTTTCTTTTTAAAAAGTTACAAGAAAATTCTGTTTTTAATATGGCTGGTGATGAAAATGACAACAAAAACTAATCAATAAGTTTTCTTACTATAAAACCTAAAAATTAATTCAAATAGAATGTTTTATTGCATTATATTGAACAATGCTTAATATGAGATATATTTAAAGGCAATAAAGATATTATTGATAAATACAACATTAATTTTGAATATTACTAGGCTTCACACAAATACATTTAATATCTTAATTATATTATACTTTCATTAAGACCCATTTATTTCAAATATTTATATAATATCTGTCATATTTTTGTAACCCTCAGTAATCATAAGATATTTAAAATTTGTTAAACACATTAAAGATAATTTTAGTAATTAATAGAAACTTAAAATAACTTTTAAATTTAATATACCACAATATACAATTGTGTTGAAGGCTAAAAAGTCTTTTCAAAATCTTGAGCATTTTCATGTAGTTAAAAATTCATTCAATTATGTGCAATAATTTCTTGAAACTAACCATTTTTGCATTTTGCTGGAGCACAACAATGAGGAGGAGTAGGGAAGAAATCAGGGTCAATATCCCATTCCAGGCAATTTGTAAACTCAGCAGAGAAATGATAAGGACATTCAATAGCAGCACAATTCACTCTCAGGTCTTGACCACAGTGACAGTGAGCAATGCAACCATCATGAAATTCTTGGCCCATGTCATACCGCTGACCTTTAAATTCACACTGTGGACGTGGTGGTTGCACACCTAAGATAAACCTTTTTTTTTATTGAATATATTTCTACAAATATCAAAATAATTGAAAACTGTAAGTACTTTATAAGAGGATTTTGATTTAACTCATATTTTACTACATTAGAGATGTCAAGTTGAGGAGGAATAAAATACATTTACAAGAGAGCATAAATCATACAGACAAAATCATTAGTAAAGCATCACTGATGAATTCTGGAAAAACACAGAATGTTTCACATGAATAAAAAATTTTGAAACTTGTCAATTTTCAGTAAAACTAGATTTTGAAATTTATAATTCATGACAAAAGTATTTATTAGAAGCAGATTGATTATTTGGGATTATTGGTGAAAAACAACTAACCAAAAACAAATATATGTGTTTTACATTTTAAATGTACATCAAACATTTAAACTGATCAACAACAGTTCAAACTGAATATTTTTTCTATACCTCCAACAAAATTATTTATATGTTTCTTACATTTAAAAAACATTCAATAAATTTTTTAGCAGAACAAACATTCACTATAAATCTTCAGTTATTTACAGTTAAACTGACAAAAACTTGTAAAATGCAAAGACATTATTTTACACTTAGGTTATTTGAAGTAATTTTTCATCAGTAGCCTTAAAGTTTTGAATATTTACATACAAATTTTAAATTTACATTTGTATGCAAATAACACTTAATTTCTTAATAATAATTGATAACTTTTTTTACTATATTCTATAATCTTAATAGTTTATTATAAGATTATAGAATATAGTAAAAACAGTTATCAATTTTCTCATATCAATTAAATAGAATTACAGAAATTCAATATGTGTACTTACGCCTTGGTGTATCATTGCAAACAACATAAGGGCAGTTGCAAGGTCCATCTGGTTTAATGAGTACAGGATGAGGGCACCGTGCAGTTGGTATGTGAGCATTGGGAGCTAAAGGTGGGCATTGACTTTGACACTGAATGCTTGTACTGCCATTGTTTAGCAGTGTACATCGGCAAATCTTTGTTTTGCAGCCATCTTCTAATTCCCATATATCTCCTATTCTATAAACTTCAGTATTGTCTACAATACATAAATTTTCAGAAGCACCTGAAATTCAAGAACATGACCATTATAAAATTTTTAGCAAATAAAAATTTAAGTGCATCTTGCAATGTGTATAACAATTGACAATTTGTGAAAAGCTAATTTATATATAAAGTTTCACAAATGGAACTCTTTCATAAATATTCTGACATTGATAAAACAACAATTTAAACATGACCAGTAGATGATTTTTATTTTAAAACCAATTTTATTATTACAGAAAGAAAACAGTTTGATATTAGGATATAAAACATGATAACTTTACAGAAAAAAGGAATCGGAAAAAATCAAAAATAAAAAGCAAACATTTTAAAAGATTCCAGTACATTTAAATTTTTTTTCACTATAGTTGATAAAAAATTTTGGAATAACAAAAGTAAAGTAGTGAAATATGATAAATAGGCAAAAATGTATTTAAAAATTCAAATAAAATATAAAAATTAACTGATGTGTAAAAAAGACCTAAACAATAAATTTAAATCGATTATTTACTGGAAAAAGGGACTCGTCCATCTGGCATTAAAGGTATCTTTCGACGATTGCACATAGGAATAGTACAGCATGGATCTTCTTCAGAAGGCACCCAATCGCACCCTTCATAGCCAACAGTATCAATGTAAATTTCACAACGATCCTGACATTCAATAAATCCCTTTTCCTGACAAATGCATTTGTGTTCACAACCTTGATAGAATATTTCTCCAAGACTATATGACTTGTTGTGATGAAAACATCCTTGAAACACAG
This sequence comes from Latrodectus elegans, assembly GCA_030067965.1. Taxonomy (NCBI): domain Eukaryota; kingdom Metazoa; phylum Arthropoda; class Arachnida; order Araneae; family Theridiidae; genus Latrodectus; species Latrodectus elegans. The sequence goes on along the minus strand of CM057812.1, from coordinate 78,114,698 downwards.
TTTTGACAGCTGTAAATTAAATATTTTAACATAATCAAACAAAATGGTAAAATAGCAATGAAGTTATCAAAAAACTATAATAATTAAGGCTTTTGAAAAAATTTTAAAATAGCAAAAATATAATTTTAACTGACATGAGAACTTAAATTTCATTCAAGAAATATATCTTATCAAATAGCTAGAATAACAATGCTCGAAATGAAATTTTATTTGATGAAACATCTACAGTTGCTTTTGAGCATTGCAGTTATAAAATAAGAAAGTTAAAGAAATTTAAAAAAAACCAAAAGAAAGAAATGTGTCTTATTTTAGTCTAAAATATGATAAAAATTCAATAGGTGAAAATGTTTCCTAAAATTTTATAACAAACAATTGATTTTTTTTAAGTTGTTGATATCTTGTAATGAAAACACACATGGTTGATAAAAACGGTTATAATTAAAATTAATTTTTAATTACTTTTGTTCAAATTGTAATTATGTTCATACTTTTAAAATAAGTGAAAATAATAAGGCCTTTTAAATAATAAATGTAAAAGTAATCAACATAGTTTTAGCTTTTTATATTTTTGAAATTACCTCTATATTAAAAGATTTATCAAATATATTTCCTATGATTTCCAATTGAAAACAGTTTTTTAAAAATCTTTTAGATATTAAGAAGATATTAGCGCATTAACTCAAATCGCTTTGAAAATAGAAATCACTTTAAAAATTTATGCTAATAATAATAAAAAGGATTATAAAATAAATTAGCATAAAAATATTTAAACAAAATTATTTACATTTTATTTATACAAGTTTTATGCATATATGGCCAGACAGAACAGAATTTTTTTTCACTGCATATTGATGGTGATGCTTTAAATGAAGCATACATGCAACACTGACACGTAACACATGAATTTGAAGTAAAAAGAATGATTTTGCTTTTTGTAAGCTAACACAATGCATGGAATAAATAGATAAAATACAATTCAGTTTGTCATCACTTAGAAATGGATATTAATCTTGATTTAATATTTCAAGAGAGATAGAGAGAGATGCTATACTTTTCATCTATAATATCATCATCTAATTAAGTTTTTCATCTTTTCTCAGTGGAAAGAGAAACAAAAGTTAAAATACAAATTAAAATTCTTTCAGTATGACATACCAGCAGGAAACGTTTTCACATTCACAGTGTTACTGAATTCAGTCATGTGAAGACTAGCAGAGCTATGATTATCTTTCCCAACTTTTATATAATAATCAGTTTGAGGCATCAAATCATTGATGTCAAATTCAAAAACACCTTGCTGTACCTCAGTAAGCTCTCGTTGAGTTATGCGCTTTTTATACCACTGTGAGAGGTCATTTTCACTATCAGAAGACTCTCTATACCAAACTTCCAACACATCCTTGCCAACCATTGCTGGCATCTGAGACACTGAAAGTCCTAAGCGCACACGTACAGATGTACCGTTCTGAGCTAATGCAGAAAGTATTTTTATTGGTAAGCCTAAAAATAAAAATAAAAATACTAAGAACCAAGGTTTTGCTGATACTAGTTACAACAGGAAAATTTTGGGTACAAATAATTATGAATAGTACTCATTCAACTTATTCAAAATAAAAGCATAATATTTTCAAGTGTAAATGATATATAAATTAGTAATTAGTTGTAAAAGAGATTAAATAATTTATAAGCCCTTTTCTTAACATTTTGTGAAAATATTCAAATATAATAAGAAATTAATAACAAACTTAAAGCTGTTAATTCATAGTTTTATTGATTTATTTTTCACTAACAAATTGAATAAATATGCAACACTAAAAACTAACACACTGTGCTGTTATAAGTTCAGCAATTTTTAATAAGTAAATGACAAAATCCTTTAAAAGAACCCTTTTCAGACAATTATAAAATCCTGAAAACTCCTCCCCCCCAAATATCCTTTCTCATATTGTCAACAGAAAACAGTGTTGCTAATAAATTTAATGATTTGATTAACCTCATTTATTTTATTTGATAGTAACATATAATAACTAAAGCTAAGAAAATAAATAAGTTTCTGATAGAAATTTCAATATCTTTTGTGACAGGGGTGACATATATAAATCACAGTTGAAATTACTCTCTGACTGGATTTCCAGATAAATTTTCATTTGAAATATTTAATTCAGATTTTCTCTCATTAAGTGAAACTAAAAATTATTATGAAAGAGTGAAGTACATTGATTTTTTTATTATACTTATTTACTTTTCTAGAGTGAGAGCTAAAATTTTATTTATAGTCTGTTTAACCTTTTCAGTCCAGTGTCACCATTTTAAGAAACTGCTCCTGCATTGGCTTGAGAAAAAGACATTTCTAACACTTCCGAACAGAAAACAAAGAGTAATTTTTTCCCACTTAAAAGTTGAAGTTTTCACAATAACGAATCTTTATCTTTTGAAATTGATAAACTGCCCTAGGACTATCGTAATTTTGATAAAACTGTAAATGGGTTTACCATAAATATTATACTAGTCAATGAGCAATCAACTTTTTTCCATTAGTTATTCAATATATAAAATATATAAATGGTACAAATCGCTTTAAGATAAATACATGTATGTATAAGACAGATTTAGTCTATTTTGAAAAACTGCAGAGGGTATTAATACATTTTCAGAACAATTTGACGGCCGTTTATTTAATGTTTAAAATGTAAAGATTATTTGTTTTAAATGTTCGATCTGATAGCCTTTCTTCTGTACTATAAGTATGCATCGTGATTTCCATGATAAAAGAGCTTTTTGCAATATTTCCAGGGGTATTGCTTTTCATTCCTTTTACACTACATTCCAGAGTCCATCTATCATGGTGGGTTTGCGTTTAGAAAGAGCCTTTTCTAATAGAATAAATACACAATAGTCCATAGGTGAACTGTCAAGAGACTTTGCAGGGATATGTTGAAAATGCATACATGCAATACCTGTATTAGTCATCATTTTTTCTAGGAATGCAGTGGTAGTTTTCGAAATATGACTTATAGCTTTGTCTTGATGAAGTTTCTCTTTTTAAAAATCATTGGGATAAAGAAGTGGATTTTTTTTTTTTTTTTTTTTTTTTTTTTTGTAAACATTGGGCGTAAAACATTTTTTTGATAGTACGATGAGTTGATTTTATCATTTCTTTCCACTCTTCTTATTTTTACTTTGTCATTGTAGGAGAAACCTGCGATAATCATAAACCCCTAACTGAAACTTTCTTTACATTGACGGAAATGGGTTTGTATATTTTTTCTCCTCATTTTTTATAGTAAAAAGACTTTTTTTAGTCACAGTCATTTAGGTAAATCCATACTTCATCAAGGGTCACAATGGTATTCCATTTATCTCCTGCTAAGTGGCTTTCATACAGGATTCTACAATATTTTTTGCATTAAGCCTATGTCTCAGCACAAGCTAGTGAAAATTATGTTTTTTAGCTTTTTTTAAGTTGTAAATCTTGGTTTATTATTTTATTTATTCTTGCTACAGATGTATCTAAAGACTTTGCAATTGATTTCTGTGTTGGCAGATTTTCTCTTATTATTAGCGATTTCACTTTAGAAACATTTGAAACAGTACGTACCTTTTAAGGATATTCGTTTAGAGTCTTCTTTTCATGTAGAAATAATGATTGGCAGTTTTTACCTGTCTGATTAATAATATTGCTTATTTTGCATAGAAATTTCAATACCATGCATTTCACAACTGTTTTGAATTCTGGAATAAGAACATTTATCTTCGGAAAGCGCAAAAACATATCCTTTAATTCACAGCATGCTTCATATGTGACATTTTAAAAGAACAATAAATTTAAAAGTAGCAGACGATATTTTTCATTTCAAATAATAAGTTCTTGGCAAAATATTTTTCTTGCTAAAATATCAAAAATTCTAAATTTACTTTTTTTTAAATCGTTATTGAAATTGCTCTAAAAATGTGTTAACATAATCTGTATATACGTTATTAGTTATTAATTAGTTATTACAGAGAATTTTTTTTAATTATTGTTTAAAGTAATTATATAATATTTGTTCATATATCATTTTATTTTTTATACTTAGCCATTGTTTAAAAAAAATCAAAATGCACATACACTGTTATATATTTTATATATATATATAGTGGTGGCCAAAATATATTTATATATAGTGGTGGCCAAAATTGTGGACACTTTTGAAAATTTTTACATTTTTGAACTTTGTATGCTTATAGAAAGCATAAAGCTTCGCAAAATGCAAACTTGTATATATCATTTTAAAGAGAATTTATTACTGAATTCAATACAAAACACAAAATTCAATTATTTGCAATACAAAAAAGTTAAACGATAATAGTTATCGATATACATTAGATAGTGGTGATTGCAGTGAGTTATCAGTACTTAGTAGAGTACCCTTTATTTTTGATTACAGTTTAAAATGGATGTTTCATTGAGCTGACAAGAGTTTTAAGCTCTTTTTTCAATATTATATGATGTCAGGAAACAATTATAGCCTCAATTAGTTCCCATTTATTTAATGGGCGCCTAATCGGGACAAGAGTTTTCTAACGGTGCCACAAATTTTCAATAGGATTGAGGTCAGGACTGTTTACTGGCCATGACAATTTAATGCTTTTTGTACGAAACCACTCTTTTGATATTTTGGCCATGTGGCAAGGAGCAGAATCCTGCTGAATAATAAGAGAAGCATTGTTGGGAAAGATGTCTGATGGAAGTAGGTTTTGGCTTTATAATAGTGTCAATGTATTTTCTGGCATTCAGTGTCCCATCGATGACATGAAGGCGACCAATACCATCTGCTGACATGCATGACCAAATCATAACACTATCTGGGCTCTTCACAGTTGCTTGAATGCAATCAGGATGTAGATATTCTCCTATTCTTCATCTTACATATTTTCGCCCATCACTACCGAATAACAATAGCTTAGTTTCATCACTCTATAAAACTTGTGACACTTGATCATCAATCCAATTAATGTGTTCCTTTGCCCACTGTAGCCTTTTTTTTCGTTGTTGAAAATTAAGATAAGGCTCTTTTCATGGAGTTCTACTTCTCAGTCCAACATGTGTTAATCTTCTCTTGATTGTTATTGAACTGACAGAAACACCAGCATCATTCAGACCACTTCTGATGGCCACTGACATTTTTCTCTCTGGGAAACATAGTCTTTTTATTCTTCTATCATCAATAGATGTGGTGCACCTTTTTTAACCTTTTCCTTTTTGTTTTTTATTGAATTTGTTTCCTGATATCTTAAACAAAACTTTTAGGCTCCAGATATAGTTAATGAATCACCCACTTGTCTTGCAATTTCAGCATATGAAAGAACATTTTCTCGTAACACAATAATATTACATCTCTTTCTAGGTGTCGAATCTACTCTTTTATTTGATGTCATTGCTCCTTGACTGAATATTAAAAATTTTTACAAAAAATCCTACTTGTAATTGCGGTGTATAAGAAATAGGTCCTCCAACAGAACAAAGCAAAATAATGAATTATTTCAAGTGTAAACATGATGTCAGTTTCTACTGGCAGTTACTAACATTTGATTGGTTCTCAGAACAAAAACAGTGATTGGCAAGGAAAGCTAGACATTACAAACCACTTCATAACTGTTTTTTATTTATATTAAAGTACATATATATCTTTTTTTTTGTGTGTGTGTGTTGCAAATAATTGAATTTTGTGTTTTGTATTGCATTCAGTAATAAATTCTGTTTAAAATGATATATACAAGTTTGCATTTTGTGAAAAGTAACATTTTCTATAAGCATACAAAGTTCAAAAACATAAAAATTTCCAAAAGTGTCCACATTTTGGCCACCACTGTATATATATTATTATTATTATTATATGTATGTATGTATGTATATATAATTGGCTTAAGTAGAGAGATAAGCAAAAAACTAATTGAAAGTATTAAAGAAACATTGTTGAAAACAGTATACTTGTATTAAAAAATGTAAATAAAGATACTGGAAAAAGAAAATTTTGTTTATAACCATGTAAAAAATGTAAATTACCAAAGTTGTATTTGAAAAAGAATAATATTATTTACATATATATTACTTTTAATGCTTTTTATTTTCTTGTTATAAATATTTTGTATTATAATTTCTATATATATATTCAGTAGATTAAAATATATTCCTTTTTTATCCTTTTCTTTTGAAATAAAGCTTGAAAATGGAGCCCTTCCTTTGAATTTGATGATAATTTCATCAGCAGCTACATCTTCTAAAGGATAATGATTCTTAAGCAATTAAAAATTTCTCTTTCATGATTTTCATAATCTAATAATTACAAAATATTGTCATAACAGCAAATTATATTATTCTCAGTTGATTTAAGTAAATATGCAATCTGTATTTGCTCCAGAACAATATTCCATTAATGTAACAGGGTAGATGCTCTATTAATCAGGTGTTTTATTTTTCCTATGGTTATTCTAGTAATAAGCCCAATATGCTAGCTTATTTATCAAAATATGCTTTGCAGCTATATAATAAAAAAAAAGATATTTAACAGAAGAAGAGTGTATGCAATACATGAGTTATAACTTCTTTTAAGTGTTAATTATATGTTATTAACACTTAAAAGAAGTTATAACTCATGTTTCATTTATGTTTCAAGAAATACTATACATAATTTCCTTCTTAAAATATTTGTCTTTTTGATTTCTGATCTTTTTTATGCAAAACTTTTTCTATTTATACTGATATACTGTGTTAAATAAAACTTGTGACAGTTTAATAAAATTGTACATATAAATTTGTTTGAGGTAAGTCAAAAATTATACAATTTTAGAAATAATGATTTCTTAAATATTTTTAAGGAAAATATAAAATTTAAAAATTATTTCTGACTGAAGACATTTCTTACATAATGCACTAAAAATTAAAATAATCAAAATCTATAATATCTGTGAATTTTTTCCAAATCGAGTATTAACAGTGCATTTTGCTCATCCCTCTAAACAGTATGCCATTTAGAGACAGCAGATATTGAAGTGCCACGACAAAAAAGTTAATAATTTTATCATCTCAACAATACTACAAAGAAGTTACAATTTCCATTAAACATAGAAGTTACTTAATTATTATCTTCAATTTTATGATAAATAATTATGAAAATTCCTTTAAGATTTCTAAATTTTAAATTTATGCCTTTCAATATATAACAATTTGTAGCAAATATGCAAATATTATATAAAAAAAAAAAGAATAAGATAAAATCAGTGGGGGTGGGAACAATCATTTACTAATTTTATTGAATCAACAAATAATCCACATAAATTATTTTATTAAATATATCAAGTTCAATGATTTTTACTTTCAATTTGTTCCTTTTCAGCACCTCCAGGAAAACTGCACACCATGATTTTACAGCAAACATCATCTGGGTCTTGAACTTCATGACAAGTAGGCCCACCTGCAGAGAGAATGGTACAACGTGGCACACATGATACATGACCTCGACCTTCACATGTGCAACGAGCATCACATCCATCATCAAACTTGACTCCTTTATCATAAGTAATATTGTTGTATTCACAACCATCAAATAGCATTGGTGTACCTAAAAGAGATGCATTTTATTAAATGTGCTTAGGAGAAAATGTTTAAATTATTTAATTACACATGAAGAACTTTCTAAACTATTTAGAAACCTGCTAAAAATGCATAAATAACACATAATTTGCCAATTTTAATGTATACACATTTACATAATTAAATACATATATCTAACATTTACATATAGATGCATAAACACACAAATTCATATGCATGTTCAAACAAATCAAGCAAGGGCACAAGAAAACTGTATATTAGTTTTTAAAGCATAATAAAATATACTAATATCCAATTACATGAATTTATATAAATTTAATTTTATCATATTATACCAGCAATATTTATTCAACAAAATTTTCAAAGAGGCTGCAATAAAATGGTTGGTTAGAATGTCATTCTCATCATCGAAAGGTAGTGAGCTTAGATTCTAACTGATTCTTGAATTCTAAAGATTTGTCATGTTCACTAAAGGCAATTGGGGTATGTTAAATCATACTATTAAGCATATGATTATGAAAAATAAATAAAGGATGGGTATTATGAAAAATATTCTTCTACATCCTCATATGATTGTAAATAATTGTTATAGATAATACTACAATATTTAAATTTAATAAATTAAGATACACAAAATCTTATACATTATTCAATTCTTAATTAATATGAAAACATTAAAAAATTAAATTGAAACTTCAATCAGAACTGTATTTAGTAAAAAGCTTATTTACTATCAAATTTTGTATTATATATATTTCACCATAATTATTAAAGTTCTTATAAGCTAACATAGAAAATAGAAGAAAAAACACATGCTACCATATTCATATAAAATAATGTTCCATACAATCATAAATAAAAGCATGATTAAAAATGGGCAATATATATATATATATATACAGAGTTATTACAAATAAACCATCAGATTTTGAATATATCACTACGTCCAAACTTAGAAATGTGCAAATTTCTATGACAATGCCAACAAAAGAAAGTTAACCATTGTTTCATACTTCACATGTGCAATGTGTGTGCAGTTGCCATGGTGGTTGCATAAATGTCATATTCAAAATGGCAACTGGACAGCAGAAAGAGTTTTATATGCTAGATTTTTCAAAGTATGAATCGCTTATAACCGTTCAGAGATTCTGCTGGGAATACAAATGGAAACCACCAACCCAATAAAACATTCTATGCAGGCATTGAAGAAATCGGTTATTTAAGAAAGGATAAAAAAACCCAGCTGACTAAGCATTTTTGAAGAAATAGTGAACCAAATTAGAGTTTCATCCAGAGTCCCAAGAAATTCAAAAACTTTGCAAACTGCAAAGTTTCCACATCACACTCAACTGTGTCAGAAAATGTTTGAGTAATGATTTAAGCTTTACCGTATGGAGCTGCTGCATAAATTAAGACTGGACAGACGCAACAATGATGACTAATGTGTGGAGCGAACTGAACTATCACCTTAACATCTGTCTTATGGAGAACATACTGAACATCTATAAAATGGGCGTCAATCTTCAATACTTTCAATTTCTTTTCATGTACAACTCATTTTTGTTATGTATCATGTTCTTAAATAAATGTTCCAGAAATCTGATGATTCTTTTGTAATAACCCTATATCTATCTGTGTGATTGTGTTAATTATTATACACTATTATAATTGATAAACAATATAAATTTACAATTATTTTCCATTATTGTTAACTGTTTTGAATACTCAGAATTTTAAATGAATATATTTAGTTAAAAACCAACCTGTCAGATCATTCTTATTAGTATTTTCAAAATCTTTCCCTGAATCAGTAGATGTATTTTCCTCAGATTCCATTGAATGAGAATTTTGATCTTGAGGTCTTCTAAAATGGAAGTTTTCTTCTTCGCTAGGCATTTCAGAAGTGTTTGTTTCTATAATATCATCAGTTCCATTAAAAGGAGGAAAAGTATCTAAGCTGTGAGTTGAATTTGAAGTAAGATCCAATTGAAAGGGAGTTTCTGTTGACATGAACTCTTTAGAGCCTCGAACATCAGTTTCAAGCTCATTCCTAGATTCTGCATCCTCACTTTCTTCAACAGCAGATGCATTCAAAAAAAGATTTTTCTCAGAATTATTGTCACTCAAGTTCAATTCAAATCCTGATCTTGTGCCCTGAGTCTCATTTGAGAGCTTAGTAGAATTAACTACAAAATACATAAAATGACAAAAGTGAGCATTGTGATGCTTGAATAAATATTTAATTTTATTATAAAAGAAATCAATTAAAGAAACTTATCATTTAATAATGATCTTTTATTTTTATGTATAATAAAAGGGACAGTTAGAAAGCAATTTCTTATACAATAATAAAATATTATGTAACATAACTATAAACTTTCAATTTATAAATTTCTTTGTCTTAAATACTTTGTGTAAATATGATATTCCCCCACCCCAAATGCTTTATCATCAAAACTAGCATACTTTGTTCTGATAATAGTGTTGTCAATTTAAGTTTTTGTTACTCTTCTGAATTTATTTGTTACCAGATTTGGTTTTTCTCATGTTTTACATAATTTTTACGTCATATATATGGTTCTTTTCAATAGCAACATCATTTGAAGTTTTTGTTTTACTTTCAATTCAAACTTTTTGTTCTACGTTTCAATTCAAAGTTTTTGTTCTAAATTTCACTTTGACACCATTTGACTGCTGTTTCTTGTCGTGTTTCATTTTCGCCAGTATCCAAACATCGTAAACTGTTCTTTTTTTTCATTTATTATTTAAATCTTTTTTATTTTGTTTATTTATTATATATTTTTTAAATTTATTATATTTTTTTATATATTTTTCCATAATAACATCAAGCATATTCGACATGTGAGCAAACAAGTAAGTCCATCAATGTTATTTATTCATTTCTTTTACAGATTGTTTTGAAGAGAAGGCAAACCCAACAGTTTTTGTTCATTTTCCAGTAATACTTTTTTAAATTTTTTAAACAATTACATTATTTAAAATTTTCTAAAATGCGTATTTTTGAAACTTTGGGAAAATACCTACGTTAAAAAACATGCACTTAACTTGGTGACAAAATAGTTGCAATGGTCGCCAATGGGGGATATCTTACTAGTTCCCAATACTTTTAAGATCAATGCATTATTACAAAAATTGCATCAATGTTACTAGCTTTTTCCATTAATTATAAATCAATGTAATAATTTAAATAATTTTGAGATTTCAATTTATAAATTTCTGTGCCTTCTACTAGATTGTATTTTAAAAGATGCCAATGTTTCTGAGATCTAATACATTACTGCTAAAAAATATCATCAATGTTTTTAGCATTCTACATCCACCAACAGTCATCACTAATATAATAATTTCCACCAATAGGACCACATTTTTAAATTAACCCCAAATTTAATTCAGAGATTATGGATGATGCAAGAACACAACCTTATGTAAGATGAAAAAGATGATAAAATCAACATGCAGTATTATTTTCATAAACAGCAGCCACTGCTACAAAACTGAATGAAAGAGATGTTGAAAATTTTGGAGGATGTACTTGAAAGGCAACTTATGTTGCCTTTACAAGTACTCAAATTTGACTTAATGCTGTCATTCGCCAATCAGTGACAAGATTAATTCAATAAACAATACATCTGGAGAGCTAGCAAGCCTAGGAGCACAAAAAAGTATAATTTTTCTCACAGTGATGTCTTCAAGCTATAATTCAACCACAACAATCTTACTTTTATAATGCTCAGTTGCTAAGATTCATTTACCAACTTTTTTGGCATACAAGGGGCACAAATGATGGCATTTGTCTAATGGGGCACCCAATGGGTATGCCATCTAAAATGTGTGCATTACACTCCAAAATGTGTGCATCTTCATAATTTAAAAGCAGGGACCAAATAGAAGATCCCTAAATTTAGTTTGCAACACCAGGGACAAAAACATCATTCTTTCAAATACACAATTTGTACAAATCTGATATTCACTGCGTTATTGTAAGCACATTGATTATGAGTCAAATGTAATCAAAGCAATGGATCTACTGTAGTTTTTCCACATTTGACATTGAGTGTCTTGTGCAAAGACTGATTATTCTATCACATTTATTTAAATACAGTTATGAATAAGACTGAGAAGTCCATTAATGACAGGAATACAATATTCATTAAGGTTTGCAGTGGAAACTTTTTTCTTATAAGTCCTCTTCAGTATCAAATTCTATAGATGCATGGTTTTAATTAGGATACCAGAGTTTATTTCTTAAAAAGATGACAAATTATCTTTTAATGTTGGAACAAAATTCTTCAATGTTGAAAGAGAATCAAATGATATTAGCTTTCTTTTATTTGACATACTGGAGCAGCATAGGTAAAAATTAAATAGAAAGCAATTAGGCGCAGCTTTCCATCAGAAACATTAGCACATATGTTTAGATTATAATTTTAATCAATTATAATCTAAACAAGGAATTTGTTGATCTACTATTCTGTACTGCATCCACAAATTTCACATTCGCATAGATATTCCATATTTACATTTAACATGATTATTCTTTTCGCGGAATTGTATTGTTGACAAATGATTCTTCTTTGATGAAAAAAAAATGTGCTCACTTGTTTTGTTTTTACAAGACATGCTGCTTTTAAAAGAAACACTTTACATACAAAAACTTCTATGTTCATATACAACTTACAAAGTGTTGAGGCCATCATAATAAGAAAATGAGTAGTACTAATTTCTTAAAAAAGTATCACTTCAAAAGAAAATATCACTTTCCAGAAATAACAAACAAAATTTATAGCTCAATTTATGTTAGTAACTTTTTTAAACTTTACTGATTTTTGAAAAACTAGAAATAAAACTTAAAATAAAAACTTAAAAGTAATTTTTCACCGTGGAATATATGATAGTATGCTTCAAGGTTTTTTTATGAAATACAAAAATAATAGTAATTTTGCATACAACTTTTGTGTGATAAACTATGCAATTGAAGATTTTGCATGGAAAATAAAAGAATAAGCCATCAAAATATTCAACATTTGACATAAATAAATTACTTAAACATAATTTATCCTACCATTTTTTTTAATATATATCATTTTTAAATTGCTATTATAGATACATTAAATAGAAAAGTAAAAGTATTTTATTAATTATCCAAGAATTCTAAGTATCATTATTTTCTAATTAAATAATAATGTATTTATATTTTAAAAAATATAAAATTGAATAACTCTTGCATTTGCTAAATAAATTAACAAAGCTTTGCCACTTAAAAATTTAATAGTAATAAAAATCATATTTCCAATAAGCCAAATATCTAAATTTAATTCATTTGAATACTTTGAAAGAATAACCCCAATCAAATGTTAAATGTAATCCTCTGAATTACAAAAATTATGAAAGGAATTTATATTATCAAATAAATAATGAATCAATTTGCATTAACAATAATTTTAACAAGGCAATAAACAAAATCATAATTTTGTGATGCAAAAATATATCACTTAATAATATTTGTATCATCACATAAAACTAGCACAGTGGAAAGTGTTAGCCTACATAAAAGTGTTACCTACATAAAGTACCATTACTGCAGTGTATCTTAAATTAGTGACTGGTTTAACTGATTCAGAAATTGACAGCATTGTAATAGTGTTGATACAAAAACCTACTTTTTGAAAAACTGATTTTCAAATTCAACAGTTCCAAAGAACTGGTTTTAATTAATTTTCAAATTTTGGAATAAAGATTATATACACAGTTACTGGTCAACAAAACTTGCAATATTAAAAAAAATGTGTTTGCTGTCGTTTACATAGAATGAATAATAAATCAGATAAATTTAAAATTAATTTTTACATAATATGAATTCTTTAAATCAGTTTTACTAATTTAAAAACTGGTTTTCAAATGTTGCAAATTTACCTTAAAAAACATATTTATAAAAAATTGGCTTGGAAATCTCTCAAACAAGTAAACTAACAAGCGCAAGTCTTATAACAAAAATATTTATATAATATTTTGCAGTAAAAAAACCTTTCACTGCACAATAATTTTAAAACTGAGCAGTGAAATTATTGTTTTAAATATAATAATTTAACAACACAATAATTTATTTCAGAGAAGTTTAATCCAAGTTATTAAATTGATTGTAAGCATAAAGGGTTTTCCCGCTTAAAAACATATGTAAACAATTTATATTTAAGGGGTTGAGGAGATAATCATTTAACCAAATAGAAATTTATAACAAAAAAAGTATCTTTTGGAAAATAATTTTACAGAAATCTAGTTTATATAGTCTTATAACATTTTATAATTACGTAATAAAAATGAAGTTATTCAGTAAAATAATATTTAAAATAATATAAAAGTAAATTAAAATTTAGAGATTAAAATAATTAAAACTTTAAATGATAAAAATTTTAAAAAACGATATGAGATTTTAGTTATATTTACTTCTGACCATTTTACTATTAGTTACATAAAAAAGCAACCTTACCCAAAGTACATCCAAGCATGAAATCATGGGGATTTCCTTCATAACCTTCAGAACATTCACAAGACATTTTTTCTGAAATGCATTTTGCATTGGGACCACAATATATGTGATCGCATATATCTGGAAGCAAAAAAATATATAAAATTTTTAATTAACTACGTTTTAAGAGTTTATATCAATAAGCAATAAAATAAAATCTCAAATATGATTAAATATTAGGTTGTACAAAATGTTCATATCAATTCCGAAGGAAAATTGAACAGACAGTTTAATTGTTAGTACATATTCATTGAATGATGTTGGTCCTACAACATTTATGTACCTTTCAAACAAGAAAATTCCAATTTTCCAAAATATTACAAATTTTTAAGCAAGATTTTCTGACTTTTATCTTGAACAGTTAAAGTCCCTATTAAGGGGATTTTGTAATTAAAATATGTGAAAATAAGATGAAATAAAGTCTGAAGGATATGATAGATAAAATAAAACACCATAATTGAACTCCCATAAAGTAATGAAAGGCACATAAAGAAACATTACACTTTTCAGATTTACTTTTTTGTACCTTTTGCTCAGTTGCTATCTTTGATTTGTATGATTGATAACAATGTTTCTCTGAATTTACTGCATTGCTGTTTGATAAAAGTTCATAGTACAGGACATCATTTCAACCTTATAAAACACAAACCAGATCAGGGAATAGCTAAAGATGATTCATTTCTCTTTTCTCAAGATCTATTTCCCTAAACATAATTGTCATAAATGATCCCTTTTCCCACCTTATCATACATACTTCAAAATACCATTTCCAGTTGTACTTATAGAATGAACTGCAAATGGAAGAGCATTTCAACAGATATTTCTAAGTTCAAATCAAGTTTTCCTTGATTTAACAGAGAGCACATCAAAATAGTTTATATAGCAAAGCTTCACAATATGTGCATAATGGATTATAATATATTGAAAAAATTAGATCAATTGTAATCAATTCATTTTCTACCAAATCAAAAATCAGCATAAACTTTTAGTACAATTCATATCACATTAGAGAAAATTAAAATGAAATAAAACCCCACCAAGAATAAAATAAAAACCTAAACTTCTATTAAAATTAATTAAAACTGTCACAAAAATTAATGTCAATTTGTCTCTAAGAATAAAATGCTGTTTCTGTCGTCTGAGGACTGCAGCACCATAAGATAGAAGTCTGTCTAAATTGCATGTCTGTTAGTGTTTGCTGGAAAAATTGATCAATGGTTTCAATGATCTGGTTTGACTTTGTCAAAGCATATGGGAGATTAGAAACAACAACTAAAATTAATATGAAGAAAACTAAAATGCAATGAAATTCCCCAATTATGATAAAAACCTAAGCATATATTTGTGAATTTAAAATTGGTTTATAAAATAATAATCAATAACTCAAAAGAACATATTTCATCTACTATCACTTTTATAATCATGACTTTGAAATGCAACTGTAATAAAATAAGACATAAAATTTTATGAATATGTGTCACAATAATCACCTTCAGTCACTAATGGTTGCACACATACAGCTCCCCCACAAGAACTTGGGCAGCATTTCATTGAACCACTGCAATCATTATCATGATCACAATCAGACCAACAGGATTTATCATCAGGCTCCGAGCCCTCAAATATTTCTGGACATTCACCAGATTTATTTTTGCCACCTGAAAATATAGTAGGCAAGTTGTATTGGTATGTTGAAAAGGGAGGGAAATACACTTTTAATCAATAGCATTGTATAGATTTTAACCTGAAACTTATTCAGATTTAATGGCAATCAGTTATAACATTAATTAGCAAATAATATGACTATTTCATTTGTATAAATTACTAGTACTTCAACTTATAAGATAAAGAATAGCTATTCATATTTTACGATATAATAAAATACATATATAAATATGAATACAAAGTATTTAAACCTTCTCCATAGAATTTGGATTCTGTACATCTGATTGTAACACAACAAGGATCAGAAGAAAGTGGTTTCTCATAACATAAAGGATCAATGTTATCACTACCAATTTTTACATAAGGTGGAAAACAGCGAGGATTGCAAGTTGTTTCATTTTTACCATTGCATGTACATCGGGAATCACATTCAATGAAATATTCATCACCAACATTGTACATTTTATTGTCCCAAATGCACCCATCTACAAGACACAAAGAGAGGAATGCTTAAGTATGCAATAATATTCAAAACAATCAACATGTGAAAGCATGTTAACACTTTAAAAATAATTTCATTTTGATGCGATAGCAAAGAAATACATGTTAGCATAAGAACTTTAAATTTTATGTTTTTGAACATTACTGTTGTTTTTAATTACATAACATTCAATAATAATTTTGAAATTGTGTAACTATACAGTTTAAATACCATACAATTAATTTGAAGCATCTGTTTTTGTTGCTTAAATAAAAGTAAAATAATCAGTCCTAATTGATAACAAAGAATAATTAATAACAGAGAAGAGTTTTGAAATAAAAATTACATATTTTACTTGTATAAAATAAGGTTTACATTCACATAACAAAATCATTTTTTAAATTTATATGACCATAAAAAATAACATACAATATTATAAAAGTAATAACATTTATAAATAATATAATAGAAAATTCCATAGTGAACACAATAAGTGCAATTTTCCTTCATATAATAACTCTGCAAATGCAGGATAAACTAAAAATTTACATTTAAATAAATCTGAGCAGATACTCAAGCAATATTTATTGATATAATATTGTTGACATATTTAAAGCTGAATGTAATTTTCAAATAGATTTTGTTTTATGTACACATTAGCAAAACTTTAACTGCAACATTTAGAATTATATGAACATTTAGAATTACATGTGCATTTCTATGAGTGGAGCAAACAAAATGTGTTAGAGTAAAAATAAAATCATTTCAAGAATATTGATATAAAAAAGATAATATTTATGAAAAACATAAAAGTACCAGCTGTATATGCAGTAATCACTTCAGAAGGTAATTCCAATTTATCATCTTCCCAAACAGCAACTTTAATATTATATGGTGTGTTTGGTTCCAAATTTGTTACAGTAACAATAGTTTGAGTTCCAGCCTGTATGAAAAAGTATGTATACACTTAAGCTATTTTTAAAATAAATATTTAAATAAAACTTGAATGAAAGACAAAATTTTAGAACTTACAGCAAGCATAAGCAAGTGAATGTTAAGTCAAATAAAATTTTAAACACTGCAGTATCATTTTCTTTTTTCCATTAAATCATTCAACAATAATGAAAATTATAATGTAGATAATGATTTGTTTTAAAAAACAAATATTTCAAATTTAAAATATGCTTAAAAGAAAATATATGCAAACAGAAAAATTTAACAATGGTCATAAATCAGCTCTAAAAATGTACATAATGTTTGCAAACACAAACAAATCCTTAGTAGTTTAAAATAAATTTTATAAACTAGAAAAGACATGAAAATTTTTTTAATTTTTGTATGTTAATCTATCACAGCCTCACAATATGTGTCAATATTACTACTTACTCAATACAAAATACTAAAATTGAATTACAGACTATTTTGTTTTTATATGCACATTGGCAGTCATCAATTTTAAGGGAAATATGTAATTATCTCTGTAAAACATGATATACTAAATCTGAAATCTGCTATATTGGAAGATTTTTCATAGCTTTATCTTTGCAAATTATATTTCTTTTCCTTTAACTATGCATGCATGCATATATATATTAACATTTTTAACACATATAAATGACTTTTTTATAATATTTGTATAAACATTTCATGTCAATGTTTAGCTTATATTCTTAAATAATAACCAGACTCCTGAAAAATAAACTAAATCTTTATGTGTAATGCTATGCATTTGATCACAACAATGTTATTTATTGGTACATTAACTACACTATTAATCGGTTTAATTGCATCAAATACTATATTTCCAATCTTTTAGATTATCTTCACATAAAATTTTAAACAGTCATTATATTTTTAAATTTATGGATATAATGACAAACTAAAGCTCACGTTTTAATTTAAAATTTTATGAATAGGAATTTTTTTTTCTTGAATGACACTAAATCAAATACAATTATAAAATAGAAACAACAAACATTTATTTTCAATTATTATTAATGAAAGAAAAGAAAAATTCTTTTAAGAATATTAACTATTGATGAAAAATTACATTTTTGCAATGAAAGGACTTCATCTATTTTTTTATATAACTTCATTAATAACGAAATTACACAAATTATCTAAACTATAAAATAAACAACTTATCTTAAATGCAAATTAAAAGTATGTGTATGCAAATAAGTAGTTAAAGATAATTATTACCATTTCTAGTTTACTCAACAAGAAAGATTATTACCATTTCTAGTTTACTCACAGCAAATCTGAGATATATTAAATATAAAATATTTTACAAAACTTTTAACAAAATTAATTACTTTTCTAAATAATTAAATTGTCACTTGCATTATAAATACAGTGAACTACATAAGTTTGCAAAGACATTTAATCTTTCTTAATTCATTTTAATAAATAAATTTAATAATAAATATATTTATTTATTTTAGCATATCAATAGCAAATTCATTAAGTTATAATATGCATCAAACCAAGTTTATAAAAGATACAAATTTTAAAAATTACAATATAAAAATTTATTACATATATGATAAAAATAAAATTAGAGAATTCATATCTAATTTTAAAAAAATATTGAAATAAAAAAACATTATGTCCAAAAATCGGGAAAATTTTATTCCAAAATTAAAGATGAAAATAAATTGGTTTTTTTATTAATGCAGAATAATGTAAAAATAAATTATAATTAATCATTAAATTCTTATAAAATTTGGATTAACAAAATACTCTCCAACTTAAAAAACTAAGGGAAAATGGACATAAAAATGTCAAAAAATAATACATTACATATAGAAATCCATTATTTAATTTTCAATGATAGAAGAACATTAGAAATAGAAATGCATTTTTTAAATTTATTAATGAAGAAGAAAATTTGCATAAAATTCATACTGACCTTAACTTTCGTCCAATTTAAACTTCTCTGATCAGCTAATCTGTATTCTAGAATATATTCAGAATGATAACTTGGTAATCGAAAATCATCCCACACTACAGTCAAGCTGGTTTGACTACGCTGTTTGACCAAAACTTTAGGCATATTTCCCAGCATATTTTCTAAAAATAATGTTAATTTATTTACATTAGTTTCCAATTTTTTTCCTTATCATAGATAAACATTTATAACAAGCATTTATTTAATTAAATAAAATACTAATTATATTTGTCCAGACTCAGATCCAGCCATCTTCAGACTTTACTGTTCTCCCAGGACAAACAAGTCTTTTCCACCTGCACTTTAACAATACTAATGAACACCTGCTGAACTGCATTGGCTTTTCAAAGTGTGAACTTTTATACAGCCCTTGAGCTGTCCTCAATTCTTTGAAGGCGAAGGATGTCATGGACCTGGTCTGATTCAGACCAGGAAATAAGAAAAAAGTCGAAGAAATAATTATCTTCTTACAATTATAATATAAATTGGAAGAATTTACATTTCAAAGACCAGCTGAATGGCAAATTCAGATAAGAACTTATCAAGATGAATTTCTAAACAGAAGTTAGAAATTTTATCCTAGGCATCATTTTATTTCTAAAAGGCTATTTTCACAATGCAAACTAGCATAACAAGTCTTGTTTATCATGCATTTTAACACAAATCTTGTGCATCAGGCTTGAAATAAAATCTGTCATTAGAATTAAGTGAAATGTCAGAAAAACGAATACATGTTTGATTGCAACATTTATTGGCACGTACCTCATTTCATACAACGTAATTGCATTGTACAAACAACCCTCAGTGAGAAAATGTATTTAAGATTTTTATCTTCAACTGAATTTAAAACATACACATTTGCAATACTATTATGAAAAGTTGAGCAAAAAGAAAAACTGAGGGAAAATTTTTTTTCTAAAACAGAGATCCATTTCAGATGAGAAAATTTTAGAAATGCATTTTGGTTTTAAATTAAAAATATATGCTGTGTAATACTTCCTATCATATAGTTAGTCTCAAGTTATATATACTTTATGTATCGTAGTATCTCTCAAATAAAAAAATTGAAAATCGATGCAACTTGTTTTGTTTTGAAATCAGTATTACACAAATCATTAAATTAAAAGTTATTAATATGTTAAAATATGACAGTTTCATATAAATGCATTAAACTGAATATTATTATTTTAAATATAAACTTTTGAAAAATTAAATAATTTAGTATATCTGCTATTGCAACTCAAACTAGTTTCTTTACATAATGATTTTTTTTTAATTTTGGAATTTTTTAATTTATTAAAAAAGCAAGGAATCTAAGATAATTTAAAAACAGTTTTACAAATAAAATTCAAAGAAAAATTAAGTTCCATATCTTTATTTTTAATCACTAGAAATATGAAACAATTGACAGAAAATCGCAATATTTTAATTTACAACAGTGAAGAGAGTAAAAATAAATTTGACTATGATTTGAAACATTCTTCAGATGAATAATTCCAACAACAAAAATATCAATGGAAATTACAATACTGAGTAACATAAAATAAAGTAAAGAAGTTTAAGTACCATTTTAATGAGAAAAATAGAAAATGTTTGAAAATATTATATTTTAAATTTTTATTATAGAAACATTAAATAAATCTATATGAAAATCTACATGATTGCAAAGCAAAAAAGTAACTGAAAATTCAGTTTGAATATTTGTATAAAAATAATAAAACTGAAGCTGAAAGTGCTAACCAGCATGATTTATAAATATTAAATAACTTACATACAAATATGTATTTCAAAATCTAAATAGTCATTAAAAGCAAAATAACAAATAACAAAATCAATCAAAAGGAAACATTGCACTGATACCAAATCAAAACTGAATTTCTTATTTGGTATCATTTTAATCCCATTAAAAGCAGAGTCTGCAGTTATAATAAAACAAATAAAATATCATCAAAAATGATCACCAATGGAATATTTCTGATCAATAAAATAAAATAAATTTTAAAAAATAACATAATAAAAATATTAGCATAAAAATAGTAGTTAAAAAATAAAATAATAGCACAAAAAATGAATTTACTAAACAATATCACAAATATAAAATAAATTAAAAAATTATTTTTTAACCAGAGTACTACAGAATTTTTAAAAGTTTCTTATACATGTAAGCCATTGAACAGTTGAGAAAATTTTTGAAAAATAATATTATTGATAATTGGTCACAGCTTAATTTTTCTTCAAAAGTACATTAAATATTTAGCTTAACAGTTAATTCTATTATAACACAGTTTACACAAAATATTTATTTATGAAATTATATATTAATTTTGATCATATAATCTCTTATATATTGTTACTTTAAATTTTAAAACAGATTTATATTTTAATTTAAAAAGTAAAAATACTTAAAATACTATGATAAGCTTTCGTGAGAAATATTGTATCATTAAAAATAATTAATGATTTACAGAATTCTTTTCTCTTAATTTAAAAACAAGATTTACCTGAAAATTAATATTAAAAATTTTGTTATCAACTAAGAATTCTTAAAAAAAATTACCTTTAGTTTTAAATACAGATATTTCAAGCTTTCCATCTTCTTCAACTTTAACATAATAATTTTTACCAGGTAGAAGATTCTCTAAGTTGATAACTGGTTTCACTCCCTATTAAATATAAGCATTTGATTAAAAATTAGTAATTATTTAAGATTTTATGGCAGGCTGAATAATAGACATTTAGAAATAATAGATATATGTTAACATTATAAAAGCTAGAAATATTTAAATAAAAATACTAACAAAAGAATACAAGAAAATTATAGCAATTTTTTAATTTAAAAAGTAATAAATCATTAAACATATTTATTAAGTCTAAAAATTGAAAAGAATATTTAACATTATTTACATGAAACATTAACATAAAAATGAATTATTTTCACTTAAAAAATGTTTTATTGTTAATTGTATACAAAAATATTTAACAAAATAAAGCTTTTAATTTAATAATACTTATCCACACAATAAATATTTATTGATATATTTACAATATATATTTTATATATTTACAATATATATTTTATTTATTTATATATTTGCAATATTATTTATATATTTTACAATATATACAATTTTATACTAATCCACACAATATATATACAATTTTCAATACATATAAAATAAAAAATTAATTCAAAATTTGTTAAATGATTAAAATCACAATTTATTTTTCAAAAAAACTAATCTTTCTAATTTTCTAAATTGTATATAAATATGATAAAAATTTTATTTTCATGTGCACTTTAAAATTTGAAATGCAATTATATTTATTTTAAGTAACTAAACATTTTGAATTTTTTAAGGAAAATTACATAAGATAGTAGAGGTTTATAATACATAAAATTGTAATTTCAAAATTTACCTGCACTTCGTCTACAATTTAGTTGATAAACTTTATATGAAATTGCATAAAATTATAGTTTTATAAAAGAGTTTAAGAGAAAATCTCATGAAAACTGAAACCCTTTTAAAGATATTCAGTTTTATAATAAACAATCCATACTTTAGTGATTATTTAAAATCTTAAGTGATAAAATCCATTTTGCATATTTTGTATTAGATTATTATTTAGAGGCTACAAGAATAGAAATCTTATTATTAGCAAAACTAATTTCCCGTCAATGATTACTTTCCAAATAGTTTTTTTGGTTGGAAATCATTCGGACAAACCCCAATGGAAAGACTACAAATGCAATAGCAGATAATGATGCCAAAATGCTTGTTTTAATAAGCTTCTAATTTACAAATACTCACATTTTACAAACTAGGGTAGAGTCTATAACACATGAATCTAATAAATCCAATAATTTTAATTCCTATTTACAAACTAAAATTTTGAAAAATTTTCTCATAAACTCATTTTTATGTTTTTCATTTGCATTTAATAACCCTTTTCTCTAATGTTTTTTTCATTTTTGTGTCAAAAAAAATTAAATTAACATTTTTTTTTTCTGGAAAATCATAATTATTGAATTGTGGATTTATACACTGTTAATGATGAATTCTTTGATTTTTTTAAAGCAATTTCTGTGAGGTTTTTCTACCTAATCTAATTCCCATCTTACAACCAATATAATAGAAACTTCTGCATAACTTGAAATTACCTTGTAAAATTGTCTTACAGGTACAGCACACTTGTTGATTTATGCTAGGAATGATATTGCAGAAAAACAATATATATAACTAAGTCATTTAGACATGTAGCCTTTATTACCAACATATGAAGGAAGCAAAGAACATTTACGTGAGACCTTACGTGATGATAAGCTACTAATCTTTGAACTTTGACAAAAAACTCGCTGCTGTATATTCATATATCGCTGCTGATATTCATATATTGCAAAAGAAGAAAATTGAAAAAACTCCTAATTATCAACTTTGATAGACCCATATAGCATAAAGAAGAATGTAAAATTACCCTAATTTAATTTTTCATACAGTAACGGAAATCTAATCTAGGATTTTCTACTCCAAAGAGCGTGATTCTACCAACATGCTATAGTAAACCTATACCAAAAGAATTATTATTTTTTTTACCATCTCAGATTGCATAATATATTATTGCATATTATCTGTAATTTTGTAAGACATTTATAAATCTTTAGATACTTTTTTTTTATCTTTTGCTAATAAATACATCACAAGTTCAATTTTTCATTCAATAATTATGGAATTCTTTGTAAAACACAATATTTTTTCAGTTTCAGATTTTACAATTTAATACACCAACTCTAATTATACATCATTATTTAATAAAACACAAAATTGAAATGATTATATATAAGGAGAAATACCTTTGATAGTAGCAAAGGGCTAACTACATTTACATTAAAACTTTCGATCATTGTTTCTTTAGAAACTTGCTCTAAATCATCTCTGTGAAATATAGCAGCTTCGATAAGGGAAGATACTTTGATTAACGCGTTGCGCCGTTCCCGGCTCTTGGAGTGATTCGGGCGCGGAAATGGCTGTTGAACTATTTTTCTTCTCAGCCAATGGCAGGCGACAAGCGGAGCTCTTCCCCTATCGCCCCGCAAGGTCTAATTGATTCCACTACTAATGAAATCATTTCCTGGACCTGCCCCAGGGTGGGATCCTCGGGACCATTCACAAAGATCACTCCAACCGCAATTACCAGAGACACTCTAACTTTTATGGTCACAAGATATGGCGTTCAAGAAACCGTTATGTTAAGGCAATTTAATTACTACTTGAGGCAGGAAAAAATGAGCAGCTGTTTGTTGTCTTCTGCCGCTGTCGATAGACAGTTATTAAGTACTGTTGTCTTCCCTCTGTGCATGCTACTTTACACAAACAATAGAGAATGAGTGATAAATTAGCAGCAGTGCGAAAATAGTAAAGGCAAATTTTATAATAGAACTTGTAGATCTGTTTGGCATTCACGGTATATGGAACATTGATTGAATTTTTAACTTCAACTGTTTTGTAAAATTTAAACATTTTAAAACTTTTCATGCTAGTTGTTGTCCGTGATATTCATGCTAGTTGTTGTCCGTTGAATTATTGTTGTCCGTGATAATCTTCTGCTCATTATTTTATAAAGCATATATACCACGAGTTACCGAATATTTAATCAGTATTAATGATGTTCTTTTTCAAAATGGAAATTAAAAAATCTTTTGTTGACGTTTTATCGTCATACTCAATAAATAAATAATGATGATAATCATATGATATTCTTCTACTCACTGATTCGCTGTTGACTAGCAAATCAGAATCATTGTTCTAGACTAGCAACAACAAGTTTTTGCATTTCATTCTTTAATTTCAACGTGAAGAGAATAACAATGAGCAGCGTTTGTGTATTCTATCTATAGGATAAAGTAATTAACAAATTTACATGCTATACAAAGCTTAAATTATTTTTAATATTTTAGTAAGAGAAAGATTTTTATTTCCTTTTTTGAAATTATATTTAAGGGTAAAATAAGGACTTTCTGAACAAGGACTTATATTTAATTTTTGTGTTAGAACTATCAAATGATTATGTGATTGAGAATAATGAATAAAAATGAAAAAGAGTGTTTCATTTTTATTCATTATTCTCGTTTTTCAGATATCAAATGAGATAATGACATAATGCTCCTAGTGTCAATAAAGCAAGCAAACAAAAAATCATAAGGTTAAGGTAGTTTTTTAAGAAAAATAGTGAAATACTTTGCTGCATGAAAGAATAAAAAAATGTTTTCTTAAAATGTGGTTTTAAAGTCAAAAAAAAAAAAAAAATAAGTGATTACTTTGTTTTACTTTTTATCAATAAGATGTAAATAAAAATTGATTTTATATGTGAATTTTATTTTGCATGTGTTCCTTAGATAATGCACTCTAAATAATTTTTTTTAAAAATTAGTTTATCTACAAGGAGAAGCAGTTTGATAAAAAAAAAAAATATTAGCTTTTTGATCTAACACTTATATTTCTATTTTACATAATTTTGATTTATGAACCATTTTATTGCCCTTTACATGTTTGCAAAAAAACGAGCATGAACAGTATGACAAATTCCTAACAATGCATTAAGATTGCAATTATATGGGTTATCTGGAAATTAAGTTTCCCATAGCTCATAAAAAGGAACATAGCAATATAGAATTATATTAATTATTGCAAAAGATATAATATTTCAGCTACTTTTTTAAATAAGAACCATCGGAATTGTAGCATTTGTCATACTGAAGGGATAAATTTTGTATTCCAGTATTATAGAAGTCATCTGCCTGTGAATGGAGCCAATATGTTACAGCTGTCTGCTTGTCCTCAACTGGGAAAAATGATGCCCAGACAGGAATTTCTTCAGATGCAAGAACAGATAGAAGTTGCTGGAAGAAAGTTTGGAGTGGATGATTAAACATTTCTCAGTGAAGCTTCTCCAGCAGTATTCTTTTGCATATTTTTCCATATAAGGGCTAGCATTGTAATGAAGTAATACAGTGACAGTACTCAGTAACCCACACCTCTTGTTATGAATGGCTTGCTTCAACTTCTTTAGTATTGTGCAATAACCTTCAAGGTTTACCATGGAAACCTTAGGCAAAAATCAATGAGCAGAAGGATTTTCCTGTCTTAGAAGACCATACACATCGATTTCCATGTGGATACAATCTGTTTGAATTTTGTCTAAACCAGAAACCCACAGTGATGCCAATGTATCAAGTGTTGCTTGTTTCTGGGTTGAAGTGTCTCGGGTAGGGGATCTATATCTCATCACTTGTAACAATCCCATTGAGGTACTCATCTCCTTCATTGTGGCATCGCTGCAAAAAAGTCAATACTGCTCCTGCCTTTTGTTAACTGTTCAGGTGTAAGGTTCATCAGCACCCACATCGTGCACAATTTCTAGAGCAATAGATGTTTTGTGATGAATTTATGAGCCGCAGTTTGAAATATTTTCAGAAAATATAATTGAGTAATGGTAGCAGGTAAGAGAAGAAATAAGATCTGACATTTTTATACATTATGGTGACTTTAATATAAGCTATCCAAAAATTAGGATACCAAAATATAATGGCCATACCAACAATCAACCCTAAATATATATTTACGTTCTTTGCAGCAGCATGTTCATGAAAAAATGACTTTCCAGAAGATACTCATACATAAGGATCGAGAGTTGTTGCAGTACTGCATACAAGTTTATTTTAAAAGTTAAAATTGTACTTTATTAAAGTTGTAAGTTTGAAATTTGTAATTTTAATTAATTTGATATCAGAAATATTTATGATCAGCATTTATTTGAAAATTTAAATTTGTAATTTTAAGTTTGAAATTATAGTTGGAAAATTAAAACTTCCATTTGTTCATTGCAAGTAAATAAAATGAAAAACTGAATTTGTCCTTTTTAAATTTCAAATATCAGAGAACTAACTCACAAAACAAAATATTATGTGAGTTTATTCTAATTACTTGAAAACTTACAATTATTACTAACCAGTACTAAATACTTAAAAATAAAATACCACTAATAAAGAATAACTAACATGACATAATTTAATTTATATAAAATACATAATAATTAATGATAAAAATAGAATTATAAAATAATTATATGGTGTGTTTTTCAATTTTGTTCACACAGGCATTAGGAAATCACACAGACCTTAGGACCATAGGAATTTTTATGATACTGGTGGGCACATAAAAGAAACATACTCCTATATTTTATGTGTTAAATATCTTATTAGGGAAATAAGATTGGTATAGAGAAAACTTAAAATACAGGTTTCATTCTGATTCATTATAAGTAAATTACTAAAATAAATTATGTTATTCGCATAATCAATTTAGTATATAGCTCAGTTATTGATTCCTTCTGGAAGCTCTAATATTTTTTTAAAACTATATGTTATAGCACAATTAAAAGCTAAGTATTTAAAAAATTTATATTAAGCAAATTACTTCTGGTCGGGAGTGCTACATAGGAAGCTTTTAAAAGGTGTCTGCTGCTCCTTGATTGTGATTAAAGTAAAAAAATACATATCTGCCAACCTTGGGGAAAAAACCAGCAGATTTTACTGATTTTAAGGGGAAAAATCAGTAAACAATTACTATCGACATCTTTGCTTGAATGTTAAAAATAGTAGTACCACAAAAAGACAATTTTTCTCTTCAGATTATATATTCTAATGATTTAAGCTGAAGATATTTTGTGTTAATCTGAATATTTGAATAAAATATTCACCAATCTCATAACGGAACTATGAAAAACAAAAGAGTACACTTCAAGTAAAAAAATAAACATCAATATTTATGTCTCAATATTTATTTTACATAGCAACTTTTACTACTCTAGTACAATTTATAAATATTAAACTTATAACATTACATAAAAACATAAAATACATAACTAAATAAATTTTATTCAGAGACAAATATTTTCTTAATTATATTACTAATAACTAGTAATATTCATCCTAATTGTGTGTGTGTGTGTGAACTGCTTATGTAAACAGGCACCTGGTGCCTGCTCTGAATGTTAACTATATGACTGCCAACTTGTAGTAGTTTTTGGCACCCAAGTGTTTAAAGCATCATCCCACCACAGTGGACAGGTGGAATTTGAAAATCAGAAGAACACATTTTCATATTAAAATCTATAACATTATAATAATTACATTAGTGTAACACCATCTGTTGACTATTTAAGCTGCTAAAACAACTCAATAGACTTTTTTCCAGTAAAAGTTTGGCTGTTTTTAAGTTTTTCAATGAAATTGCCAGAAATTAGTAGATTTTCATACATTATCGGGAAATCGGGAGAAATGATGAAAAATAAGGAGTTTCCCAATTAAATCAGTAGAATTGACAGCTATGAAAATATTATTTGGAAACAAAGATATTTCTTGATTTACATTTATTTCCCAGTATCCTCAAAATTATTTGATATGATCTTAAGAGAGAAACCATAAAATTTTCTTATGTACTTACATCAATTTTTGTCCATTCTGTGTGAACTCCTCTGTAAGTAGGAGAATAAAAAACTAAAGCTTGTGGTTGTAGCTCTGATTCGGATAAGATCCATTTAATTTTTGCAGAGTTGTGTGTAATGTCAAATATTTCAAGAGAAAGTGGACCTAAAAGAAAATTTTATTTACACATATGAAAATATTATTCCAGTATACACTTTGTGTGATGAAAATTTGCAAAACAAATATTGAGAGGAAATATATACCATTTAGCAGTACAGAATGAAAAAGTTCAATAAATATAAAATGTCACTATTCATATATTTTACTTGTGGCTAATACCATAAACATTTTTAATCCAAATATGTCACATATTTTATGATTCAATATGATTAAATATGTTACATTTTTTGTAATTCAATATGAACTTTTAGCTATTTTTAGAACAAGAATTCTAATAAAATTGATGGAAACAATTAAAAAAAATACAGATTTTTGATTAATTGTTGGTTAAAAAATTATCAGACTTTTGGTTACTTTGACTTGTATGACTGAATATTTTTTTTATTGGCAGCCATTGCATTAGAACAAATAACTGATTTTAAGTCAATACTTTCCTTTATTATTGTAATTTTATTATGAATTTAAAACATATATAAAAATAAATATTGTGAATATTAAAATGGGTGGCAAAATTGGCATAAATAGAAATGGAAAAGTTAGCACAAAAAGATTAATCCGGAAAAACATTAGGAATAGGTTTCAATTAAATATTATTGATTGATGATGCTCCTTGGATTTTTATACAAAACATCTATATTTGAAATTTAATCAACAAAAATTGTTGTATTTAAGAAAATAACCTATTTTATGAATCTCAAACAGAATAATTAAATTACTACAAAATCTACAGTTTGAAATAAAATTGCTGCCAAAGTAAATAATAACTCACTATATGGTAGTGAGTAAGAAATCCTCATTATGAAAGATTTTTCTTAATTCTTGAACCCCATAGAGAATCTCAAACTACAGAAGTAGTTGTATGGTTACTTCATATTTACTATGTATTACTGCCTTCCAGAGAAATTTTTCATGGGCT
This sequence comes from Latrodectus elegans, assembly GCA_030067965.1. Taxonomy (NCBI): domain Eukaryota; kingdom Metazoa; phylum Arthropoda; class Arachnida; order Araneae; family Theridiidae; genus Latrodectus; species Latrodectus elegans. The sequence goes on along the minus strand of CM057812.1, from coordinate 78,084,884 downwards.
ATGATCAAATCAAGATTTTCCACTTTGCAGAATACACTCTACAACTAAACTTCAGTGAGTACACCCACTTTTTAACATACCAATTTTCTACTTAACAGCTGGGAGTTGAGGTAAAGGCTTCTTTAACATTCATTGTAATTTACCAACTTGTGGAAAGCATTTTCACAAATAGTAGGTCATATTCACAATTCACAAAGTAGGAAATCCAAAAAGTTTTCAAGCAATCAATGATACAGACATGCATGCAAAATACAGAAGAACAATATATATCTCTCATTATTTAACACTTGTTGGGATTGAACTCAGTAACTTTCAAAAAACATAGTCCTATTACTAGAACAATAAGCTCTTTATGATTGTTAATTTTGTGTGAGGAACATCTTTACAAAAACATTACATAAATTACAGAAAATATCTTATTTCATCACACCACTTGATGACAATAGAAACAAATGGTGAAAAACATGTAAGAAAATACAAGACGATGCAGATTTTGAAAACCTATATAATCAATTTCTTTCAATTAAACATTAATTCAACATTAATTAAAAAGTTTTAATTAAACATTAATTAAAAAGAAATATTTTAGTTTCAAAAGGAGTAAAACAATTTTTGAAAATAATTAAAAACTAAAACTTTCTTTTTTTAAATTATTGCTCTTGGTTACAAATCATATCCCTTCTCCTCTGGTAAATTGCTTTGAAGTGTAGGTTCAAATAAGATCACACCAAAATATTTTTAAAAAAGGTGCACAGCTGCCATATAAACAATCATGACAATTTCAGAGCTTGGCAATTTTTTAAAATTTCTTTGTTTATCTGGCATGTTTTTTTATTATATCATAAAAACTGAAAATTATAGAGAAAATTCTATTCGTACCTGTTATTCACGATATCAGGTAGAAATTTAGAACATTTCTTCTTTTTTCTCCATTTTCACATTTTATTAAGAACCCTTGCAAAGAAATGTCTAAATTTTTTAGTATTCTGCAGATTTTTTTACCTTTAGGATACTAAAATTCCAGGTTGCATACTTCTTTTTCAAATAATTCTAATGTAATTCAAATAATTTTTATATATATATAATTCTAATAAAATTTTAAATAATTCTAATATTCCGTTTTAATTAATTCTTTTCTTTTCAACTCTGCATTGATTTTTTTCAATATTTACATTTACAATAATGATGTTCCTATACTTCATTTTTTTTAAATTATTAAGTAAAATTTAAATTGCATTTTATAATTCATATTTATTTTTTGTGAATATTCCTGCATTCATTAGAATTTGTGTTCTTGTTTTTCTCAGAATTCATATTTACTTTTTCGAATTTTTTATTTGTAGTTACATTTATGAAATTAATGTTCTTAAAGTTTCCTTTTTTGATATACTAATAATTCAAAAATACATTTATGCTTTTTGTTAACCAGATTTAAATTCACTTTTAGATGAGTAAGCATTTTTAATTGGATTTTTGCAAATTTACCAGAATCAAATGTGGGGGGGGGAGGTAAATACAATTATACATTTCAAAAAACATTTTTCAATTATACTTGTAAATAATGGAAATAAATAATTGAAAAAATTAATGTGAATATTTTTTCATTTAACTTAGAATATTTAATGAGTTGATCAAAAGACTTCAATGAATTTAGACAGTTATAAGAGAAAAATTATAATGAACTAATCAATCTTCTTTATATTACTAAATTATACTGAAACCACTTTCCAAATATACTTATTCAGTACAAATACAACAATTAGATAAAATTTTAAGGATTACATTTTTCCCAATTTAATAAAAGCAATTTAAATTTTTCTTCAGTTTATCTCAAAATTATACAATTTCACATCCATATTATAGGCTTTTCGATTTCCTTAATCATTTAATAGATTTTCACCTTTAATGGTAGTTTATATATTTTGTGAAAATGTGCTTTGTGTCCCCAGCTTGGCGCATTTTTGCGTGTTGTCTCGCGGAGTTGAATGCTCCAAGAGACACTACGCAAAAACGGCGTTTCTAAGGCGACGAAACCGAAATCCGTGTTTTTAACGAATTTCACCATTGGTAAGATAACGAAAACAAAGACAATGTTTTTTTTTAACGAATTGTATAACAAAAAATACACATATAATTGTTTAACCAAAAAGACAGGATTGCCACAAGTTCATTAAGGATAAAATAATCAGGGTTACCACGCTTTCCGCGTCTATCGCTCATTTGGAGAGAAAGGGGTACTTAAACCACAGGTTAACCATATGCATACACACATATATATATGTATATACCTTTTCTAGTATCTATTACTGAAAAGACCCTTTCCTCTCGGAATATAAAATAATTTCAGTCTTTATTTCATTGATAAATAAATTTATTCCGATTCACTAAAATTATATGAAATTTTTACCAAGGGAGATATGGAAAGCTTATTTTAACTCAAATATTCAGTGAATTTTATGCAGTATATAGAAAATAGAAATAAATAGAGAATGAATCAATTAAAATCGCCCGCCTGATTGCGCATGACCATCTTCTAGATCATTACTTTATTCCACTTCACTTCAAACATTTAAATCTAAATATTACATTCTGTCTTGAAAGATATATATAATTTTTCAAATTTAAAGTGTTTAATTTCTTATCAGACGCAATATGCTGGTATCGTATGTTTATTAATCATATCTTATAATGTATTTTTATTCATGAAATAAGTTGAAAATAAAATTAAATGTCCAAATGTTTGTAAAGGTAAAAATTCAATAATTTTGGAAAATGATTAAAAAACAAATTAAAATATTTGTCTCACTATTATTCTAATAAACTTATCGTTCTTAATATTAGATATTTTATTTTATAAGAAATATATATATATATATATATATACATATACACACACCACACACACATATATATATGTATATATATATATATGTGTGTGTGTGTATATAAATATATACATATATATATATATATATATATATATATATATATATATATATATATATATATATATATATATATATATATATATATATATATATATATATATATATATATATATATATATATATATATATATATATATATATATATATATATATATATATATATATATATATATATATATATATATATATATATATATATATATATACATATATATGTGTGTGTGTATGTGTCTATTGTAAAATGCATTTTTTTACATCTTCACACATAAAGTAGTTTAAATTTTTAATACATAGTTAGTCTTATTTCAAAATCGTAGTATATAATATAATTGAACAAGGTAACACAAAACAGCTTATAATATTTCATTTTGAAAATTTACTTAAATTAAAATAATCACAGTTGATTTAAAAGTACATATCATAGATACTTTTCCAACGCTAATAAACAGAAATCTAACATGCATTATTTACAGATGCCTTTTCTATTTCATGAGTGAGAAAAGCTAATTCGTCTTGCTCGATTTGGAATTGTTTGCGAACCACAGGGTAAAACAGCGGGAATCATATGGGGAGAAGTTTTTCTCAGAAATTCCTCCTTCTTTAGGTTACCGTAGTGAAGTAGAAAACTCAGCCAAGTTTGGCTTTAAAAATTTTCCAGTTTCATAGGTGGCGTTGTGTACAGAGGTGGATTTTCAGAAATAAGAATGAGTTTATTTGTAATCAAAATTCGTATCAAAATATTAATGTAATCAAAAATATTTTTAGCTTAAAAAAAACAAAAATGTTCATTTTGTAAATGTACGGAGAAAAAAATGAAATATCTTTAAACCAAATTTTGTACAACCTCAATGAAATTAGAATTTGGTTAAAATTTACTTGGATGGAGATATTTTGACATTTTAAAAATATTTGAAAAAATTTTAAACGCTAAAAATGGACGTCGAAGTGACAGTAGCTCTGTTTTTTGTAATTTGCAAAGACCGGAAGTTTCTATCATGAAAATTGCACTTGTGAAACATTAAAATATTATCCATAGGATTAACATAGGATTCGATTTTCCCCAACGGAGGTCTAGCAGGGCCTTAAACTAGATTATCATGAAATTATTGTGACCAAGGTGGAAAGGTGGACATTTTTCATCATTCTAAATATAAGAATATGATAGGATTTAATTTAGTTCATAATATTAGTGTTTACATCTCGAAGTCAACAACGTAAAACACGCCTAAAATTTCTTTATTGAAATACATAATATTAATAATAAACAAAAGTTCCAAAAAGTAGCACTTAATTATAATAATAAGTTTGTTTTTTTTTTTTTTTTTTTGAAATAGTAAGGAATTTAGGTCCTTATTATTTCAGTGAATGCAATTTGAAATAATGATTGCCGATACAGTGTCTTTAATATGAAAGTACGGATTGTCTTGGAAGACAGAGTGGGCGTGATCTGTGGTCTGCTAGTTACTTCACAGGCGTACATGATTTTTCGCGGTTAGAACTACTCCATTACTAATATATTCTTTCCTGTATGATTGTGGCTGAACAGATTTTTTATTTTAGTCAACAGTTATAAATACAACAATCTAATATCGATCGTGACACCATCTAGTGGTAACATTAAGATCAATTAATTTTTCGGACAATTTTATTGAAAATTTTAAAATATTTAAACAAAAAACTCGTTTTAATATTTTATAAATGAATCATGGTGTGTAAAAATTCCAAGGGTAATTTACGATTTCATAGGAGTCAAGTAGAAATTCTAGCCTTTGTACAAATACTGTTTTCAGGAATTCATTACTTCCCCTTTACATCATCTTAAAAACATTTCTATACTTGGCCAAACATTCAGAATTGGCTTGATGGATTATATGGCAGCTGTGCCTAAAGAGGTATCTTGATATTTCCAGCCTCTTTTAATATCTTACAAATATCTCACAACCTTCGTATTCACAAATTACTGTAATGTAGCAAACACTAATAAAAAATTCAGAAAATTTATCACAGATTGAATAAAACTGCAGTCATTTTGTGGCAGTGTTGAGCACCCATAAAAGAATAAAAAGCATAAAGAATATGATGTTAGAGAAAGAATAAAATATGGAAAACCTTTATACTTAATTTACATCGTAATAAATTATAGAAAAAGAAATTAAATTTTGAGGGCATTCTAAATTACAGTGAAACACTAAAATGAAAAATAAGTACAAATTAATATCAATAATTTAAGAAAATAATGTAAGACCCGAAAATAAGGATTAACGTTTATAGAAATACCAATGCATAAGAACAAAAAACATCTAATAAACACATTTTTTATATATTTATCTTAATGAGATGGAGTTTACATTTCTATTTAACACGAGCATATTTATATGCATCTAACGATAAACTAGCTTTTCATACTCCATCTACATCGATCCGAAGTGAGTGAAATACGCCAGAACCTTCTCGAACCAAATCTTAGAATGTTTGACTTTCTTTTTAAGAAAGAAATTAATTTAATTAAAATAAAAATCTCTTTTTGTTTTCGACTTTTTAAAAGGTCAGAGGATTTATGGATATGGTCTGACTTTGTCAGGCTGCGTTGAAGATGAGAAACAACAACAACGAAATCTTAATAATCAGTTTAATTTAAGTGAAATTATTTCACTGTGCCAGTAAAAGGTCAACGAAATATTTTTTTTAAGATTCAATCAGGATTTGCTTTTACTTAAATTTGAACTAGGAAATAATTTCAATTTTCATTTTTCTCTTTTTATTTCCTGACGGAGACAACCGAGCTAATGTACATCGAGTGAAATATGTGTATAGATATTTCAAAACTATTTCCAAAGCAAATATAAGGGAACAGTTTTAAAGTTGTTTAGACTAATTCCTTAAACTAACACAAATTTTATAAATTGTGGGAGGCAAAATTTTTGCTATTATATAATTCCAAAAGTTGATTCAGTGCTTGTTAAGGGCATTCCTTCGCATCTGCAAGTAGTTTACCTCGTATTAATTTTTCTGTTTGAAATTAGATACTTGCACATGAAGTTATATCTCAGAATAAAATTATCTAATTAATTAGCTCATAGAAATAATTTTTAAAAAATTTTATTGAAACTATTTTTACCGAAGAATGTTTTAACAAACATATTTTATTTAAAAAATGTGATGTAATCGATATATAAATGTTGTATTGAATAACTTATGATTATTTAACTGTATTTGGCAACAGTTGGTACGGTGTTTTTTAGCGTTTATTGATATGTATTGTCATTAGATAGTTGATGGAGTTCGTAACTTACTATTGTTGTTGTAGTTAATAAAATGTATGTTCAATCTCCTGTCTTTAATAAACAATAAACATTACAATATATATTTTTACAACATTACAATATATACAATCTGCCTCAATATAATTATTCATTAGTTATATTTTTATATGAAAAAGAAATGCATCATTTCAATATGCTAAAATACAGAACAAAAGTTAAAATAAATGATTTTATAAAAATTAAAATAAATTTTTTTTTCCTTCTGATCGCTCAAACAAATAATTGAAATTTAGGAATTATAAAATAGATAGTAAACAAATAAATATTTTAATGAATTATTCCCTATCATGTTAAACTTATTTTTCCTAACTTGGATCCAAGTACTTAGAATGCATGCAGCAGTTTTGAGTGACAAATGACTTAGGCGATATAATTTGTGGGAAAATCCCAAGCTTTTAAAAAAATCTAAGTAAACTTATTTATGACGACAGAAGAGCCAACAGGCGTTCGCTAAGATAGATAAAATTCGCCTCTTCACAAAGCACCCAGATTGAGGATATCGATAAAGAATCGATAGGTGTAGTTAGTAACACAGAGGCGACGTGCCAACACTTTTATTTTATCTTGAGGCAGTCACTGAGATTTTTTTTCTTTCAAAACTGTCACCAATACAGACTCCACCTTAAGAACTTAGGCGATTCAACTTGCCCTTGAGATTCCTGAAAGACTGCAGAAAATTGATGAACTCTTGAACTGATTGAAGCGGGATACGCAAATAAAAATCGCTTACACTTTGTCAAAAAAGTAGACGGACACTAAAAATGTGTAAATGCAAAGCTCTTTACTTCGAATACTGCTGTTTCAAATTATAAATTTTTTAGTCCTAACATTGAAAGAAATCTCCGGTAAGGTAAAAGTATTATTACCACCAATTTATTTTTTAAAGTTAAATACATATGTATAGCTTTACATTGTCAAAAAAGTAAACGGACAAACCGTGTTTAAAGTCTTTTCTTTTGCTTTCATTCAAAAATTTTTTACAATTTGTTTATTTAGATAAGTTAGTTAGATCACCTAAATTCAAATATAAAATTAATTTCTATCAAATTTTTACTTTGATTATTATTCGAAGTTGACTGTCATGCCTAGAGGAATTCCTGTAACAGAATTGCAAAACGGTCAAGCCATAGCCTACAGAAATGATGGAAAAACTATTCGAGAAATTGTAGAGATCTTCAGAACTGGTAAAAATTGTATTGCAGAATTTCTGAAGAATCCTGATGCCCATGGAAGAAAGAAAAAAACTGGATGGCCCCAAAAACTAACACCAAAAGAGCAAAGAAATCTTCTCCAAAAGGTTAAAAAGAGAGGGGCTAGCATCCCGACAGCACAGTGTGAATCTGGATTTAGCTGTATAGCAAGAAAGACAATGTTTAATTACGAGCAAAGAAGTAAACATTTTCAATTTAAGAAACGAAAACACCATCCTAAGTGGACTAAAAAACATATTGTTGATAGACTGGAGTGGAGTAAAAAATGCGTGTTCTGGACCAATGAATAGACATCTGTTATTTTCTCTGATGAGAGAAAGTTCATTTTAGATGGGCCACATGGCTTTCAATATTATTGGCACTGTCTGAAACAAAAAGTACAATACTACTCTACTCACCAAAAAGGAGGAGGAAGTTTGATGATATGGCTTGATATTGGTTTCGGTGGTAGATCAAGTTTAGTTTTTATAAAAAGGTAGACAAAATTACAAAGATTATATACATCATACACAGAGAGAATTGGAAAAAGAACTTCTACCATACGGATCCGAATAGGGAAGAGAAAACTGGATATATCAACAAGACGGAGCTATCATTCATAGAGCTCAAGGAGTCAAAAAATGGTTCCATGAAATAATGTTTAAGTTTTGCCCTGGCCAGCTAAAAGTCCAGATCTCAATATTGTCAAAAATGTTTGGGCTATGCTATTTGAACGTGTTTATGGGCAAGGGGGCAATATGAAAATGTCAAGGAGCTCCAAGAATCCCTCGATTCAGTATGGAATACTTTTTCTAAAAGGACATTCAAAAGCTTTATGATTCATTGCTAAATCGTGTGTTTGAACTAATACAAGCAGGTGGTAAGAAAACCTCTTATTAAAACTTTCAATTTCGCACCCTTTTTATGAAAGTCCGTCTACTTTTTTGACAACTTTATCAACATTTTGTATTTGTTAATATAATGTTATAATTAATACAATGTTTTGCAATATATTTGATTCTTATGTAAAAAAAAATTTATGTATGTATAAATATACTGACAATTTTTTCGCAAAAAATTTGTTGAATTAACTTTTTTTTTTTTTTTTTTTTTTTTTTTTTTTTGATGAAGTTAAAGTGTAGTTTTGTGTCTGTCTATTTTTTTTGACAAAGTGTACTTCTTCATAATAATCCACATTGGTACTTTTTGCCTATCTGAACCAGACTTGTCGCCAAATGTTCTATTAAAATCACCAAAAAGTTCATATAAAAATTGTAAATATTTTTACCAAAGTAAAATTTTGCAAAAGTCTTTGGAATTTTTTTGCTGTGGTTAAGATAATTCCTAAATAGCTGTTGGCTTTTTCCATGCTTCGAATTTTTTGCTCAGCAGGAAGGATTAAGTAATGTCTGAATCTGGTCTGGATAACGGAAAAGTACCTAATTTCATTGCTTTTTGTGAATATAAATTGAGTCTTGTGTTTGATAAGAAAATATATGTAAACAATAGAGTGGTGAATTTAGTTTGTGTTGAGACAACAAGAATGTTTGTGCTCCTTTTAAGTATCAAAGCAATAAATGAATAGTTTTGATATTGTTCAACTTTTGAAATAGTAGTTTATCAAAAAAATGTAACTCCTTCACTCTGTTATGATAGACAATAAAATTTGTTAATCCTGTATTGTATTATTTTAGTGATTTTTTTTCGTAAAAAAACTAATCCCATACATCACTATGAAGAATAAAGCAGAAATAAATTTCTGAAGTAATAGTACAATAAACTTAAAAGAGGAAAAAAGTAAATAAATATACGTATACAGAGTGTGTTTGAGAGAGACAAGCAGACAGATTTTGTAAAATAAACATGTAAATTATTTAAGTCAAACATAGATTACTTTAAGAATTTACTTGGAAATAAATAACTTGATGGATTGTGTTGAAAAATCAACTTGCTCATTTGGAGAGAGTGGCGTACATTTAAAAAAAATGTCAACTTCCAACGATTATACAGCTGTGTTTAGTAGTTAACTAAAGTAGGCAGTACGAAAAACACAATAAGAGTTGTTCCTTTGCATTAATCGCTGTATTTACCCACCTAATAAAAATCACCCTGCTTTTGATTGTGCATCTTAAAGTAGCCAACTATAAGTGACTTGGGAAAAGCGTGTCTTCCCATCAAACATTTGCTACCTGTCTGTATGAGCATATCAGGTTCTTAAAATATATTAAGCGAGTTTTCCGGAACACATACCCATATATGAGCATTTGCACCATAAGATAGGTGACTTTTGCGATTAAGCATGTTTAATCAATGAAAAACCTAGCCATACCTATTATTATTGACGCCATTCAACCCATTTCCTGTCTTGTGAGCCCTTTGACTCCAGCAAATTTTTTATATCAAGAAAAGCATCAGAAGTCGTAACTATCATCAAAGTGATGACGTAATTATGGCTTTGATGATAAATACGTCAGAATTATGGAAACACAATGCCAATTTCTAGTCACATCAACGTCGCGCCTTATTGTTGCCATTCAATGCCCGAATACTTTCAACTTTCAGCTCCGCAAAGACAGCGAAAGTGATGATACCATTATACATACTTAGTAGGCATGCCATCGTGACTTCGAAAGTGGGTCTCCCCGTAATTTTAGAATCAGGGACCAAGCAGAAGATCCCCAGACAAGCCCCTATAGGTATCATTTCCTAAATAGGTCATTGATACTACTACATAATTTTCGTACCCCATCCTCTATTAGTGAATACGACGGGTCTTTGATCGGGTCAGGATTCGAACTCATTACTTACCGATTAGGAGAACCAGTTTATTAGCCTTTATCATGTTTTATTTGACAGTATAAGAATATAGAAAATGCAGTTTTAGTAAATTTTAATTGTTCATTTAAACAATATTACAACGCTTCAAATTTATGAACTGATTCCGTAATACCCCAATGAAATACCCAAATGCGAAGGGCTTTGCCAATCATAAAACGCGTATCAGCCAAATCATAAATAGTAGAAGAAACATGAATGATGAAAAAAATCGATCAACTTCAGAAACAAATGCGACTATGTTTTCAGCATTTACTTTATAATAATTTGCAGTCCTTCTTCCAATGTAAGAAAATAAGGAGATAACCTATAATCTTAAAAATGAATTGCAGTCGTGAAAATTTGAAACAAAATCCTCACTTGTGCGGTAAAATGAAATCATGCAAATACTATCGAGAGACTTGGACCAAGCGATTCGTTGAAAATTGAAGAAGCGATGGGGAAACAATAGCTTCAAGTACTAGTTGAATTCCGATGTAAAAGGGAATCTGTTATTTATTCCGCAATCTATACCATTGAATGGTCTCAATAAAATCTATTGGTTTCCACGGGAATTACTTCAGTGCGGACCGCTGCGTGGAACATAACTTCACTGAATTTCATCAACTTTTAAGTATCTTCGCTGCATGAATTTCGGCGAGAACCAGAGGAACGCCCCAACAATAAATATCTCGAGCAGAACACGACGCGCGGCCAAGAATTTCCAACTCATAGAAGGGCCGTCCCCTGGCGTCGATTTTCGAAAGTGAAGTGAATAACTAATGAAAAAAAAAAATATATCAATGTGACGCTGAAAGAAAACATTACTCAGCAGAACGCCCGGGCGGAATCTTCGAAATCGCCCCAGGAATCGTATGTTTATCCACCCTTTCTAACCGGATCCACCCCAGACGATGACCCCGACGTTAATGAGTAAATGAAGAGCTTTTGGAAGCAGGACTTTTTTGTCATTAAAGCTACTGTAACTGCGGTAATAAATAAATAGTATCAAAGAAATTGTGCTATTGTAGAAGCTCATGTTTACAAAATCCTAAGAACAGGTAAAATAGTTCATAAAATCGAAAATATTTCGTACAGTAGAAAAATAAGTGTTAGACCTCAAAACTGATTTTTTACTATACTGCTCTCGTCAGACATAAACTAGTGTTAGAGAAAATATTTAATATGCAATTTATAAGAGAGTACATAGTAGAATTCATATTTAAAAACGGTTACTAATTTTATTTTATTGATGAAAAAGAAAGAGAAAAAAATAGGTAATCATTTATTTTTTCTCTTTCAAAATTATATTTTTGAAAGCATATTCTTTGTTCATCATGTTGCCACTTATTTAATCATCTGATTCTCCCCGCGTACCAGCAACTGAATTGAGAGGCAAACAGTCCCGGGATAAAATTTCATTCTGCTGACTAGTCCAGCAAATGATGTTGGCTGTGACGATGACTTCTTCTTCCCGTATATCTAATATGACAAATGCAGAAAGACTGTTTCATCAGGCTATTGCAGAAACGATGATTATACTCCAATGCGGGAGCAGATTGTTTTAAAAAATTCCTCTTCTCCGTTTTCTCTAAAATGTAGTAGGTTTTCCATAATTCAGAGGATTCTTTAATGATATCGTTTCTCAACCATAAAAGAAAGTAAAAACGAAAACAAAGAGGCACGAAAATGAGCTCCTTAGAAAGAAATTTTTCTTTATTTTAGTTCGTAAATGGGAATTAAAATAATCGTTGCGTCTATGGAAACATATTTGCGATCAAACACTAGTTCATAAAATCGTAAATGTTTATAAATGAATTGTTCGTAAAAAGGAGGCGTTCACTGCATTACGATAGATAATTTGTCTTGATTATTTATAAATAGCATCTGAGCAATGCTATTAAGGCTTTATTAAAATTAAAAGCAGTCCAGTTAAATAAGTCTCCAATATATATATAGTTTATTTCTGCATATTCTAATATAACATATAATTTAAGTACTCATAAATATATTCGTAATCTTTGAAAATTTAAATGTAAGTAATACTCTCTCTCTCTCTCTCTCTCTCTCTCTATATATATATATATATATATATATATATATATATATATATATATATATATATTGTATTTTATAAAATAAAAAAGTTAATCTGAATTTAAGGCTGAAAAATTCGGGTTACAAATGAAATACTCCAAATTTTAAATGATATTCTACTTTGTCAAGAATGCAGAATATTGTCGATTAATTTATTAATTGCTAGTTTGATTACATCCACCTCACAAGAGAATAAGTTTACCTGCATAATAATAACAAAATTAATTAATTTGAATACCATAAAATACTGTAAAATTTAAAAAAAAAAAAAAAAACGTAAAATTTCAACTACTTTAAACGTTGAAACATTTTTAGCAAATTCAATTCAAACTAAAAGTATTACTACACTCAAAATACTTCAAGTCTATTTGAGAATTTGTAAAATTATTTAATAACATTGCGTGATGTGGTCTTGCGTGTCTCCATCGGCATTTCGACGCCGGAGAATAGAAAGAAATCGCTATCGATAAAGGTTCCAATTACTTCTTCAAAGACATTTTCTCCCCTTCGTGACCTTGATCAGAGACGGGTTATTCGCCCTGCTTGGACAAAAACCTGACACATTTAATCTCCTATTCTACATATTATGTTATTACTAGGCCAAAAGGAAGAAAATTAATAAGTACCGTCCCGAACTCTTTATGCTCTCAAATTAAAGTTTCATCTTGATCTATGACCTTGAGATTGGCGGGTCACCTTTCTGTTTATTTTTTTCATCTTTTCTGAGTGAGTAATTAAAACTGTTCTTGCCGAGGCTGACATCGGGATTTTATTTTTATTCGGACGAATGTGAAGACAAGAGATGTGGAAACAATCATCGAAAGCTCCCATCTTTAGTAGCTTTATTCTTTAATTATTCAATCATTGAATTGACGCTTGACATATCTAAGAATTTGAAAGAAAAGTTTTCAAGATCAACAGTAAGTGGAGAAGAGTTGCAGATCATTTTAAAAAACAATGTTATCTAGTTTCGGACTCAATAAAAACTTTCACATTGAGATTCTCTTACTTTATGGAGCAATGTTGCTTTATAAAATCTGGCAGGTGAAAATTTATCATATGATAACCTATTTAAGATTTATTACATGTGATATGAGTTTGACTACCTTACGAGGATAACTCGATGAAATTGAATTCTTTGAAACTTTCGACTTGTAATTACAAATTTACTGGATTCCTTGTGCAAATCTATGACTACATAAAAAATGGCTGATTCTACGATTAATTTAAAGCTGTTATGACTTATAATTGATAAAGAATAAAACATTGGTATCAGATATTGCTTTCATTAATTTGTCCCTTTAATTTCTGAATCGCCAAGCTGGCAGCTGAATGGTTAGCGCTCTTGCCTTCGGTTCAGCAGTTCGTGGGTTCTAATCCCACCTTGAGCATGGATGTTTGTAGTGGTTCGGAATCCACTTTAAACCATAGATCTCGGTCTAATTAGCCCTCATGTGTAAAAAATGACCGTTGAGCGATAAACAAACCAAACTTAATTTCTAAATCTTGATTTAATGGAGGGAATGGTTTTAAGATTTAGCTTGTAATAATAGCATTTTATACTTAGGGCCATAGAGCTTTCTGAGAGAAACGGTGCTTTTAGTTTTCAGGTGAAAACTGAGGTCTCACCGTGAAACAAGACCAGGTAGAAGTAAATCGAATGAGATGTGGAACGATTTAAAATTATTTTAAGTTATTAAATTTTCATGTTGGCATTTCTTTCCTCTGCATTCCAATGCCTTTTTGATCGTTTGCATATAGTTAAAAGTTAAAGCATATTTACTGCAATAAATCAAAATAACAATTCGACAACAAAATGCGCTATTTCGTAAAGCTGATTACAGTTTGGGAATCTTGAAAGAGAGGGCCTATTTCCTTTTTCGACTCTCAGCATAAAGGACAATTATAAAGGCCGCCGCGTTTCTAAAGAGTTTTGGAAAGTGGAATGTCACAAAACGTGTAAATTAATTCCATCCCAACACAAGCAACTTAACTGTGAGTTCAAATCATGTTTCTAATTATTTAAACGTTGTCATCAAACTTGAGGTTGAAGAATTAGTTTTTAATTTAAGCTGTCACATTCCATTCAGAATGCTTAAAAGTATATATTTTAAGAATTTAATTAATATTAAATTTTCATAAAGAGAGGCTTGTACATTAGCGATGAAACCCTCTATTTACTTATTTAGTAAACTGTTGTACAAAACATTGGCATGGGGAGTTTGTAAAATTAAATTGCTGTCACAAGTATTTTATGTTTTAATCATCTAATTTAAGAAATTCGCATCCAACTCGATCCATTGCCATACTTATTTTATATTAGAAAAAATGTTCAGTTCCATTCATTCAGCAGAAAACCACCTGGCGCATGCGCGTCCTGCAGCGCGGCGCAAGGAGAGAGAGAAAATTCCGATTAACAGCAAGCCATTAAAAAAAAGCAGCAATTGATGCTGAAAGGCAAATAAGAATCCCATCAAAACCCGGACACAGATTTGACAAATCGGCAAACAGAAGAAGCCGGTAGCCACGGAGGGGTTGCAATCTAACAGGTTATCGATAATTTTTTTTTTCCTCATTTATTTCGAAGGCCGCATATCAAAACCTAAGAGGAAGGAAGGCCCTATTTAGGAGCTGAAATAATTGTGCGCTATTTTTAATAAGAACATTGTTTCGATACACATATGTATGATTCAGTATTAAGAAAATTTTTACACAGCAATAAAACGTATTTTTGTGCTGTGGATAGGGACCGCATCAAAGAAAAATAACTGAAAACTTAATAAAATAATTACGAATTGCTTTTTGCTGCAAGTCCATCAGGGACAGCGAGGCAAAGTAGAAAAGCGAACGACACTCAGATAACGCACAAGGGCTTTAAATAAATAGCATATAAATGCAGTGATATGAGTTCCTAATTATAGGAACTTCAAAGTACGGGATTTGCATTGGGGATGCAATGCTCACCTCATGATACAGGTGAAAAATCGTATAAACTAAACAGTTGCTCAAACCATTTTACTTCTTTATAGACAATTTCGATAATTATGTTCCAACTGAACTGAAATTTTTGCTCAGAGCACAAAAATAAAAAGTCGCCCAAAAATAGGTTAATGAGTATTCCATTACAAAAAACTAAGAAATATTTGAATCTATATATTTACTTATTATATTTTTAACTCGGCGTGAAAGGCAGGCTATAATTACTGATAGAAAATTAAAAATATATTCTTGTTTTTATTTGCAAATTACTGAAATTGCTGAAATATTGTATTCAATTGTTGAAATAAAATAAACAGTTTAAAACTATAAATGAGGCACATTATTTAAATCAAGAGAAAGCTAAGCGTAATGTCAGGGCACGAACACATATCTAGCAAATTAATTTAAGTACATTTTGTAATAATGACGTTTAAACTCATCGAGCAATAGGATTAATTCAATAAATATTAAAAAAAAAAGGATCAGAAAATATATTAAATAAAAATATAAAGATTATTTTATTGGGATAAAAAGATTTAACAGAAACTTAATTTTTAGTAGGAAAATGTTAAGAATATTTTTTTACATTAAAAATTTCTTATCTGTACTTGCTTCTTAGCTTTAAGAACATTAGCAAAATCTACAATTATACTCAATTATACTTCCGTGTGTGTATTTTTCTTTTTTGTAATGAATTATAAATGATTATATATATATATATATATGTGCGTGTGTGTGTGTATATATATATATATATATATATATATATATATATATATATATATATGTTTTATAAATCTATTATTTATTGATTTAGTGTAATTATTTGTTGTCGACGAAATGTAGCTAGTTTTAAAAAAGAATATCCAATGATTTTGCTCAAACAGATTTTTCCCAGTAATGATTCATGTGAATGAGGAGTTTTTATGGCACTGTTAAATGGGAATAATTCGCCAATGTGTAAGAATTCCTTTCCAAGAATGAAAACAAGGTATTCATAAAAACAATAGCCAAGAGATTCAATGAGGTAGGCAATTTTACCCAACAAAATATATTACAACAATTTACACATGACAGCGAACAACTAACTAATCAATTAAAATGCAAGCCACAGGAAATGTTTTATTATTATTTATTGAAATTTTGCGTAATGTAATAATGATAAAATTGGAATTTTATGTGAAAAAAAAATTCATTAGCAAATTTTAAAAAATATATAAAGTTGAATGAAAATTAAAAAATATTTTTCATTCCCCTTTATATATTTTTTAAAATTTGCTAATGAATTTTTTTTTTTCACAATAAAATTCCAATTTTATCATTATTAGAGAAATGTTTCACTGAACAAGAACTAATAGTAAGTTAATAAAAAAGAGCCTTTTTGTTTTCTTTAAAGATAATTATGATTTATACTGTAAAGCATTGTTTTCATTTTTTGTGATCATTATTTCAAATAAATAAATAAATAATAAATACTGATATCATTCTGAAGACAAAATAAAATCACCTGAAGATATAAATCAAAGATGAAAAAACAAAATTTCGTATAACATTTTTTTGTTCACATAAATAATTTACGGTATATATATATATATATATATATATATATATATATATATATATATATATATATATATATATATACATATATATGTAAGTAGTTTCTATTATTTATAAGAGAGATGAGATTTCTGAACGCCAATCTTTGTCTGCAGTGGTGCACGTCCAGCAATGAGTTTGATTCTTCTTGTGTATTTTTTTCATCAGCATAAACTGTTAGAAATTTTATCAGATAACGAGCTGTAAAATGAATACAAATGGCGAAAATACTTGAAAATTTTTTAAGTTGTTCAGAAAAAAGTTCCATGCAAACAGGGTTATGCTTAAGCATCCTCTTTACAATTTTAATATTTAGAACTATCTGCAAATATTTGTATAACATTTGAATCTCAGTTAAAATAAATAAGATTGATTAAGGTTTCATATTTCTCAAATATATTTTTAAAGAACAAAATAAAAAGTTTTCATGCACATAGAAGTAAGATTATTGAAAAATACTCTAAATTTAATTTATAAGTTAAGTTAATGCGAGGAACTGTCAAATGAAAACTGATCTTATTACAATCCATTGTTTCCTTATAGTACCGTACCTATATAACGACTCCCAAATTCTCGTTTTACACGTAACAAATAAAGCAAAATATAATCAAGCCTGTCTTCTGCATTATTAATCTCAATTATTTTTCACCTCTTCTGTTATCTGATGTATATGTAGTACTTACGCATTTGGAATTGAAGATTAGCTTTTCGAATAAAATTTAAAATGTATTGTTTCATTTTTACGACTGCAATGTCACACAAACCACGAATAACCAATTTTAGATTCACATCGAATCCAAATACTTAAAAATATAAATGAAAACGTTGTTTTGGATCAAGTTCATTAATTTATATATAAGCTCATGTTACAAAATATTCTTTTGCAGTAAAATTTTAAAATGTTTACTTATTTTGATGGTTGGTTTAGTTGGTTGGGTATATTGGCGCAAGGTTCAAAATTGAAGGTGCTGGGCCAATTACTTATTTTGATCACGTTATCGGGTTGGACCGAAATTTTTTCTCCACAGTCAATAGTGTTTACGAAAACAGTTTACGATGGAGTGTTCATTTATATTTTTGTCAGGCGATTTTCAGCACTTGAAAAGGAAGCTTGCTTTAGAATACTATGTTGTAAGATTTGTAAAAATATGTACTTATTATTAAGTACAAAATGTCTGAAATGGAGTTATCGTGCTATAAGATTAGAACTATTATTTAATATCAATTATGTTGCTAAAACTCTTTCATCTGTAGAGTGCCACCAAATCTTGTTTACAGTTTCAGGCACTGCTCTTCTATCATACTAAGAAGGGTTGGTACGAAATTTCGCATGCACATTCAAAGAGCTCTGTCAATGTTGAAGAGGCCCGCCTTCAAGAACTCGTGGAAGAAAATCAGCGTTCAATCATTCGAGAGCCTGCTAAGGAGTTAGGCTTTAATGCTATGTCCAGTAGTCGCTCAGTGCAGCGCATAAACATGTCGTACAATTTCGATCGCAGGTTGCCGCACTGGCTGACTCAAGTGGATGAGGGCAGCCCTGCACTACTAAGAGGCTTGATTATAAATACAAGGAACAAATTACTGTCCAGATTTTAACTGGTGTTGAAAAGTGGATTTACTTCGAAAATAACAACCGAAAAGGGGGTTGATCTGCACCCTGTAGCATCCCAGAGCACAATTTGACTCACAAAAAATTATCTTGCTTTGTGTCTGGAGAAATGGCCGTGATATGATACCCAAAAGAGTCTTTGGAAAAAGGTAAAACCGTCGACAGCAATGTGAACAGCGACATGCTACTCCGTGGTGACGCTATTTTCAAATCCAAATGTCAAAGTCAGATCCAGTGCCAGAAGTTACTGTTGCATCAAGGTAAGACCACATGTGTAAGACCATATGTATCTGCATTCACCAGCTGGACACTGTCCGATCGTCACTCCTTTCTATCATTTTCCAGACATGCAATTATATCTTGCAGGTGCTGGCTTCGATTTAGCGCAAGAGATCACCAACTAGATTGTTATGTTTTTAGACTCGCCACCGCCAAGTTTTAGCGCAGAAAACGTTGAAAAACTACCAAAACATTAGAAAAAAGTCTTAGATTTTGGTGATGATTGCTACCCTTATTAAATGTACTGCTTTCATGTTTCTTTTTTAGCTTTATTAAGAAATTTTTATGATGGAAAACTTTCGTTGTAGCCCGATATAAGTGAATAATTTAAGAATTTTTACCTCTTGGTTCAAAATTTGTGCAACTCCTAACTCTTAAAAAATTTACATTTCTGAATATTAAACACATTTTGCTTAAAACAGCCTCTAGAAAATGTTCTACTTAAACCTGTCGTAGAAATAATATACAAAAAAAAAAAAAAAAAAAAAAAAATCTTTTGAGCAATTTTTTTCAGATACTGTTAAATTATTCGCGTATTTGATTTTAAAGAATTTTCTCTTTAAGTATGCATAATTTAACTACGCGTGATTATGTATATTTAAAGAATAAATTCTCTGTGAATAAAAGTACGTGAGGGTATAATTTCGAATATAATCAAATCTTACGGAATTCAAATTAAATCAAATTTTACTTACATAGCGGTAATAATTCGTATTATAAGGGTTCTTCGAATAATCTTACTTAAATAGCTTGTTCTACATCAAAATATTGATTCCTATATACAATAACAAGGAAATTGCTTACTTGTTTTTAAAACATGATTGATTTTAAAGCTCATGTGTCTTAAACAGGACATTTATTTCCAGTAGATTCCATCCCATGTTGAGCTTTTCGGTAACGGAATGGCAGATAATCTTGCTAAAGAAGGTTGAAGTAGTCTAATCCTTTCTTTTTCAGAGCTTAGAAACTTTTAATTTTCTTCCAGAAATAATCCCAAATTAAAAAAATGTTGGCTGATATCCTCTACTCAATTCTGGCACAAGGATAGCAAACCAGGTCTATCTCAAACAATCTCATGTAACAGAAAATCCTACATCACCTTTTCGTTACCTGCAACTGAAATGTCTTACATTTTCTGAGGGTGAGATATCCTATCCTCTTTGTCCAAAATGCCAACTCCAAGCGTTGCTGCTAAAATCATCTTAGAATGTTTGGGTTTCTTTTGGCGAAAAAATTTATCCAGCCCTTCTTCTTGTCTTAAAGGTCAGCTGATTCATGGATCTGGACTGACGTTATCAGACTGGGTGGGAGATTAGCAACAGCAGGATAAAAACAACAAATACAGCAATTGATGAAAAAGGTTTCTTGACAGCGGAAGACAGATTAAAAACATTACCATTCGCTTACTTTCATGAAAATATTTTCCCCATTAGCTTATATTACAGATCGGTAAAAATAAGTTTAAAGAAAACGAGGGGGGAAAAAATGGAAACCGGGCATCTACTTACAAATTCATTCAATGTCCGTAATTAAGGTGTCTTGAAATCTTTGGGCCAAATGAGAGATAAATTACTTTCTCCTCCCCTTATCAATGGAAGGCTAAAATAAAAAAATAAAATAAAAAAACGAAGTTGGCCGACAAGAAGAGAAAATATTATTTCTTCTTCTCCGGGGCGTTTGCATGTCGTTTGCCTTTGGGCAAAGGGAATTTCAAACGTGGGAAAGTAATCAGAAATATCTCGATGATCATCAATAAAGATGACGGGCAAAACGTTTCGATGATTAAGTAAAAAACTGAAGATGTGTGGTATTCCATTTCTAAAAATGTCTTTCAGATGCGTAACACGCCTCCCGGCGAGATTTTATTAACTGAAATACAAAGTGTCGGTAAGACAAGTATGGTATGCTACTAAGCAGAATATGCTATCCATGTCATCTTGCTAGGAAGAATAATTGGAAATTTTCATCCAAACCTTAGGTTCCTTCGAGTTAATTTATTTTTATTAAAAACGCCGAAAACGGAAAAATATATTTAAAAAATCGACTAAATAATATTAAGTATTCTGACCATTAGGGGAGGTCCGCCCTTCATCAAAGTAAAACAGATTTCAGTTGCATTGAAGAAGCAAATTGAAGAGAAATGAAATATAGATTGGTTATTCTGCATGCCACTCATGTAAGGTAAAAAAAAACAGCATGTCTCAATCATTTGATGAATTATCTTTAGGTAAGTTTTTTTTTTTTATTTCTAGATTTCTTGTATTACATATTGTCACTTATTATACACAAAGAAATATTTAACTGTGTATATATATTTTAACTGTACGCATAAACTACAACTTTGCATTAATATCTGTCTGCATATATATATATATATATATATATATATATATATATATATATATATATATATATATATACATATATATATATATATATATATATATATATATATATATATATATAAGGAATTTATTTATTAACGATTAACTCAAATACAAGTGTAACATGTAACATATATAGCTTTTTTGCATTTGTCGAAAAACTCTCTTCTCGTTTCTATTTCTATCGTTCTCAAGTTCAGAACCGTTGCCATATCGCTTTTACAAAATGTTACATAATCAATAAATCAAAATTAGTTTTCAATTTTAACTACGAGTCACCCCGTTATATATGCTTCTGTCTGTCGGGACTTCTTGCGACACGTGACCACTATTTATGAAAAGTCTTTACCTGAGTGCAGTTAAAGAAGCCAGCTCCCGTGGTGCACTCTATGTGGAGTCAAAAAAATCTATATTTGCAATAAAACATGCAGAAAGCATGACCCCCCACAAATGGAACACTGTGAGCGAGAGAGGGAGACTTTCCGGAAGGGAGGAATGGACCCAGTTCTGCGAACTGCTCAAGGGGCTGTTGTTTTTCAGAGAAAAATCTGCTCTCAGAATCAGGTGAAATTACGGAATGTGTTGTTCGTACGGGCTAAAAAAGAATAAAAGATCTCTCTGCTCCTCCCCCCCCCCTCATCCGCTCATTGTTGTCTTGCCCCAGATTTCTTACAGAAATCATCACAAAGGAATGGATTTCTTTCTTCTGGACTTTCAGTTTCCGAATCAGTGGCGTGTAAAAATTTTAATGTCACACCTGTTTCACGCACGCTTTCTAATTTTTTTTTTCCTTTTTTTATATTCATATCTTTCAAAATTTTATTTTGCTCAAATTTGCCTCCAAAAAGAAACATGACAAATCTACATTTTTCCTAGTTTCGTTATGCACATGCAATAAAAAAAAAAAAGTGTAATACATTTTTTAAAGAAATAAAGTTGTAAGTAGTAAAATTGCTGCTTTCATTAATTTCTATATAAAATGCAAACTATTTTCGCATCAGCCTTACAAAGAGCAAAAATATGATGTCACTTTGTGCAGTTGGGCATCCCATTTTGGGCCCTGTAAGTAGATAGGTTTTGGGCATTTAGAAGCAAGGACTTAACTTAACTGCCACTCCAAAGTATCATTTCGCTTAGAGGACATTGTGATCAAGACCTATTTAACGTACCCCACCCAACATTAGTGAACGTAACAGATCTTCGGTCGAGTCAGGATTCGAACACTCTGCCTTCCAATAATGAGGATGAACACCTTAACCAACCAGGCCGCCCTTGTCTACATATTACTTACAGAATGCAGAAAAAATTAAGCATCATTATCCAGTTTTACAAACGTTGTATTACAATTAAATCTGCAGCAAACAATTTATTTATATTAGTTTCTACGTTTTTTATAAAATACAAAGTTTTTAACAAAATTCGTGTACTCATTTAAGGCTAACAAAATAGAGGGAAAATGTTGGGTAACTATATGAACTCTTGATTAAATGTCTTAGTTTCAGATGAATCAAAATTTATATTTTAAATTTCAATAGCTTGAAAAAAATGAAATTTCATAATAAAAATAAATAAAATAAATAAATAAATAAATAAAAAAAACTTTTTAATTACAATGCAAACAATCATTGTTAGCAAAAACCATTTTTCTGTAAATTACGAAGAAATTATGAGTAGTTTGATAAACTTGAAAAAAATTTTCGGAGGTTTAAAAAATTTAATTTCCATAACTAAGAAGCCTTAAGTGAAAGGCTGTTGTGATTCCAATTAAAAAGAAAGACTCGTCAGAAATTTTGAGATATCTTAAGTTTTAATATTCCAATAAAGCTATTAGTGACATAGCGTTTATTAAAAATTCTAGAGCAATGTAATTTTAATAAGTGTAACAAAGATTGTGCCTTTTAAAAACAAACTCCTTTAAAAAATTGATCGTAATTTGTTTTCAAAAGAAAGAAAGATTCAAATTACACTTCTGGCCACCGTAAAAATGCAACACCTTGAAGAAAGCATGCAAATAACATGAAATTTGCAACATGCATTAACGGAGGTGAGATATGCAAATGATTAAAATTTCAGTGATGCGCGCCGGTGGCGCCAGTTCAAAGCGCTATTAAAGGCTTAGAGATTTCGACGATTTTAAGTTCGGATATTGTCTTTTTCTGGTTGTTTTTTTAAAAAACGATCAATTATGCTTCATGGATAACAGCGATCATTTTTTGATCAAGTATCCGAGTTCGACAGCGAAAGGATAGTAGCGCATCGAGATTGTGGATTACCTTTCAGAGAAATCGGTAGTCGTGTTGAACGAAAACAAACAACTGTAATGCGGATATGTGATAGTTGGATGCAAGGGGGTACGACAGGCTGACATGTTCGATTGCAACCACCTCAATGCACCACTTCACGTGATGACAGGAAAACTGTTCGCAAGGCAGTGGCGGATCGTTCAGATAAATCACAAACCATAGCACAACACATTCAGCCTGTAACGCGTCATCCAGTGTCTACTCATACCATTCGAGGCCGCTTACAGCAGAGTGGTCTGTCCGCAAGAAGCCCATTGCTTCGATGATCCTTTATGCAAAACCACAGACGTCTTCGCCGCTAATGCTTTGATGAAAGAAGGGTGTAGACGGCAGAATAGAATGGAATTGTCTTTATAGATGAGTTACGCTTCTGCTTAAAACACCACAATGAACCCATTCGAATCTGGGAGACGCCGTGGAGAGAAGATGCTGTACAACATTTTTATGCACAGCCACACTGGTCATGACCGGTTATTATGCTATGGGGCGCTATTGGATATTACTCTCACACTCCTCTAGTACGCATTGCCGATTCTTTAAACAGCCGGCGCTACATCCCCTAGGTGTTGGAGCCAATTGTCTATCCTTGCCTTCAGAGCTTGCCCACATCCATATGACAGTGCATAAGAGACATACACAAGAACAATGCGTGACCACACGTGGCACGCTTTGTCCAAGGGTTCTTCGTCAATCATCAGATTGAATTGCTTCCCAGGCAGGCTCTCTCTCAGGATCTTTTACCGGTAGAAAACATGTGGTCCATGGTTACTCAACGATTGACCATGATTACATCCCCAGCTGTAACACCAGATCAACTTTGGTAACGTGTGGAAGCTGCTTGGTCTGTTTTGCCCCAAGAACACATTAAATATATCTTTGAATCAATGCCGAGGCGTGTGGCAGCGGTGATCTCTTACAATGGCGTCTACTCTGGCTACTGATTTTGGCAGGAACTACACTCCACAGAAGTTTATAAATTTTAATACTTGGCCAACATATTATCTTCAAAATAAATGTTGTTGTGATATTTCTTGGTGTTGCGATTTGGATGGCCAGCAGTGAATTAATTATAAAATATAAAAAGTACACAGCAGATTGGCTAATATTCTTTTAACATAACATTTAGGAAAGAAAGAAAATCATTAATTTTGTATCGAATGAATAATTTTGAAGCGAGATTTTTTATTATTTGAAGGTAGGCTATATAAGTGTATGTAACATTGATATGGAATTTCAATTTTATTATTTTAAGATTTAGAAATTCAACCATACAGCAGCGAAAGACACAAAGTATTTCTCATTGAAGCTCAAATATTTCCGTTTAGTGGAATTAGAAAAATAACGAAATTTTTACGTAACAAAATAAAATTATAACACCGATTTTTCAATTAAAACAAATTTGCTTGAATCAATATTGCATAAAGAATATTATTCAATTTTTGAGTGTCCGTAATATTATATATATATATATACATATATATATATATATATATATATATATATATATATATATTTCCAGCTCACCCCTTCTTATTTCGCCGTACATGAGTAGCAGCCGTCTGCTCGGATTATGTGACAAGCTGTTGCTAGGGTCAACAGCTACTAAACAATGTTACTCCTTTTAGCTAAAGCGGAATTGGACTGCTTCCAGCTACCCCAAGTGCGGCTCTTTATTATTTGAAAATTCATGCAACTTGAATGAAGCTGCTGCTCGGCACTGGTTGCCAACTGTTACCCAGATATTTCTATCATCCCATAGGATCATGGACTCGCATGTGATGCAGTGAAGCAAGTGTAGTAAGAAACGACAATAAGTTCACCAGAAAGGTAAATAAGTGCTCTTGGAGGTCAAATTCCTATGAATCACATGTGTTAATTGAGTATGTGTTTGCTTTTTATGGATGATCCACCCTCGACCTAATAAATGAGACGAAAGAAGAAAACCTTTCTCTATTAAAACAATAAAATGAGATCAGTAGAATGTTGAAACAAAGTGAAAGTAAAGGTCTTCCTACAAATACGATAGCTTCAACTCGACACGGGGAAGAATTAGTTTATATTTTGAATATTCAACCAATGATAAGCACAATGTATATATATACTTCATGAAAGGGTTGTAAAGGAGGGAAAAAACTGAGTTCATTCTCGCGGGACTTTAAACAATTTTATCAAACATGTATTAAAATAAATAAAATTCCATTTGTATTTTATGATTTCTACAACTGATTACGGCAACAGAAACTTTTCCAGGAAAAGAAAAAATTTTATATGAATAAAGAATTTCAAGTAATTTCAAAAAATAATATTGAAACAATTTTTTTTATTTTCTTTCTAAACAGGAATTTATAACAAAAGAAACATGGAAATAGTAATATTAATTTTTGACAATGCTGAGGGTGGGTAATGTATACATAGATATCTTGATATTTTTTGTTAAATATTAATTTATTTCTTTTAATATTCTGAGAAGTTCTTTTTTATATTCCTATGTACAAAACATTAACTTTTGCATTAGAAAACAAGATAGATGTTTTTTTCTGCATATTTACTTAGTTAACTTTCCTTTCCTTCACACACACACACAAGCAAAACAATCCCCCCATTCAACGAAAGGTGATTGGTTGGGAATTCCCAATATTCCCTAAAAACCCCGTATTTCAAAATTTCCGGGAATTTTATTTTTCTATTATCGAATTTATACAGTACTGAGGTGTTAACCTATTTTTATATTTGATTAACGCATTAAATATTGCATGAAAGTTTGCAGCATATTTATCACTGTAATATTTAAAGCGTTCATCTTTTTAAGAAACGACAATGCTTGTTTGGAGCAATAAGGGTTGACCTGAACTTAAGCGCAAATAAACAAACGAAGACCTTCACCACCCGTTTCGTTCCGTAAGGAAACCACTATCAAAAAGCTGTGAATAATAATAAATAATGAAACACATGGGAAAAAAATAACCCGGAAATAAAATATTCGACCTTGAATAATTTAACTGACTTGGCATCCAGTAAATCACGTCACTTTTACGTGGGAGGAAGAACGATGAGGGGCGGCGGGGGTCCAGTACATCTCTCTCTCACGAGGCTGTGTAGAGAAAAAATTTAATAATAATGGAAAAACAAAATTAACAAAAGAAGAAACAAAATAACAGCAAATTCTGCACGTGACCTGGTGAACGATCGAGACGCGTGCCGATGACGTTAGTCACGACTTTTCGTTCACTCCAGAAGTCGTGAGGTTTAGGGGCACTTATGCTGATGCGTTTTTTTACGGAAAAGGGGGGGGACGTGACAGAAGGAGGAAAAATGCACCCTCATGTCGTGGTCTTTTAGTAGAGAAAATAAAGCACTTTTGTATTTCATTTACTCTCTCAATGATAATGATTGGAGGAGAATCTAGTGGCACACACTCATAAGTGCTGATATCGAATTGTGTTCTTGTAGACATTCGGTCTTCAACAATGAATAAACGTGCCAACATCAGCTTGCCAGCGTATAAAAGGCACCCCCTTTTTCATACACATTTTTGAAGGGTAAAACTTTATTGCTCTTCATTATAATAGATTTACAGTATTTTTAGAAGTAGAGTAACACCTGCTGCAAATATTCTAGACTCTCCTTCTCAGAGCTGCATGAAGATTTCTCTGTCAGCACTCGAGTCCTCGTACAGTAAATCGTCCCATGTACCATCGAACGCTTTACGAATGCCACACTTCGCTGCCTCCGCTCTAGGTAGGTCCCAAACTTATGGTTCATGTCAGCGCATGCGCATGGACTGAGCTTCACATTACTCTAGTATCCCCTCAATCAGCAAGTGAATAAAATCGCATACATCCAAATAGATGAAATTGACAGAAATGAATGTAATCAAAAACTAAACATTTACGTATTAAACACACTCCATTTTTCAGACCTAAAAAATAAATATTAAAAAAAAAAAAAAAAGTCAATTTTAACCTAGGTGAAGAAAGAAAAATTTTATTATCGCAGTATATTTACAGTCAATTCCTGCTTAAGTTAAGCAAGAAAAAATATTGTTTTCCTCCCATAATGTACTACTAGTTTAAAATATATATTTGAACTTGATGAATAAAAATTGCTTTATCAACCATAGAAAGTTTGAAGAAGATGGAGAGTACTGTGAAAGTGCGTCTCGTATTACGGTAAATGTGGTACTAATAGAAGCAACTGGAAGGAATATTCCAAATCAAAGAGTACTTTTTAAATGTATTGCAGCAGATGTATTACAATATCAAAACTGTTTTATAACTACATTTACTCATCATCTAGATCAACTTGATTATTATTACCATTTAAAATTCATTACTGCATCGGATTTTTAAGGCATTTCAGCACACATTTTCTGTCGCTCTTTTTTGCATTTGTGAAACATAGAATATTGGCAAGCTTAGTTTTGGAAATTCACTGAAAATCTATCTTGTTTGAATGCTGCAGACTTTCTGCGCTGAACAAGGCGATTATTCCATTGTGGTCTGGGCTGAAGAAATTATGCAAACGTCACTGAATGAAAAGCAGCCTGCAGAATCTACACATAGTTTATTCATTCCTTTTAGAAACTTGTGGAGCAATGGAAAAGTTTTCATGTTAAATAATTTTATCAATTAATTTATTAACCCTCGACAGAGAGAGGTGATTCTTCCTTCGCGTGGAAGCGACAAAAGCGAATACAAAGTTTGAGACGACATGAATTATGAAGTTCACGCGGTTCAAAAATTTCTTCATTGATTGCATCCTTGATTGCACCTTAAAAACATTCAAACATTAATTCGTCAAAGTTTCTATCAAATCTGTATGCTTGATTCTACAAATACGATGAATGAATGAATTCATATGAATATAAAATTTTCACAAAAGATAATAAATAAATAAAATTGATCAATTTAATTAGAAATTTAAAAATATATGAAAATTCACAGAGCAGAAATGATTATAAGCAAAATAAGTACTGATTATTACCATAAAAAATAAGAAAATTAATTTCTTATTATCATAACCGAAATTATATATAAATACAACTGCCTTCAATGACACCTATGAAAATAAAAAATTTCATATCCTTTATAAATTAACCTTAAGTTAACTTCAGCTTAGTAATATTAGTTAAATCAAAAATTAGAAATGTGTGAATGACGGGTTAAATCCCATCCAAACGAATTGTAATGAATAAAAATAATTGAATGACATGCATAACTTTTGCATGAAATGTTAATTTAAAAAATCCCATACAAAAGTTATGCATGTTATTCAAAATTATATAAAATAATTTAAAACCATTCCTTTAGATCGTTATAATCGTAATTATAACGAACTGCTTTTAAAGAAAATGTTTTTTCTATGATTTCATAAAATATCTTTAATGTATTATATAAATCGAATTATATATTCATTTCAACTTTCTGGTAAATAGGAAGTTACAGTGTGCTTTTGCTTTGTTTTAGGATTTTCATGAACAATTTTTAAGATTTAAACTAATAAAATCTATGTATGCTTCCGTTAAGAGTATTCTTCTACAAAATAACTAGGCATTTTAAGAAATTACTGGACAAGTCTAAGAAATAACTATTTGTAGATAGTTCTAGTGAAAAGTAACTAATTTCAAAGATATTTTATAAATACATAAACAGCTAAAATCTCTGGAAAAAAATCCTTATAGCGGACAATTAACTGATAAATAATAAGGAAAATCATACCAAATGTGATTTATTATAGCTCATACTGCTTAGCATACACAATCTGAATTCTGGGATTGAAAGTAACGAAATAAACCATAAATTACAAAACAGCTGTAAGCGGTTCAAAACTGGTTAAAAGCATCTAAAACCGATTCAAAGAACTTTCTAGAGGTTTATTTCACACTTTAACGATCGAGTAATATCTTCTTATTCTATAGAATACCCAGTTAAATTGTAGAATTCAATATTTTTATACACGTTAACTGACTTGTGTGGCAATTCTGTGAAATAATGCATTTTAACGGTAATATACATTTTATGAATTCATTATAAATTTAAATAACTGAAAACAGATTGGGATGGAGGTCATTCAGAGAGAAACAGGATTGGTGTCCGCCGTCAGGCCACTTGAATACCCCATTGAGAAATTACAGGTTTATTTTCCCGTGAGCTTGCAATAAGCTTGAACTTAGCCAAGTTGAAAGCACTTTTTCGCATGACGTCTTTGACAGGAGCGTTCCCGTTACTAAATTCTAGAAGAAAAAGAGCTGGAAGCCGCCAAAAATAAGTATGCTAAATCTTTGTTCTGACCCTGTTTATTTTATGAGTGACACTAAATAACAATGTAATAAACTTTTGAAGAAAAAATTATCGTTTTTAAATTGAGAGCCAGTACGAATTTAGGATTTTTTTTTAGTACATTAAATTATATTTTTCCTAACTGTGACTGTCAATAGTTTTCCTATAACTTAAGATAAAATTTTACCGGAAAGATTAATTATCATTATTATAATGCCTGGCCTTGCAAGGGTACTTTTATAACAAGAAGCGTAGTGACGGCACTTTGTTTTGAGAGTCTCACACGCCATCTTGGAAAGTGGGTTGCTCATTCAGAAGCAGGGACCCAGCAGAAGAGCCTCAGACTTGACTGAGAGGTATCATTTCAAAGTGGAGGACATTATCACCACAACAACCTATTTAACAAGCTTCAGCTATCATGAGTGAACACGACAAACATTAAGTTGAGTCTGGATTCAAACTCACTGCCTTCTTTAACGTGAACGAACACACTAACCAATCAGGCCACACCGTGGCCTCAGATTAATAGTAATATGCCTAATATCATTGGATTTTTGCCGTAGTTTAAGCACTCATAAAGGTTACATTTTACAGGCTTATAAAAAATTACAATATCATTTATTACTCAAAAAGATTTTAAAAATAAAATCATGTAAAATTTTATTAGTTTAGAAAAAAAAATATCTTTTTAGTAATAATTAATCATGAAACTACCATTTTAAAAAAAGTATTCGAATAATATTACATTACTAAGTACCTTTAAGAAAATATTAAGTATATAAATCGTTAAAATTGCCATATTTTCTAGTTGGATGGTTCAATAATTTTTTTTTATAAAATAGTACATTTTAATGCAAAGAATACATCTTAGCTTATAAAATCTCCACATTAATGTATATGTTTCAATTGAAATTCGCTGCGAAAATAATTATCTAAATACAAAGTATATAAAAAGATTTTTTTTTTTTTTTTTTTTTTTTTAAATGGAAAGCAACAGTTTTCTTAGATTCGGAGCATATTCCCAGCGTAATTTTTTTTTTTTTTTTTTTTTTTTTGTAATGGATACATGGAAAATAATAAAAGACTTAAATTTTTACTGTCATATATTAATTATTTAAAATTCACGAAATAAATCATTCTTTAGCAGAAATTTTTTTTATTTTGAAAAGAAACAGTATCATTTGAAGCTTAACTAATGCAATTTTACTTCTCACAGTAAAACCTGCTTTTTCCCCCTACACTTTACTTTTCCTTGCTTCCTAAGAGCAACAAGAAAACAGAGCAAACAAAAAACTGATGTTCAAATACGCCTTTCCATTAAAACAACACTCTCTTGAGGGACCTCTCCCTTTCCACTAAGAAGTGAAAAGAAAGAGACAGTAGACCGGTTTTGTCGATCGGACCACCTGTCATTGGAATAAAATCCAATGTTTTCTTTTTTAATTTTTTTTCCCTCTTTGGATAGCTTTGAGGATGATGGAAAAGAATTTCAGTCCTACAAAAATTCTTCCTCCTTCCCCCCCCCTTCTTGAAATACCCCATTAATTGTCGCAAAGCGGCATTCCCCGTCGGGCCCTCAGATCTACAGGTGACAACGGAATGCCTGTGCGGGAAAATATACCGAGCGGTTACCTCAATCTCTGCACCACCGAACGAAATTTGTGTTGTATTGTACACGAAGACAGCTGTTGCGCCACCTACCAAACGCCAAGATAAATAAATTTCTCTGAGTGAATGCGGCATGAGCAAAATCAGATTGACATCGAACTAG
This sequence comes from Latrodectus elegans, assembly GCA_030067965.1. Lineage (NCBI taxonomy): Eukaryota > Metazoa > Arthropoda > Arachnida > Araneae > Theridiidae > Latrodectus > Latrodectus elegans. Next base: position 78,053,310 of record CM057812.1, on the reverse strand, counting down.
CTATGGAAAGTATAAATAAATAATGTTTGTATTGTACTATTTCAATTTCAACTAGAATTTCATGGTTTCCATGGAAAAACAGTTGGCATTACTTTTCTAGATTTGAAGTGAATAAAATACGGTTGAGAAAATATAATAATATTATTTTTTAACGACATTTATTTAAATTAGTTCAAAATGCTGTTTTGCTACACGAAATGAAGTTGCTCATATTTGAAATCAAATCGAATAAGATTTGGAACCATTGAAATTTTTTTTTAATTAAGAAGTAATTAGTTATTGAAGTGAGGATGATTAGAACTGTATTTGGAATACCGAAAACACATTTCGTGCAGTCGAAGAAAACAATAATTTTCCTAAAATCAAATAAATAAATAAATATCGCTATTTTTTTAAAGAAATATAGGAAAACCAAAGAAACCACCATGAAATCACTTACAACTAACTTAAATATATATATATATATATATATAAGTTAGTTGTAAGTGATTTCATGGTGGTTTCTTAGTGATTTCATGGTGGTTTATTAGTAATTCATATATATATATATATATATATATGAATTACTAATATTGAGAATGTTTTGCATTCCTCAATAAAACCAGCAGCTGAATTGTGTTTTTATGATTCAATGCTACAAAATGAAAGCATGAACTGTTGAAAAAAAATTGCTCGTTTTGAACATTGAAAAAGAATAATTAGGGAAAAGTATGTCGTCTTCGCGGAAAAGGACAACATATAAAATCAAATCTCAAATATTATGTAAAAGCAAAGTATAATTATTAAGTACTCATATTTAGTATTAAGTTTATTTTTAAACTAATAATTTTGATTCGAAAAATTAGAAATTTGATATCCCAATTGATGTCCTCATAAGGAAAATGCTTTGTACACGTTGCACAAAATACAATGCAATGCACATAGGGAAGAGTTACTTCCTCGCTCTCGGTCAACTGGGAACTTAACAATTTCCTAAAGCAACGAATACTTCTCTTTCTGAAATATAGTATAGCTTTCTTTTCAGCATTTCTCTAAATTATTTTCATCCTCAATAGCACTTCGCTCAAGCATACCTGAAAAACTTTCGGGAAGTTTAAATACGCCTCCATCAAGAGTTATTCGGCCACGCTTCAAGAAGCTGAGAGACGCGGTTTCGATTCATGCATTTCTAATGCGCTGAACAATCAGTTCCTCTTCTCGTTTCTGGAGGCCGCCACAAAATTGGAAGTCAATGAATGGCTGGAGAGAGTTTCCCACTCACAAAAGGCCCCCACATGCAAACCACCTGAGGCTGTTTCTAGAAAGAGTTTGTGCGTCACACGGCAAGAAATGCGGAAGCAAACATTCGAAAGTTCAAAGAGTGGGAAACATTTCAGTTCCTGATGACCAGGAGGAGACTGAAGGATGAAGTCACCACTTAACCCCCTCCTCCTACAATTTACTGCCCTAGGGTTGGTGTTCTTTGTGCAAAATGATTTATACATCGGTAACATCCTTTGCTGATTAAAGTGATAAGGAGCGGTAGGGCAAAAACAGCTCGTAATAATATGTTCCCATCGTGGTAGCGAAACTTAATTAGAGACTTCAACATCACTTGAGTATCTTTTCCTGAAAATTTCAGTTATTCAATCGCGCCATCAGTAGAGGTTTCTTTTCCTGAACATAAAATACAACAGGCGCTCCATTTACTCGTACCTAACTAGGTACCATAGAGAAGTATAATTTTAATTACCATTTATTTCAAATTATTATTTAGCATATTAGAATTATATTATCAAAATATTATTCAAATATTGCTTTCATGCATTTTTTTCACCTGCGTTTATTTATTTGTTATTTTTATATATCCTCTGATGTTTCATCCGTCTTCACTTTACGGTTGAAGAACTCGGATCGACGTTACTAATGTTGGAAAAATTTTTGAGAACTGTGGACAGCTAACTGCAACATTAAATATTAATCGAAGTATTTAACTAAAAAATTACTCCGATTTTAAAATCGAAATTGCTTAAAAGCAAAATTAAAGAAATATATTTTTTTTATAAATCCTAGTATGATTTACGTTAATAAACTTTGAGCTATTATTTGAGACTGAAGGAGGACACACCTGACGACTCGAGTGAAGACGAGTTTCTTGTCCAGGAACTTCCCCGAAATTTCACACTAGGAATTTTTGGGTCTGGTGCTCGTCAGAATTGTTGCATGATTCAGAACATAATGAACGAGAATGAAAAGGAATTTCCAATGTGAAGAATACGGCTTAGTGCTGTGACCCACTGTGAAACAAATACCTGAATGGCTGAGAGGATTCAGGTACTTTTTGAGAATATAAGTGAGAAATGTTTTTCTACATCGGAGGAAATGTGTTCTTAAAAAAGTAACTTTAAAATAGAAAAATAAGTTACTTTAACTGATTCTTCCTCAATAAAAGGAAGTATTGCATAATTTGCATTTTATTGTGCATATATTTTTAATATAAAGCATAATTTTTTCTAATATTTTTTTTATTTATAGAGAATAAATAAGGCGGTAAAAAATAGTTTTTAAGATCTGTGACAGAAGGTTATTTTTTTATTTTACTGTTTTAATAACTATGCATTTTATGAGTGCTTTACGCGCGTTCCTAGAAACTCTCGTCTCTACTGCATTCAGGTTAAGGCTTTGGAGTTCACACGAAGAGGATAACAATTTTAATGAAGAAGATAACAGATTTATAAACAATGTCTAAGAAAAGTCAATTGGAGTCTTACAGTGTAGACACATGTCTTGAAGCAAAGCAGATAACAAAAGGCTGTAGAGGAGAGAACAGTTCAAGAAAGGTGAAAGCTCCGAAGTTTCGGTTTTTGTAAACAAGAGAGGATATATCTTTTAGATAATTGAAGACATTCGCAACAAGAATTTTTTTTCCCTAGTTAGACAAAAGATTTTTTTTTTAATAAGGACATTTTGTCAAGTATTCGTAATCTAGTTTCTTGCACTATGATAACGTATGTGGAATTAAAATATTCAAGTTTCTTGTATGGGTGCTTATTGAGAACGCTACACGAATTTCATGAAATTAATTAGAATGAGAAAATTAACAATTACTTTGATTAAAATTGGCATTTAAAGACTGATGCTCCCTGAATAGCAGTAGCTTATCCACCGTCAGGAAAGCTTATTGCGTCCCTTTCTAAGCTTAGCACTTTCAATTGAACTTTTGAAGGATCACTAAATGTAAACACAGAGCTTACAAGTAAAATTGGATTGAATTGAACATCATATTTACTCCGGTTTTCCGCTTGTCTTTGGCTTTAAATACTATTTCGGTTTTTTTTTTTTTTATTCCTAGACGAGTGACTTCTAGTTTCAAAATTGTTCTTAGCAGTTTCTACAAATTTCTGGATAATAGCATTAAGAATAGATTCTTGCTAAACTTAAAAAAATAAAATTTTGTTTTCCATTTTTTTTTTTTTTTTTTTTTTTTTTTTGTCGACTGACTTTTTAAACTTCGTAAGGCTTTCGTACATCATTTATTTTCGCATGAGTTATTTCTGCTGGTTGATTAGATTTGACAAAAGTAACAAAATTGGTTTTAGAACTTTTAAATCGTCTTCTTGATCCAATGAGGAATAGATGGTTTATGGCTTTAAAATCCGAGTTTCTTCTTGACGAGATAGACATGCAGGATCATCCGAAGAATGAGATTCTTTGCATTTAACACAGCATTAGCAGGAAAATAATCACTATTGTGATGTGAGCCACAAAGTCTGCATAAAGCTTATTCTATATTACACTTCCTAATTGCATATGTAATTTTGAAGCAAACACCGCATTGACGAACTCTCTACAAAAATCTTCAAATTCACTTTAGATAAAAACAATTTACTTTGAGATGGGGTATTTTATAACCGTGCACTCTTACCAAGATAGTTTTTGAAAGTTCAGATGATCCTTTTTATTGAAACATCTGATTTGAGAAATAATAAAGCCATTATTTCCAATTTCTAAAGCTAGATTTTCTAGTATTTTGTCAACTGATATGAACGAGATTGCGAATTTTTGCGGTTTGTCTTTGAGTAGTTACAGGTACATTCAATGATGTTTCAATTCTTCAAACTTCTGTTGCAGTTTTATAATCAGTTGTAGTGGTAATCAATTTGCAGGTTCTGGTATGTCGAACTTTTATGTGTACTTGTTGGAACTATCGTTTAAAAGTTCATATTTTTACTGTAAAGGCCAGTTAGGAACAGAAGCTCATGTCCTGATGTAGGACGCTAAAACATTGTAAAATTTGTAATCCTGGCTTCAGAAGCTAATTGTATAGCTAGAGGTGCAGCATCATTGAAGTCTAATGCAGATTTCGATGTACTAGGGTTGTTCAGAAAGTAATTTCGTTTTTCCCTACTGGATCAATTTCTTGCAAGTAAAAACCAACCATTTTGAGAGTGTGGAATCATGCTAGTACCAGAAAGATTGCAAAAGTAGTTACACTAAAAATGTCAATGATAGAATTCAATTAAATATTCATTCGTTATACGCTTTTCATTTTTATAAAAAACGAAATGACTTTCCAAACAACCTAATACATTTACTCATGAGATATTGTCTGTCTGTGAGGGGTGGATAACAATGCAAGTCTTATGGTGAATAAACTATCATTCACGTACTGAAGAAAGTAAATTTAAAGCAATTTTGTTGGAGTTCTCGAATTCCGAAAAATTCAAATGTAAGAAAGTGCTTGAGGATTTCTCAAAGTAAATAAAACGGTTCAAATAATTAAATGCGAACATCAAAAATTGTACCGCGAGTTTTCTCTCAGCACATCCTCTTCTACTGCATTAGATACCTGTGTTTTAATTTATTTTTCATTTCCTTCATTTTATTCGAGTTTGGAATAAATTTATGGAAATGAAAATTGCAATACGTTTCCAGCTATGCCACAGCAAAAGTTATTTTTAATCTCAGTCAAACGATGAGATAAACATCTAAACATTCATTCTCCTTTGTGGATGCTTTAGCAGGCATAGGTCCTCTTATGATGGTTTTTCGGTTGGGTTAGGTTTAGAGCCCGCTACCTGGTCAAGAGAACGATGTCTTTCCCATCCAGGCCATCACGGCTTTTTGATGTTTAATTTTTTAAATGGGTCTTGGATAAATTACCAGAGCGTAATTACGGACATGGAGTATAAATGAAAACAATAGCTAAAAAAAGAATTCAGTTGAAGTCGCTGCACATAAACTTTTGCTTTAACAGGCACATACATATCAATGTAGTTGGATTGGCCAACTCTCCTCCCGTGGGTTTGTTTATTTTCGCCTTCGGTTTCGCTGGGAGAAAGAGCAGATGCTCGGAAAGAGACAATAGCTAAGCGATGGAAATTAGAATAAACAAAAGGAGTCCATTTTCGCCCAATTGCGAGGGAAATGCCACTCTTTAGAATCCAGTTCAAGTTATTCGAAGCCAGATTTTTTGTTTTTTGTCGTTGCCCTACATACGGGTCTCTGAAAAAGTCGTTCCACTGGGTCTTCGACCTTGAAGATCTTCATTTCGTTTCATTTGCTCGGGGAAAGAACGCAAATCAGGCTGAGATAATGAAAAAATATTTCTGCATTCCTGTGGAATATTAAGTGCTCAAACTAATCTTGCTCCAAATTCATGTATGAAAGAATACAAGAAAATGTTATGAAAAAATGCACAAATGTGGGAATAAGAGGTAATATTTTACATTTATGGATGGTTCTGAAATTTTTAAGTGAACTTTATTTGGGTTCCAAATAAATTTAATACATAATGTTAGTACTATCAGATGGTTAATAGGATAGATCCAAGTTTTTGAGAAATCCACATAAAAATGCTTTTTCAGTACACAAAATTACAAAGTTCATTCAAGTTTGTGCCATTAACAAGATCTTTTTCATAGACATTTTTGAAGAGTATGACTTTATTGTTCATTGTAACGAATTTGCAGCATATTTTAATTATTAAGTTCTACGAATAAAAGTAATAGTTGAATACAAACACCCATATGTATAACAGAGCCTTCTTGTCTTCTTCAAAACCAAAACACTCATCCCCAGAGCTGCATGAAGAGTCGCTTGAATCTTCACCAGCAGCTGAGTTTTCATAATACCTGTACCATCCAATGCTATACTTCTCCAATGAGATAACTAATGTTTCTATTTATGCAAGGCCTTCTGACTAAGATACAGTATCGACACGTAAAACATAAAAGACGCAGAAATATTTTCAAAGGAAAAAAAGTGCGTCTTATACTCCTGTAAATACGTCAATGGCAAATGATTATGGGAATTAATTATAAGTATAAATTACTCACGTATTTAATATTAAAACTGTTGCCAAGACGCTTAAAATATTTGTGTAAAGATTTTATGACTTTTATTATTATGCTTATTACGACCAAATGCATGGTCTACTGTTCAACAGTGTGTAGATTCTATTCTCACTACATTCGTAGATGTTTATAATGGCTTGCAGTTCATACCTTAATTGGTAAGTCAATTCAATGTTGAGTTGGAAAAACAAAGATGCAAGTGCAAACTTGAAGAGACGGAGGGTGTGTTGCATTGTTGAACAGGGCATCACACAGCGGTTTTTGCACACACACCTGTCTGCTTGGGATGTGGCTCTTCTCACCAAAGACAAATAAATGCATTAGACGCTCATTTTACGAGCACGTTTTTAAAACGGAAAGTTCGAGAAATAATAAAAAAATAAGTGTTAGACCTTAAAACTAATTTCTTTACTAAGGTGTTTCCTTAATATATAGTCTATTAGAAAAAGTATCTATAATATAGTGCATTAGAAACACGCATGCGAAATAAAATTTAAAATTAGAAATCATTTTCACTTTTTATCGAAGAAAAATCCCTTTTCTTTATTCAAAGCTATACCTTTTGTAACATGTTTTTCAATTTTTTAAATCTGAAATGTAGTACGCCATTTTCTACTTGATTAATCTTAGAAAGTTTTCTTTTTTGCTCCATTCATTTAGTTCTTCATGTAATCACCTTTTAGGCATAAATTACCTATGAATATACATTCATAATGTTTTGAAATGAAAACTCGAGCAGGATTCTTTGATATAATTCGGGGAGGAGGAGTCGCCAAGCTTTTCATCGGAGCTTTTTGAGCTAGCCTGCGGAATAACTTCAGGCAAAGAGCATTGAAATTTCATTTGGCAACTCTAAGGATCATTCCTTGCTCCTCACGATACTTTCCTTGGAAGCTACTATTTATTCTCTAACGCATGCGCAGCAAGATAAAAGTCAGATTGGGGGTCGAGAAGAATTCCACACGAAATGGCTTAGTTAGATAATCCAGGATTTCAACGTCGGCAATCCAATTAGTTCTCCACAATTTTCAGTAATAAAATCGGGGAAAAAAGTTTCTTAATCATAAAATGTGAAAAAGAAATTTTAAAAATTAGATGACAAGAATAAAATAAGGTGTGAAAGTGAGTTCTCAAAAAAGAGCTTTTTCAAAGTTTTAGTTCATAAATGGAAATTATGGTTGCGTCTGTGATGGTATGTTAAGGATTAGCTCATGTAATCAAGAGTGTTTTTCAGTGAGAGGTTCGTAAAAACGAGATGGTCGTTAGAAAGCTTTTGGGTCAAAATAGCTTGTTTTCAGTTTTTTTGCCCCTTCCTAATAATACGAAATGCGCGTGCTTTAAAAGAGCTCAGTTCTTTTCACTCGGTGCGCTCGATGTACTAAAGTCAATTCATTTTCAAGTTTATGAAATTCACACAACGTCTGACTTACGTTTTAAACAATCAAAGTATGAAGATCTTAACACAAATTTTGAAATTATGATGATTTATTTCATATGAAAAGCATGAACACTCTCATGGACTTTGTAAGCAGGAAAACTAAGTTTCTATTTATCATCTGTAAACAAAAATGCACAGTTTTACAATGGGATTTCGAAACGTGCATATTGTAAAAATTCTTAACTTTTATCTTCAGTGTATTCGCTAATTTCAGAAATTAGTCAATAGTGTGAGTTCAAGGAAAACAAAAGTACGCTTCGATTCGCATTCTACAGGGTAAATTCATTTATACGAGGCGACACCAAAAGGCGTCCTTCGGTTCGCTTTTCAACAAGGATTCCCTGCTTTTATTTTTTTCACAGGTCGCTTCACGAGCCATTGGAAGCGGTCTTTCTTTAATGAGAGTTCGAAAAGCATGGGCTTCTCAAAGTGCCACATTGGAGGCTAATGTTGCCATTGTAGCTCAAAAATTAATTAAGAACGGTAGGAAAATCAGAAAAAGTCAAATAAAAGGATTGAGATCGAAACCATGAAAACAGTTTCAAATTCTTTCTCCCTCAGATGAGCGGAAAAATATTCTCGTCTTCAGACAAGATTCCATTATAATTATTAAAGATTATTTTCTTGAGATATATTCTATAATTTTTTTCCAAGAAAAACTTGATGTAGTACGAAAAACCAAATCTTTAATTTTCCTTGAAATCAAATTTCAATGGCAGTGTATCATTTATCATCTTTATAACAATTAACCAACAGAAAATATTCTAAAGAAAATGGTTATTCTCTTTAAAAGAAATATCTTGTTTTATAAAACTGTGTTTGAAGTGTTAATTGACACAAGAAACACTTTTGCCAAATGCGATTTCAATTTAGCAAAATCATTATCCAAATCACATGTTACTAGAATCAAAACTAAAGAATCAAATAAATTTAGACGAATTTGAGATAATTCTTTCTTTTTCACAGATAACATGTAACTATTAACAAAATTAACATTATTTCTCAGTAAAAACGCAATATTAGTATCTCTACTATTGTTGTACAATCAAAATTAATTAATTTTGAATGTGCAAACATTGTTAAAAATAATTTTTTAATTTAAGATAAATAATGAAGGTGTTTTCTGTTAAGAATTTTGTTACAATGTTTTTAAAAGTCAGCTCTAACGATTTTTATGATCGAAACATACACAATTTCCTTAACAACCAAATTTAAAAATGAGCGTAATAAAAATCCTTTATTAAGTACACAATTTTGTCATTTTAGTACTGAAATATCTTTAGATGGCACAATAAAATCACTATTAATTTTTGTTGCTTTATTTAATTTTTTCTTTTACTCAGCAAATATCCAAATTTTCTTCGAATTTAAATTATCTAAATAAAAATCTACAGGTATTTTCCAAAAATGAAAATTTACATTAGTAGAATTTTTAAATAAATAATAATCTCTAGAAATTAAATAAAACATATTATGTTAAAATTATTATAAAGGAACTAAAGCAAATTTCAGAAAATAGAATATAATTTCTTGAAAAGAAATATATTAGAAAGTGATTCAAAATTTAAGAATCTACTTAGGAATAAAATTTTAGAAATAATAATTGATATAAATCATATATTAAAAGAGAATAAATTCTATCATTCTTGAATACTTTTTGTCTCTCTCTTCAAACTTAAAATATCAAAGCAATAACCTGTAAGTAACTCAGAAAAATGAAAATTTACGTTTGTAGAATTTCTACACAATAAATAACCATCTTTAGTAACTACCTATTCTCATGTATTTTGTTAAAAATATTTTATTTGAAAAATAAAACAAATCAGATATAAAATATAAATCAGATTTCTGAAAATAAATTAAAATAGTCTACTGCAAAGAAATGTATTGAAAAAGTACACAGCCATTCAAAGCTGGAAAAATCCCTTTCAACTTCTCGTATTCAATTCAAAGCAAACATCCAGTTTGTACAAACGCAAGCCAATTTTAAGACACAATTTGTATACAAGCTTCTCTAAAAAATAAGCAAAGCTCTTCTGAGAGTTTCTCAATGAGAAAGGAATAAACAGCCGTTGTCATAATGATGACTATTATTCCCCGGAGTGCTTTCGCCGCTCAAGACATTGTCAACCGTGCAATTACTGGCAGCAGCACGGGGGAGGTTGTTTTCCCCGTTGGGGGCATTGCGCAGGGGTGAGGGGGCATTCATGGCGTTCGGCAGAGCGTCACACGGTAGCCGAGAAACATTTTTAGGCAATTTTTTTTTATTTCTCTTTTTTTATTCTGTGGAGCTGAAAGGCATCGTCGCACCTGGAACTCGCATCCAAGGTCAAGGTAATTAGATTGGCGAGAAAATGAAATAATGCTGCCCGTTTGGCGGAGGAATTTGGCAGTTTGTTTATTTTTATTTCTTATTCGTTGTCTTTCCCGGTGAAGATGGTGATTACCTTCTCCTTGTCACGCAATGATATTAAATGGGACCATTGTTTGGATATTTTATTCTGCCACTTTTCTCACCACAGAGGATTCTTGTTTCCAGGGATTTTAGGAAATATTCAATGCACAGAAAGTGCAGCTGCTTTTGTTAAATTTATATCAGTTGCAAAATAATGCGCTTCAAGTAATAATAGCTACTGAATTTCTTTTACTAAGAAAAAAAAGTATTTCCATAAATTTATTTTAATGTATCAGTGTTTTAAAAGTTATTTAATTGTAAAATGAACCATTTTATTTTTAATTTGAAATTTTAATAGAATTTTTCACACACAGACACACACACACACAACTATTGAAAATTTCTATAAAAATTTTCTGACCAACATAAAATGTCACATTCAAATGCATTTTTACTTGAGTGATAATTTTCGTTGTCGACAGGGTTAATTTAGAACATATTGGAAGTTATAAATTTTTTAGTTTCATAATTGTTACAAAATTGTTTTCCAACTTTCAAAGTAAATTAAATATTTCAGTGTTTACGTCGAAGAAATTCCGAATGCAAATCAAGAAATTGAGAAGACAACTTTTAATAAAAATTTTAGTCTATCAACTCATGTAAATACAATATTGTTGCTCATTGGATCAGTTATTAAAATAATATTTCCTGATCGCACTGTTAGAAAATAATAAAATTAAGCAAGTTGTTTACAGAAATTGCATTTTATAAGTGTAGCAAGAAATAATGTAATAAAAAATATAAAATGTAATTATTTTTAAATTAAAAAAGGAATTCATTTTAGTTTATTCTATTAACGACTGAAAGAACTCATTTTAAAAATGTAAGTCCTCTTTGAAATTTCATCTGCAAATGTAAATAATATTTATTAAGAACTCTATAGTTTTTATGTTAAACATTTTTTTTATTTAAAAGGAGTGTAAGAGCACATAAGTTAATTGTGTACCTTATTTCACTGAATTTAAGCAGTTCGTTTTAGTATTTCAAATAGTTTGCTTAGAGTCATGTTTTTCTGACTCTTAAGAGAGAGCAGGGAACGTAGCTTTCTGCAAATCACTGTTGTAATTTGGGTCTCAATGCAAAACAAATGTTGCTTGCATCATTTGTTTTGCACTGATCAGTGTTCAAATAATTTTTTGGCTGTCGTAGACCATTTTATGAATAGAATCCAAGCATAAAAAAAAGTACTGATAGAAGCATGAATCCTTAAAATTGCAGAGAATATTTGTATGCTCTTTATTTTTAACAACTTGTAGAACTTTTAAATGAATAAAATTTAATATGCTAATTAAAAAAATTTGAAATTTAAATCGTCCATGCCGATTTGAAATAACCATAAAGTTGATGTTTTATCTCGTCTTTTTCTCACTTTGATTTTTTCTTCTGTTCCATTTTCAACGTATTGAATTTTGAAAATTTTTGAAAATAATATCGTAATAATAATTTTTGAAAATAATAGCTACTGAATTTCTTTTACTAAGAAAAAAAAGTATTTCCATAAATTTATTTTAATGTATCAGTGTTTTAAAAGTTATTTAATTGTAAAATGAACCACTTTATTTTTAATTTGAAATTTTAATAGAATTTTTTAACTATTGAAAATTTCTATAAAAATTTTCTGTATATATGCAATATTAATAATTTTCTTAATATATGCATATATATATATATATATATATATATATATATATATATATATATATATATATATATATATATAAATATATGAAATAAAAGGCAGTTACCATAAGAATCGATTAATAGAATAAACGGATTTGATGTCAGTTTGCACCAACTTACTTGCTTATCTAAGTTTTACACTTGTACGAGTATCAGCAATTTTTTTTAATGCAATGAGAAAGATTATAGTTGCGAAATCTATTGCATAATATTGCATAATAATTAAAAACTATGTTTTTAATAACTATATATATTTTTAATAACTCCAAATTCCAAAAAAAGAGTAAAAGCAAGTATTCTATGTTTGCATGCTTTTTGCAGTCAAGTGTTTCAGCTCTCTACTAAATATAAAAGCAGTTCGATTTAATCTTTAGATTGCGCATCTCGTTAGATAGCAAAGCGCAACTAAATCCTAGAGTAGTTCCTGAAAAACAGGGTGAGCTATCAAGTCCAAGGCTAAACGGCACGTGGCCGCACCCACCGTGGCCCCTTTTCAGTTGAGAAGGGTGTGTCTCAACCCTCTTGTACTTCACTTATATATTAAAGTGTGTCCCTAACACTTTGTACACGCAAATAATAGCTCACTGACGTTTACAGAATGCAAGGTATTTTGCACTCACTATTTTACATTTTCAGTGAGAAATTATTTTCAGGCAGTATAAAATTAATAGCTTCATTTCTTTTTAAATTAATAAATGTTATTCATCAAAATCTGCTATAAGAAAATATTATAATTATAAAAGTGATTATCACTCCTAATTTATTTAAAAATTGAATGTTCATGTGTTTCAGTATTAACATCCTTGAGAAAATATGCTAAAATTTATATATTTTCAATAATAAATGAATTTGTAAATAATTGTTAACAACTTTTTGATGGAGAGTAAAACTATCAATTATATATATATTTAAACTAAAAACATCTCAATATCTGTTTGCTTTTCACTTCAAAAGTTAAGGGAAAAATTTCTCTGTAGATTACATAATGTAATAAAAAATACCAAATTTTGGTAAATAACTTCATGAATGCAATTTATTCCTTTAATTTCCTCAAAAAAGTTATCTTACCATATATTTGAGATAATAGCTTTTATTTTTTGTTAATTTCGAATTGTGAGAACATGATTTAGAATTTTCTTTGAGAAAGATATTACATCTAAAATCTCATTTCGTCTCTCGTCAGTGTTATATACATTATGTAAACGCAATGTATACATAATATACATTCCTTTTTCCACACTGGAACGAACAGAATGAAATTAACTTACAAATTCCACTTTGCGATTAATTACTTTTTACAGTGGAATTCTCACTAAACAGCAGCGTCCTCACACAGCCACGGATCGCGGAGCACCCGAATCGAACCGGATGCCGCCACTCAAGCCCAATGGGCAGATATCTCAGAAAATAGCGAGTGAATCCACCCTGGTAAAAGACCTTGGGTTTAAATGCTTAATAAATAACTTTTAAGATTCAACCTGACTTAATTGTCTTTTTGTGACACTATATTTGAAAAGAACTTCCACGTTACTCTTTTGTTTCACTGCCAAATCAAATGACCCAATCACTGGCGAGCAACGGAGCATAAATGCGTTTCGCTTTATTCTCATCATACTTTCTCACGCATAAATCGTGTTTTAGTAATTGCCAGGGCAATATTTCCACTGGAATGCAAGACTTATTTACGTTTGTGGAAATGCTTTTCTTCTTTCGTTTCTTTTAAATTAGACTATCAAAGAATGCACCGATTGGATCTCTGACTGTTTTCTAAACAACGCAAAGTTTCAAGTGATTTAACCAAGTGCTTCTACGAATGACTGCAAAACGAAATTTTAAAAAAAATTATTATTAGTTTAGAATTATTTAAGTGAAAATTATTGCTGGTCTTTGAACCGAAAAAAAGCACAATCTATCATTTCATCATAATTAAATGTCGATTTCGATAGAATGTGACCTTCCTTTTCCATCCGAAAATAACGAATTATATATGCAAAATAGATCAGAAATAAATTGGTTTGGATTCTTGATTTTTAGAGATATTTTAGAATTGTGTGAAGCAAACAACGATAAGATTAAAAATAACTTTTATAAATGCATTCAAACAGAATTTTAAGATCTCTCTTTGCTACTCTAACAAAAATTATGCGCCTGAAGTAATTTTGTAGTGTTATTAAAAGTTATTTTCAAACATTATGTTGCTCGACACCGATATCAGTTTGTAAAGCAAAGATTAAATGCCAGAGTAATTCTCTACAATGTTATTAAAATTAGCCAAATTAGAAAAAAATTGTCAGCATTTTAAGTTGATTCATTTGTCTTAGAAAATTTATCTGTGTCACAGATCTGAATATTCGCCGTTTCTTAAAAGAATGAAAAGTTAGGAAATGAATGTTAGGAAATGAAAAATCACTGTTTTTGCAATCATTGGTTTATTTGTAGGAAATTATATAATTTCCAAAAACTCACTAATCCCATATAGTTGAATTCAATTTTGAAAGACAAATATATTTTTTACGAAATTATTTTTAAAATATTACATTAGAAGATTCCTAAAAAAGTAAAAGCAATAGCATTGCTTCCATAAAATCAAAACAAAAATATTTCTATTCATAATTTGAAAACACCTGAAATTCGTCAAAACTGTTAATATCAAAATCCGAAATGCACAAGCTTTCAATGAATTTCTTGAGGTATCTAAAATTAATTTTTACTTATTATTCACTTAGCAGCAACAGAATTTGCTTTAAAATACTTTAATCTGACTCTGTAATTTATTATGAATCTGGTCTTGTACATCGCAAATTTTTTTTATCTAAAAATGATAATAAAAAACAAATACTTTGAATAGTTTGTAGGAAGAATCATTTAGAAGAGATATTAAATATTTTTATGTTGAGGCAGGTTCATTCGACTAACTTTAACAAACATATTTTTAAAGAGCCAATGATGCAAAATTTAAACTCTTCTTTTTTCAATTACTAGCAGGATACTCAAGAACGATTTAAGAATGTGATGAACTATGATGAAAGCAACACAGGACGCTTATTTCGCATTGTTGATGCGATAATTGTTTGGAGTTCCCTTATGGATCGTTAGGCGGCGCAGCGATCGATTATCAATGTTTTGCAATTTGCTCCTACTGATGGCAAGAGCAAGTTCTTTTTGTCGTTGAGACTATCAACAGGTGTTTTCCTGTTAATATTCATTGCTAGTGAAAAATGGTAGCGTTAATTTCTTTGGCTATATTACAATGAATTAGTAATCAGATAAATTCAAGGCGTCGACCGATTTATAGAAATAAAAAAGATCCATTTTCTCTTCCGGATGAAGTCTGTATAGAATATTTTAGGTTAAACTAACATTTAGTGCCTGTAATTCGTACCGAATTATCTTCATTACTCCAGTGTCGCAGAACAGTAGCGACCGCATTATCCGTTGATGTTAAAATAATGGAAGCATTTTTTCAATTTATCTGAGAAAATTAAAATAAGAGTAATACATCTCTAGAACAGCCGAAACTTTTTTTTAAAATGTTGATGATTATAGTCAAAGTTTCAATCAATATTCCTTTATTAATGCTAGGTTTACCAATTAATTGTATTCGGTTACGTATTTAAATTCTATTAATAATCTTTATTAACATAATTTAATAAAATGATAACAGACTACCGCGATCTGACTGATTCTATCACGGCTGTGAGATTCATTGGATATTGTTTCCCTATCGATGTTGAGGAGAATAATCACCAGGTGTTGATTTATGATAGCTTCATTCTATAACTTCAAGCACCATGAAATAATTCACTTTTTCATTAAAAAAAAAAAAAAAAAAAAAAAAAAAAAAAAAACCCTATACTTTGAACCTAAAAAATTACCCCTCTCTATTTCACATCAAAAACTTCTTCCCCCATCATTTTTTAAAAAATTTTTATTCATTTATCTTTTATGTTGAATTCAAGGTTAGAAACATTTTGATTCTTTAAGCAACTTATTCAAAAAGAAAAAAAATCAGAATTTAACTATGAAAAGCTGACGGTATAAATTATTTAATAAGATGACCTGGTAAAAAATAATTAACCGTATTTAGTTGTAAAAGCAGCAACTATAAAAATATAAACACAAAACCTTACGAGAAGTTGATTAAATTTTTTACTGTTTAATAATTAACAATAATTTTTGTCAAACGAAGAACTGACGATATAAATTATTTATAAGATGTCTTATTAAAAGATATGAAGAGTATTTAGCTGTAGAAACAACTGATATGCGTACACTTGCGTTAAAAAGTTCAATAATATGAAACAATTTGCAAAGAATTTTAATGCAAGATTGAGCAGCAGTTTTACTACGCCTAAATTATTAATTTTATTTGTGGTCCACTTAAAATTAAACCTTGCATGTTAGCTCAAGTTAGTCTTTGAGTTAGATACCCTTATGTATGTGGTTTAAAGGAATCTAAAAAAAAAAGTCTATCAAACAACTTATTTTGGTAATTAGTTTCTAATTGATAACAAAAAATTATACTTTTGGTGCTATTTTTTTTAGATCAGCAGAATTTTCCACACTTACTCTATTCTACATAAGAAAATTATTGTAGATGCCAGTGTAAACAATAATCGTGTTAAACTGGCGGACTCACAAAATAAGAAGCTAAATATCTCGCCAAGGTTCCATTTGGCAGAGGCAACCCTTGATGAGGGAGACGCGAGGCTGAAGCGCGCCGGGGGCAAGGAATGGAGGTCATCGCCTCTCAGCCCCTCCTTTACCTTCTTGTTTGGAATCGGGCTGCCTTTCAGCACATAAATAAATCGCCGGTAGTCATGAAGTTCACTGACCAATGCTTTAAATAGTATAAGTTTTCACAAATGGAGAAAAATTATGAGCATAAAAAAATTCTTCGAATTAAAAACCGCAGAAATGGCGGAAGTTCCATCATTACAGGGCAGCTTCATGACACGGAATTACGCGTGAAATAATTATTTAGAGGTTGCAAAAAACTCGCTCTACTGTGTATAGTAAGAAATGTGTGCATTTTTGTAAAAATTCATTTTACCACGATTGGCAATCGCTTTAGCACGTTAAAACAAGTGCGCAAAGCAATTGCAACAACATTTTATAAAACAGTTGTTTAATTACAGATGAATGTTTAGAAAATAAAACTGGTCTGTCAGTGTTTTGCACAAGAGAGCGAATTAATGAAAATGAAGCTCTATGAGTACATTGAATAGAAATAAAATTAATTAATTTCACAACGCATAAGGGAAGTTAAAAATGAAGACTTCAAAATATATTTTATGTCACAAAAACATTGTTACAAATCAAAACTAGCAGGAATAAAATTTCTCATGCATTTTAATTTTTCCAGATCTTTATGCGAGGAAATCTGTAAGCTTACGGAAATTCACATCAGGCGATGGAAAGAAGAACAACGGGATCCACGTAACTGCTGGTAAGAGACTGAGAAATGAGGACATGGGCTCAACCCAGATGAAGGTGGATAACGGAAATGATTTCAAAATCTCCAGTGAAATTTTTTTGTCATTTTTTTAAAAAAAAAATTGAGGAATTGTTGTCTGTGTTTCATAGGGAAACTTCGTTACAAAAATGTTTGAAGCAAAGCGATCCCTGCTAGGATTCTTCGCATGCGGGAATTTCGTAAACTGATATCTCATTCGTATATCAAACGGATTTATCGTATATCAAAGAATAAATTAATTACTTTCGACTTAACACAACTCGCTGTTTCTCAATCTCTGATTTAACGAGAAAAGTATTTGGTTGGTTTAATGTTAGGAAGCCAATTTGTTTTTAACATTCACACTTTGGCTATATTTTCAACATTTATAAAACTTCAATGGGCTTTAACTTCCATAACACCTAAAATTTTTAAATCAACACAGAGAACATTTTAAAAATTCTGTACTGATGTTAATGTTATCACTTCCGAGTTACTGTATCACAAATGTTTCATCACTCTTCCTGGAAACATTTGTGATGTAGTAACTCGGAAGTGATGACATTAATCATCATTGCAAAACGTTGTAATGCCTTTTCATGAATGCAATTGGCGCATATTTCGAGTAAAGAATCTCAAAAATGAATAGATTCCAATATTGCCATTGGTAAATCCAAAATCTTATTCATATGAATCGACTCACATGTGCTATACAATACTTTAATTTATTTTAATGTCTCTGACAAGCCGATGAAACAAGCTAATTTTGCGATTAACATTTTGAATAAATTTCATATTCCATCGCAGATTATAAAATTAATGCAAATCTGGAAGAAATGATCATTTTGTGATTTTTTTACTAATATGCCATATTTATTGAAACGACCATTAATTTAAAAACTTAATCTTTTTCTTTGTTTCTTTTTAATATAATCAGAAATTTTAAAAATGAAGCAATCTTCAAATAATATAGTTCAGATAAAAATATTTCAGAACCCCAATAAAAGGGTTTTAAAATTATGTGGAAGCTCGTCATCGAAAACTAGTAGATTGTGTAACTTATTTTGCAAAAGGAACGACTTGAAAACGATACAAAAAATATCCAAAAGAGAGTCTTGTTATAGTTGTGTTTGATTTAATTGTTGGTAAACAATCTCATTAGAACAGACTCATTAAAAACTATAGATGTTTTACTCCAATTATAATTTAAGAAGTGTATGCACCACTACAGGATGGATATTCGGATGCTTAATGGTTCTCATGTTATTCTTCCCACGATTTTGTGCTCTCTAATATGCAATACAAGTTTTCAGGAACTGCATATGATTTGGTAGAAAATCATGAATTTCAAAAATACAAATGCCAGGCTTCATTTCAAGAATAAGCAAAAAATTAAATGTACGAAAAGAGGAAACTTTTCCTTTGCATTTTCACAAGGGGAGCATCAGCTGGAAAGCCTTTCCCAAGCTCCGGTGGAAGATATGTTGCTGTCAAGGTATGTCAAAGAAATCAAATGTTCACTGAACTTCAATTTCTTCCTAAATCAGTGCATTTTAAGTAGTTAATGCAATGATGATCAGAACATTTAATGAATAACCCAACTAATTCTAGATCACAACATTTTATCCATAACTTTTAATTGCATTATATAACTTATTATTTTTAATTACAATTTTTTTTCACTTCATGGTATTTATACCTACACATTTCTTATTCTGCCACAAATTGTGATTTAAATGATTAAACGTATAATAAAATTCGTAATAATAAAAACATATCATACATGTTATAAAAAATTGATGAAATTTTCTGAATTTGAAGATAATTCAAGGCATTAACATTTTAGCAGTTAGTTATATATAAGCAGAACATAATTTATTTTCATTGCCAGATTTACAAGGAAAATAGCAATTATTTTCATTGCTAATTAATTATGGTGAACTGAGGATAAAAAAAATAATCTCAAAGCAGAGAAAATCATGAGTTTAAGGGAAAGAATATGTTTAAAAATATTTTAATTTTATCTTTCCCCCTTTTCGCCCTTATGTTCAAATCTTAAATTGAAATTTCTGACAATATGCGCCATACGTCTAAAACTTAAACTAAAAAATATGACATTTATTTTTAGATACAATAAAAAATAGCTAAATTCTGAAAAAAAAAATATATATATATATAATAGCGATAATTTATTTTCAACTTTCGTCATGTGGTCGAGCAATTGAAAACAACACCAGTTTTAAAATTGTTGAAGAACAAAAACTTAAAAAAATATGTGCTAAATAAGTACCAAAAATTAAAACAGAAAAAAAAAAAATCATGGACCGAGCTAAATTACAGGGATTGCAAACACAGTAACAGTATTTTCCAAATTAAATTTGATGGTTGGCTTTGAGATCTGAAATTTAGAGTTTCCCAGTTGACTGTAATTGCTGAAAGGTTGATAAAGATGCGAAGATGATGATTACTTTCGCTCAAGTCATCTCTTAGCGCGCTCGCCATTTCGTATGAAAAGAAGAACTTCGCAAATGAGAATAAAATGATGGAATTTACTTTGCGTAAAATCCTGGTATACGCAACACTTTGGCACAATCACAAAAAATGTCGCCAAAGGCTAAATGAGGCACTGATAATAGTCGCCAAATGTTGCGAACGTTGAAATGAAGTTATGACAATTGTAAAAAAAAATTAGGATACGTAACGACAAAGAAAATGATAATCTCAAAATTAAATTTATGAACATGGCATGATAAAAATATGTAAATGATGAATACAAAATGCTAAAAAAAAGCATTATGATAAATACAAAAAAGCTAAAAAAACAATAAACTACCGAATCCCACCAAATCAACCAGAACAGAATGTAAGTTTTATCACCCTCTAAAATGTCATCAAACATTGGTTTTTTTGGTCACCAGTTTATATACATTTGATTATTATTAATCTTACTTTTTGTTTTCAAAGTTCATTTTATGTTTTCGTAGTTTCCGTGTACTTTTTGCGTACAATAATCTCATTGAAAAACTTTCAGAAGCTCTTATAAAAATAAAAAGAAATTTTATTTGATATTTTAATAATATACATTAGAAGACATAGAATTTATTTTTAAGCTGATTCGTATTTTATTTTTCTAAAAATTCAAATCTCTTTTTTCTCTTTTTTAGGGGTGAACTTTCTTTAAAAATGTGGTTATCTTATTCAGAGATAGAGAAGAGCCATTTTCTCCGGGAGCTATTAGAATAATTAAGGAGAAAATGCTTTGTACTGAGATTTAAAAAAAATTTTTTTTTTCCGTATTGTTTCGGTCAGTAAAGGGTTTCTTTGTTGAATTTCGAGTCATATTTACTACGCAAATGAGATTTTTCATTATTTTAAATCGTAAATGGGAATTAAAATTATCATTGCATTTATGCGGTCATCTTATGAACCAGCCATTAGTTCGTAAAATTAAGAATATACGTAAATGAGAAGTTCGTAAAAACGAGAACCTATTGTAAAAGAGTTGTAGATTCAATAAATTGGACTCAGATAAAAATTATTTCATTGTGCATACTCATTCATAAATGATGTAATTATCCATCTCTCCTTGTACTTTCCCTTTTGCGCATACGTGCTTCTATCTATTAATTAAACTCCTACAAAATATGTTGCCATTCATACTATCTAAGTTTTTAACAAATCGTGAGAATAAAAATGACGTTCATTCGTATCATCCCTTCACTTCTCACGGTTTTTGTCCTTTCTCAGTGCTGTTACAAGTTACTGAACTGCAAGCGTTTACGGTTGAAGTGATTTCATCACCTGGAAAACTCAAGTATTCTAAAATGTTGCTCTTTTTAATCTATCGACATCCTCTGGTAGGATGTACTTCAGAAAACCAGCAAAGGATGTCGAAAAAGTGTCAACTTTTTTCTATTGCATCGTTTCTCACAACACTGTGATGAATAACTCTCGTGTCGCGAATTTATCTTAATAGGTTAATTATAATGCATTTGTGAATTTTCTATTAATATTCGTTATTTTGTAAAAATAAAATTACATTTAACACAGGATAAGACAAAAAAAAACTTTAAAATATTGTTAAGTTCATTCTTATTATCAGATATTATTTTCATATTTTAAATATAATCAACATCATTTCTTATTGAAATACCATTTTATCAGCATTTTTAATACATTTTAGATTTAAAAGAATTTATTTAATCAGTATAAAATGTGTGTGCATAGATCTAGGACTAAAATTAATAACTGAACTTGTGTCAAAATCACTAATTGTACCGCTTCTTTAAGAGAAACCCTAAAAAAGCAGTTCTTCACGCGGCTGCTATGAAAGGAATGCCTCATGCTCAATGAGATGAAAAGAAAACTGGGATAAAGTATGAAATAATGCGATTTCTGAAATTTTGAGCAGTTACACAATTCCACAGCAATGAATGAAAACTCCTCGCCATTTCGAACGATTCTCAACATCGAGTTCAAAATGACGCAGAATTTTGGATTAACTTTAGAATCATTTATTTACACATCAGGCCCTCCCCTCCACCCACATAAAACCCAAAAGGATGATTTTCTCCATGGATATATTTCGTAGAACTCCTCAATGTTTTCCTCCATAATAGAGTTCTGATAATAATTATTGAGCACTCGGATATTAATTTAATTAAGAAAAGAACAAAAAAATTGGGAAAAAACTGGTAACATATTTTTATGTTTTATGGATCACACTTTGGTACTAAACATTTCACGAACCTATTATTGACCCTGAAATGCAAAAACCTTTCTGCACTTCAATTGAAGCTCTGATTCAAGACAGTAAAAAATTAACTAATTAAAGCATTTTTTAAAAATTTTCTGATAAACAAAGAAATATAAAGTTAAATATTTTATAAATGTCTCATTTTTCTATTTAAATTTAAGGATAAAGAATAAGTAATAATATTCAAGCACATTATCTGGTTGACAAAAATATTTTAAAATATTTTTTAATGCTGATTAACAAATGCAAACCTTTATATTTTTAAACATAAATGTAAATATATTTTATGAATGTTGTATTTCCATATTTAAATTTAAAAATAAAGAATAATTAATAATTTTCAAGTACATTAAGCGGTTAACAAATTATTTTTAAATTTTTTTGGAGCAAATTAACAAATGGTAACTTGCATGTTTTTTAAATACTACATGGTCGTACTTGAAATTTAAAGTAAATAATAAGTTTAAATTAAATGAATTCTTTTTTAATGTCCTGATTAACAGATAAATTTTCATTAAAATGAAGTTGTTTAAGATATTGCTCAGAGCGTTTTATATTTAGAGAAATTTATGATGCTTACCGTGGCAGATGTTGTCTTGAGGACTGCACCGGAGTCCGAACTCTTCGTCACAAGGCTCAGTGGGGGAGCAGGACTCCCCGGATTCCCGGGCACAAATAGTTCGACAGGAACAGTTTGGGTCGGGCGTAGTTCTACCTCCCACGCAGGCCAGCGGGTTGAAAACGATTTTAGGCTCGTTACAAACACACTTCTCTTCCGCATTATCGAAAGTCATCTGCTTTTGCTTCCGGAGAGGCACTGCTACAGTGGTCAGCTCTTGATCAGTTGTTGTTTCCTTACCGTGGCGCAGGTGGTTGCTTTCACTGATAACAGCACCATCTTGGGCTGTGAACAAACTGTGCACATCTTTGACATCGAGGCTATCATTTTCCTCCAATACGCCAGATGTATCCAAGTGGTCAGTGATGGAATCGTGGAGGATGGTCGAGGTCGCTGAAGTGCCATCGGCCCCATTGTTCTCTGCATCCATTAAAACCTCAGATGTTTCTTCCTCTGTATAAGAACTTAGTGTTGTCTCATCACTCTGCGTCTTGTTTGTTGTGGTTGGGAAAGCATTTGTATCCATTGAATCTTTCATTGTCTCGAGGGATGAAAGCGGACTTATTGTTGTTTTCGTCTGGTCGGTTTGAACGGTAGTTTCCTCTTTTGTTTCGTCAGATGACATTTTAGATGTCGTAATTGGAGATTTATCTTCGTGTGCTTCCAAAGCTTTTCTCGGTTCGCTATCCGCTTCTATTGACATTTTCGGAGTGAGAGTTGTTTCCTCCGATTTTTCCTCAAATGCCGTCGATTCATTCAATTCTTTATCAATCACAAAAACCGTTGTAGTCGGCGTGGCGTTTTCCGTGGTTGTCACGGTGGATGAAATTTCCATATCCTTTTCCAGAGATTCAGTGCTTTCATCATCTCCAAAAACCATATCCTTCTTTTTATGAACCAACATGTTTTTCTTTTTGTTATCTCTCTTGGCATCAATTTTGTGAGTACTGATCAAAAACGGAATATTTGACATAGTAATATGCGTATTCGTATCGATGTCATCAGTTTCCATCGGCGTCAGTGTAATGGACACGTCAGTATCTGAATTCATGTCCGCCACCGGAGTTGAACCAGGAATTTCGTCATTCCCTGGAGACTGCGAAGAAAAGTCATTCGTCGCAACTGCTCCATCGTTAGGACTTGCGAATTCGGTTTTGTTATCGTGCAGCGAGTCACTGTCCGACAGTACTTCACCCAACACTCCGTAACAGGCGACACTTGACAAGAAAACACACAGTAGAGCCTTTGCAGCTAGCATGTTCGCAGCAATAAGTTATATCACACTTATAGGAAAGGAAACGAGCAGCCACTCACTGGATTCCTGCGGTCATGGCACGGGAATCATGCCGCGATGAGAGAAGACATCACCTCGAGATCAAGAGCTGGTTCAGGAGCCCTCCACTCGAACTGGTTACGCGCAGAAAACTGAGGCCAATCCAGCAAGCGAGGCCGTTACGGAGACCCTGGGGCCGGAAACCATTGCGTGTGACAGGTTTACCTTTAGCTACTGCAGGTTTTTCGTGCTACCTACCATCCCAGCTTCTTTTTTGTTTTCTTCTTCTCGTCCCCCGACTGCTCTATTATCTGACCCTCCCCACCTTCATTTCTTTCGAGTTATATATTTTCTTTTTCCTTCTCTGAATCCGTACGCAGGAATTTTTATTATTTCTTGAAGATAACGCGGGATGTTTACCTGTAGGCCTCAGGGTCCTCCTTTCAATTTCTTGGCATTATAATTCGGTCTATCTAAATTGAGATGGAAGTGAAATCGGATTTTTTTCTGAAAAAATCGAGAAGGTGGAAACTTAATTTACACATTGGCCAAGAAATACCTGCAAAAGAAAAGCATTTTGAAATATATAAGTTGGAGTTACAGATTTGTAAGAAAATTCGATATGGATTTCATTTGTAAACCTGTTTCAAGTTCTTATTTTATTTCATTTATATTTTTTAATTTTTTTGCATTTATTTAAATATAATTTATGCAAAATGTGATAATTTCTGAAAAATGTTTTTTTGTTCAATGGCACCACACTCAATATATATAAAAGATAATATTTTATTATTTTTTTATAATAACATGAACATTTCACAAATGATAGTGTAAAATCCTGGCTATAAAAAATAAATTTATAAATTCCAAATAACTTTTATGTTCTTAAATTCTTTAAAAAGAGAGAGAAAAAAAAAACTTTGATTCAATAATTTTGGGAACAGTAAATTAAAATTGCAAATTTGTAAAAAATTTCATAAGGATTTCAATTCAAAACTGAAATGTTCCCTACATTTACTTCTTAAGTACAATTTATATAAATGTGAGACAATTTCACCAAAATTTATTGTATTAAAAACATTGATTATTCTAATAATTAATTTCTTAAAGACTCTTTTCATTTCACAAAGTTTCCAGGAATTTTTCTGATTTTAGAATGAATAAATATGCGTTTTATTTCTCTCGAACGTTCATTTTTAGCAGGAATTAATATTGTATGTACTCAAAACTCCACAATCATGGAAAAATATTATTTATTCCTGGAAACACTAAATCATGTTACAAAGATTAATTTTGATTATTTTTACTTACTTATCGAAAATCTTAAAAATATTTTGCAATGAGACTATTTTTTTTTAAAATTTTATTACATTTATTTATATATTTTTATTTTTATGACAGTATCTTCTAAATTTTATTTTTATGAAAAATGGAAAGATTAAAGCTGTTTTTTCTAAATTTAAGCTAAAAGCTGAAAATTTATTTTGAAAAAATAATTAGTTTTTGTGATTCCACTTGAAACTTTTAGCTATAAAAAATTGGTTTAACACAATAATTTAATAAGCGAAATTTTATTAAATTTTTTAAAACAGCGAAAGTTTATTCGCTTCTATTTTCAATTGAAGTTTTATGGTATAAAAATTTGGTTTAAAAAATACTTGTATGATAAATTTTATAGGGTATAATTATCGTTATGTTAATAAAATTTAACAAATGAATTATTTGCAAATGAGAATTGTATAAAACTATAATTTTGTGAAGTATTATAAATGATGATTATGTTAAGAATAAATAACTTTTTTCTTATCACAGTAACAAAAATAAATGTGAATAAAAAAATAAATAAATAAAACGCAATTAATTTGTTATTGTAACTTCTGCTCTTGAGCACGAAATGAATTAAAATTCCTGGTTGATTGAAGTTTCATTACATTTTTATTGAATTATTTACAAATTCATGTTGAACTGGTGTTACACAAAGTTTGTTAAAAGTTGATGAAAGTCGCAAATGCTTATTTTTCTTATTTAAAATTTGTTTTTGTAAAGTTTACGTTTTTATTTTATAAAACACAAAAGATTTATTAATGATTATTTTGTTATTCATTTTATTCACAGTAATGATTTTGTTATTATTGTAATAAATAATGAAGATTCATTTGAGGGATTACATATTAACTGGCGTTATTTAATAAAAGAAGTTTCAAAACAGATCAAACTAAATTATCTTATTTATCACATACTTTTGTGAATCTGTTGTTGATATGAATTATATAAATTAAATGCATTAGTTTTAAATAGCTTACGACTTTTTACTATAGTTACATTTAAATAATTATTTTCATCAACTATTGTTTTCTTTTCGATAACATTACAGTCATTTGTTACTAATTATTACATAAAAATTCTTTTCAATAACTATTATTACTACATGTAGGAGCTCTGAGCAACATAACATTTAAAGTTCAGAATTGAATCCATGCCGCGATCGATGCTTTTATGGAGGAAAGATCTGAAATAAAACTATTTAAAAGGAAGACTAAGCCGTTAATGTATAGATGTCTCATCAAACTCACCAGAAACTTAATGATGCAAAAAAAAAAAACGAAAATGAAATCTTGAAGTCTTTTACAGTCGGATCATAAAAACCATTTTTAAATGCACATAATTTGAGGGCTTAAGGTTGTTGTTGCACTAGCATACTTCCTAACCCTGAATTGGGTTTAGAAACAGCAGAAGAGAGTCTTCGTGATTTTGAAGCAGGAACCAAGAGGAAGATCTCCAATTCTTGGCCTGCCAGAGGTATCACTTCATTTCGAGGATATGCTACCACGATATATTTAAAGTGTCCCTGCCGCCTTTAGAGAACACGATAGCTCTTCGGTTAAGCCGGTATTCGAACTCACTACCTTCCGATAATGAGAACGACGCCCTAACCAACCAAACTATCGCAGCTCTGATGGCTTATGGTACACCCCATCAAATTTAAAATGTTATTACGCTTTCAGCATTATGTATTTACATAAACCCGAGATAATTTTAACGACTTCATTAGAAAATATTCTTGGCCTCAGATGGGCTGACTGCCCAGAAAAGGAATGACGAGTGATCAAGGGGGAGGCAAAACAGAAAGGTCTGGAGGAAAATTTTTGAGAAAGTCAGGTTTACTGCTTCAACAATAATTATGAATTATTATGGATATTATTCTGTATATAACAAGGAAATGAAAAAAGCTTTGCAGAACACTCAAGAGAAGCAAAATTTTATGAAATATGATAACAAAATTTGAAGAAAGAAATATAGCAGTGTTTCGGGGGATAACATAATATGTTATAGTTAAAGAGTTTCGAATAAGGCAATTTAGTTTGAATGTACAAATTTATATTTTAATTTTGAAATTATGAATTTTTCTTCAAACTTATAAATTACCATTATTAAGTATCAAAAATGAGATAAAAATATTTCTCTTGCACATACTTGAATAATTTATAACACACATATTCTCGAGACATATCCATTAATACATTAAAATTCCACCATCTTTTAAAGTATTAAATATATTATTTCATTTTACAGACATTAATAAACAATTTTCTTAAAAAAATTAGTGTAATTAAAAAGTTTTTCTAACTTTCCATACAAAGGCACAATTAAAAAAAAATTAAATATTTTTATCTCGAGAAAAAAAAATCACTGGATTCGCTCATCACTGGCAACCATAAAAGCAAAGAGAGTGACATCAAATGAAAAGACGGCGGAAAAGATTTGGTCGAAAAAATGCATCAGTTTTTATAATCAACAAAAATCAGCAGTCTTTCTTTCTGTTCTTTTAATTCCTTTAAGTTTTCAAATGTTTAAAGTATAGATATTTTTGTAAGATATTTCTTTTAAAAGTCTTAGTTCACAATAAATTTCTTTGCACTCATACTTATTTAAATAATGATAAAAGACTCTATTTTCATTTTCAAATTTCTTTTATTTTTTGTAATCTTATGTGGTTGCTCACACCAAGCGCTTTGTCAACGGTTTATGTAGCACCTTCTTAAATGTATTACTCAGTCTTGCAAAACTTTCGAAACTATAATGGTCATATAGTTTCGAAATTTGTTCAGAGATAAAGAAATACATTATCATTATTTTTTTTTTTTTTTTTTTTTTTTTTTTTTTTAATGCCGGCTGCCCTTAGGATGTACCTATTCAGCGATATAAGAGGCGAAGATGATGGCATCTCATACAGTGGAGCACCTAGTGGGCGTGGCATCTTCGCCCCGAAAACGAAGGAATAAAGAAAGACAAACAAATAGAGAGAAAGGAACATTCATGCACGTACCAACATTCGAACCCAGGATATAATGCTTCGAAGTTAGAGACGCTAACCTCCATCCGCCATCGGTCATCTTACAATTAAAATGTTGCAAGAATTTTTCTTCTTTTTCAAAGTATACCTCAAAAGTTATCAATAAACTAAGTTAAAAACTATTTAAATAATAAAGTAGGTAAAAATTTGATTTTCTTAAAAAAAGTATTCACGTATAAATACAGACGTTTAATTAAGTACCTAGGCAGTCTAAAGTGTACATGGAATGCATAAATGTATCTAAATAATAATAGAAAAGATTATATAAATAATTTGTTTCCAGGATACTAAAATGCATAAGACTTAGAACTAAACTTTACAAAATTGAGTCAATTGAAATTGACATAAATTTCAGTAGGAACAAATTATCACAGACACGTGTCAAGGTAATTATCGAGAATGTAAAAATGAATTGTTGATGAGTTTATATTTAGCGAAGGAGTGCCATTTTTCAATAAAGGAAACCTGTGGGAACTCTCATCTTCTGGGAAATGGGGCTTCGCATTATTCAACTCCGCGGCAGATCGCTCGCTGATACAATTAATAGCAGAGACATTTTCACGCATTCATAAACATCGCCCTCAATATCTTACAATAACTTCTCAGACTGCTTTCTTTTTTTTTCCGCTCAGGAATGGCAACCTCATTCCTTTGTAATTAAAAAGAAACAATTAATTCAGTTATTTACTCTGAAAATCGAGTTGTTTAACCTTTATGTGGAGGGATGATATTTGTACTCGAACGTTATATACCCATGTGTGTATAAATATATGCATGCATATGATTTATAGTTTAATAGATATGGAATTGAGTTAAAATGGAATATTAACAACGTTTTCCTGAACAGAACGAAAAGGAAATTGGAATAGTGTACCTACACAACCAGTTTCAGAAAGGCGTATTGGCCATATTGGTACAAAGTTTGGCTTTTCAGTAATAGCCAAAGAATAAAGTCTAAATGAAGCCATTACATCAACAAACCATAAAACAGTAGAAACATATACAAGTTACAAAACACATACAATTAATTTACAACGAAATACAAAGAAGCCAAAGTTAATAGTTCGTAAAAGGCAAAAAACGGAATAGAAATGCAAATGAAAAGGCAAAAGAAGGCTGTATAAAGCATTTTATGGTGAAGTTGCAATTAAAAGTGAAGAAATTTATATTAAATTATGAAGATATTAAAAAGTAAAAATATAAAATGAAAATACTTTTGTAACAATTAAAATATATATGTATATATAATGTATTAAAAAACCGACATTTAATTTTAATTGTTTGAATTATTCATGTTCAAAAAGCAGAATTTTGATTCATTAGCTCATATTAAGCCAATTTTTTGGCAACAAATATAGCAATCTATAGTCTCTATGTTGCATAAATCTTTATGAAACTTTTCCATTCCGCCGGCGCAGTCGATAAAGTCTCCACCAGCCTCAAACTAAATATCACTGATTGCAACAAGCGCATCTTTCCTCTTTTTACAAAATTCGTATCATCGCTTATTATCAGGGCAATATAAATAAATAAATGTTTCACAAAAATTGCTAACAATGTCAAAATGTTTATACTTTAAAAAAAATTACTAATTTCTAAAAGTTAAAAAAATGTTACAACAAATAAATAAAATTTATTTATATGGTATCTGCGCATTCTCTATCCAAACATAGTGGTTTGGAGAGCCTTCAAACTGTGATGGTATTGCATTTATATTTGTGTAAGATGTATTAGTGGTTGTCACTGGAACCTACCAAACAGAATGCACAAAAAAGTGATGAGATTTCAATCTTATCTCCAAACTCATGCAGTTTCCTTGTTGTTGTCTTTATCGGCATGACATTCTCTTTATTGACTGAACTCAATTTTACTGTCTCTATTAACACTTCAGTGAATGAAATAACATTTTGAAAGGTATTTTGATATACTTCATTTCGAAGGACTCATACATATAAAACATGAATAATAAAAATTTTATTTCTGAAACATACCATAGATTGATTTGCAAAACAAAAATATCTCCAATATATCAGGATAACATAATGAATCGTTTTATAAGAATGAAATCATTATTGTATTATCATAAAGCCCCACCTAGTCAGCACTACAAGCGGCAGATATGGTGACAAGTTGGAGATATTTTGTCCAACGGGGCACTCTCTGGTTTTCTTGATTCCAGAGAGAAGGCGGGTCTTCCCCATTTAGAAGACCATCAGATTTAACCTGCCATCCTAGAAGTATCATTCTGAAGAAACATGCCGTGCTGAACATACCCCAGTCGTCACGAACAAAACGGATCTTCGATTGGGTTCGAACTCACTAGCTTTCGTGGCCAAAAAGACCATCGCAGCCACATAACAACACATTA
The DNA here is from genome assembly GCA_030067965.1 of Latrodectus elegans. Lineage (NCBI taxonomy): Eukaryota > Metazoa > Arthropoda > Arachnida > Araneae > Theridiidae > Latrodectus > Latrodectus elegans. The sequence continues at coordinate 78,022,577 of CM057812.1, read as the reverse complement.
CTGCCCGTTTTTTAATCCCTCTTGGTATAATATTGCAAATTATAAGTTAAAATTATAAATTTAATGATTTACAGAGTTTACGTTTTAATTTTTTTTTCTTGCTTTTTTATTCTTTCTAATTTTTTTTATACAAAATGATATAAAAGATGTTCATGAGTATTATTTAATATACTATTAATCTTCCAGTGTAATCGCAATATAGTTATGTAATAAAAGAAAAATTTTATTTCAATAAAAGAGCAAATTTTTTTCTACATGAATTAGCATGGACAGTTAATTGCTATCCAAAATATAAGTTAATTAATCCTTTTTATAATGCAAAGAATGATACACTTCACTTTAGGTTACCATGCGAGAGAGTCAGATTTAATACTAGGAAAAAATGAAATGACAATCAAATTCGTTACAATTTGTAATGTAAAAATTATTATTTCTGGTTAGACATATTACTTATATCATTTGCATTAGGAATTAATTGCATATGTCTGTCCAGACTTTCCAGTGGGCACTTGAAAGGTCTCTTCTATTCTGAGGGTAACAAAAGATCTCCTCATTGCAGGAACCGGCACCACCTCAGCACATCTCGGACTGCCTTGTACTGGATCGGGAGGAGATCGACACTTCTTGTACCGGACTTCATTCACGTCATCGGCTTCATTGACCCGACCACGTCAGATCAGATGGGAGATTAGAAACAACATTAGAAAATAAAATAATAGACCAAAATTAAATGTTTCACAATTAATCTAAGTCTTTTAAACTTTATATTGAAATTTTATAGCTTAAAAATTTATAGGAATTATTAAAATTATTGGACAGAAAATTTCGACATGAATTCTAGACTTAAGAACTGTGATAAATACTCTAAGCAGTATATTTGAATTACTTAGAAAAAATATCCAATGATTCCTAAAGATTTTCGGTTGTTAACGTTTATTTTTGGCATTAAGTAGACCAGGGTGGGATTCACACCTGTGAATTGTTGAGCCAAAAACGCTAACTATTCAGATATAAGCCACGCTAAGAGAACATTCAAATTCATATCAAAATTGAAAAGTTTGTTTTAAACGCTCATCTAAATTACTATCAAGTTATGAGAGCTGTACTAATGCACATAAAATTTCACGTATTATTTAGAATGTAAAAAATGTTTTAAATTTAAACTATACATAAATTGAAGAAATAAATTTATATTAAAATATTATAATATATATATATATATCGACATATATATAACATCGACATTTTATTAATTACAATTATAGCTTATATTCCTCAACAATGATTGAATTTATTAAAGTTTATTGGAATTTATAAATTTAGTTACTTTTTTTAAATCGAGACCAGAATTATTATAAAATATTTTTTGAAAATCATCAAAAAATTCATGTCAAGGCACTATTTTTATTTACCAGAGAACGTATCGAAAAATTAATTACTCTGGAATTTTTATTATGTATATAAATATTGAATATTGGGACGATTAGCTTTTTTTTTCTTTTTTTGTTTTGTTTCGAATATTTCGCCAAATACTACGAGCTTGGTGAAATCTGAATCATGGACCGACGTAGATATCGTAGAATCCAAAGATATCAAATTCTGTGTTTGGTGTTTTTTTGGCAGATTTTCTTATGTCTTTTGTGACATAGATTTTATTACGTCATTGATAAGTAGACCAATAAGAATTATGCTGAAAATTCTATCCTGGTAACCCTAGTATTTACATAATTGTGCAAGTCACAATATGTCATCTTGGCAACATTTCTTCATCGCCAAAAATACTAAGACTTCGCCATCATGGATTATACGGTATGTGTGCCCATGTACCAATAATAGAAAAACACATTATAATCATTATTAAATGAACTCATATTTCTGATAGCACTTAATATCAATAAAATTTTCGAAGTGAAATTAAAATATGTTGTTGTTACTTATCTCAAGTTGTCTAGCTAAGCCAGATAACCCCCATAAAACCAAAAATATCTAAAATGTCTAAAAAATAAGATGGATCCCGAAGGACATTGAAATTAAAATATACAATAGCTTTATTAATTGGCACAGGTGCCGTATAATCCATGATGCCAAATTCTGAGATTGGTAATTTTTAGCGGATTTTTTTATGTATCTTGTAACCTCGTTTCTATTACGTCTTACATAGGGAGTCCTGTAATAATTATGCAGAAAATTCTATTTTGGTAACCCTAGTATTTACGTCATCGCGCACGTCATGATACGTCATCTTGGCAACATTTTTCATCAGCAAAAAAATTCAGAATTTGAAATCATAGATTATACGGCACCTGTGCCTATTAATCTTCCTTAAGAATTATTTCAGCAAATTAACTATAATTTTTTAAGAAATAAAGTTAGACACTTTCAAACTGTTATTAAATGTCATCTGTTAATTTTAGTAAATGAATAAAACTTTCGAATTGAGAGAAATAAAGTATACATTAATCTTATCAATTAAAATTTTTTTATATATATTCATACCAAATTAAATTTTTTACTCTTGCTTTTTCCATGAAAAGTATATCCATATGCATAGATATCAAATATCATAGTTCTTTTGTATTATATTGAAAAAAAGAAAATCGCAACGCAAGAAAAACAAATTCATATTCAAGAGTGTTAACTAAAATACGTGAAGAAGTCGATTCTGGTAAATAAGAAGAAAAGCGTAACAGTGAAAAGAAGACGTGTGCATTGGTGCACGAATTATGGTTTGTACCTGGATAAGAAGAGAAAAACTTAGAAAAAATTGAACAGGTTCTCAGAGCAATGACACTTATTCGAGACTCATTGACAGCCTAGAAGAAGCGGAAAGTTCGAGAATTATTGGTACAAGACTTCTTTATTCTAATTCTTCAGGAACTATCAACTTTAACGACGGTGCCGCCGTTGACACGCTGAACCCGTAACCTTGATGGCGCTGCGGATAATTCGATACATTTAAATTAGTTAATATAATTTTGAGGACTATTTTAACCTCAACCGTTAAAATAATCCTGAAGTTTATTAACTATTAACCTTTGCGTATTGCTATTCTAAGTTTATTATTTATTTTCGTTGCAGTCGGAAATAAAATCTTTTATAATAATCAAAAGATAAAAAATAATTTGAAAACTGTCGGAGGAAACAAATGAATTACATAAAGTTTTATAGTATAATTATAAAATAACAAAACTTAGAGTTCCAAAAAAAGATGCTCTTCATTAGAAATCTATTTAGTGACATCTATATAAAACTAAACTTTTTTTTTAAAATTGAAATAAACATGAAAACATTTAATGTCGGTGTAAGCAAGGCTTTAGTGTTAACATTTAAAATAGATTGTTTACAAATATTGCAATCATTAGTTTAAGCTTCTATTATTTTTGCCATGCTTTGCTCCTGGAAAGGTGAAGACTTTATCAACGAGAGAATATTGTATCAAATTTCATGCAAAACTTATCAAAATATTTGTATCAGAAAAAATTATTAACTGATATTATATTTTCAATGTGAGCTAAAAGTATTTTAGCATGGAACTCCAAAAATATACTTTGCAAAATAAATAAATAAATAAAATAAAATAAATAAATAATAAATGAATAAATAAAAAATAAAATAAATAAACTTCTATAAATTTATGAATTTTTTAAAAAATTTAAATCTTTTCTTGCCGATTTGAACGAACCATAAAGTGGATAATTTAAATCTTTTCTTGCCGATTTGAACGAACCATAAAGTGGATGTTTTTTCTTGTCTTTTCCAAATTGCTTTTTCTTCTGTTCTAATATCAACGTGTTAATGACTGGAATTAATGGAAAACAGATTTTCAAACCGATGCTTTGATATTTATATAAAAAATCATGATTAGACTATACTTGAGGGTGCCCTTTGAATTCTCGCCAAGTTTATTACCAAGCTGGGCGATGTTGTTCTATTTACGGTAACCCTAAACGTTATTTTAAATCCATTCACGATTCTGATTGGTTTGGATTAAACCGTTATTTTTGAATGTTTAACGGTATATGTAATTGAGGCCAGTTACTTTTACGGTGGAAGTTGGCTGGTAAGGTTTAATATAATATTATCATTTTTGTTTTTTTAAATTTAATATTATAATTATTTAATTTATTATAATAATAATAAATTATTTATATACAATAATACATAATAATAATAAATTATAAATAATAATGAATGAATTTAATATTAATAATGTAATACCTCAAAGTGAGGATATTCCAGCAAAATAAAGTGATTAAAATTTTTTTATATGCTTACTGCAATATTTTTGAATTTTCATTGTGTTTCAGCTGCCATTAATGTTTGCACGGCCTTCGGCGCGAACAGGATTGGCGCCAAACAAAAATCCCCAATGTCGCCAAGGAGCACCCTCAAATATATTTTTACCGAAATCGCTTTATTAACAAAATTAACTTCGATACTATTTTCGGACATTCTATAGTGAACTTCGCCTTGCTTGCTGTAGCTCCAAGAATGCGAGATTTGAAGGCAGGCAGTAAATTCATCAACAAGTCGGAACTAGGACTCCGTTTCACCAGTACGATGTACGGGATCAGATTTGGTAGATTCAGTCACCCTTGGAGCGTTTTTTTATTTTGGCGCTAAATTTGGCGAACATTTTTACTGGATGCCCGACAAACTAGTATTTTGGCAACCCTATTTGTTATTAATTTCGTATGAATATTTACTGATTTAAATTGATTAATATAAAATTTAATCAAAATATTTTATGGATAATTTAATCTATGAACTTTATTATTTTACCATTGATGTTTGAAATCTAAAAATGTGCGTTCTTTGTTAATTTTGCAAAATTAGTTGGGCATATTCTTAAGATACCAGCAATGAATGAAATATTTGTCATTATTACAACCGTTTGCCTCCCGCCGTTTTTCCCGATCGGAAATTCGTCATACGGTAATCCTTGGCGACTTTTTGAAAATTTCGCCAAGGGCGACCGTACGGTAAAATTTTACCAGATGACGTAAGCGTGATGTAGGTGAAATGTTATCTGAAGTGAAGAAATTTAAACCAATGAAAATTTTAATAAAATGATGTAGCTATGATTTCAACTGGAACGAAAGAAACGACCATTTTATGATTAATAAAATTTAAAATTTAAGGAAATGACAAATCCTCTTATATTAACAGAAATCCCCTTATATTTATATCCGTCACATTACTAAGTTTTGTATACATCCCTAATTTCTTTTTTTATTTTTCTGCGCAAATTTTTTTTATTTGTTTTGAGACATAATAAACAACAAGACACTGAAGAAAACTTAAAAATTCTCAATTGCATTTCGTTACTCACACTTAGTGAGCATCCTTTTCAGAACCAAAAGCCTGTGCCCGACCCGTGGAGAAGGATTGCCTCCTTACAATAGAGCTCTTACGTTGAAGAACCTCTGTCGGAAACCTGCGGCTCAATCTGCCATTGCAGCACAGTGCCTTCTCAGACAACTCCATGGCACGGCAGCAGACTTTTCTCCGATGAAGGTAGAAACAGTGGAAGACTAGGATGTACTCCGTACTCTGACCTGCACATCAACTGGCGTTGAGAATCGCACTGAGGCATTAATTCCATTAATGACGTGTGCATCACTATAAATGGTGGCGCCGATGTCCATGTTTCATAAGAATGCAGTTTTCAGGAAGACGGATAAACAGGCCACCGTATTGGAAGCAGGTGGACACAATAAACCACGATGGTTGCTGCTTACAGTTGCAGAGCAATGGCGCTTACTGATTGGTTTCGTCTTTCTTTTCACCTGCCGGATGATATTTTCCAAGATTCAGTCACACTGATACTACCTTAAATTCTGAGACGTTATATCGCATAAAACTCAACACGCTGTTAATTATATTGAGCACTATAAATACATTCATAACTCTTATTCATCTTTTCTTAATCTGACTTCCATTTTATACTAAGAGGAAGTGCTGTAAATCTGTGTCTCGCCCAGAACATATGCTTGCTCTATAATGTAATTTATGACTTCAAATTGTTTAAATGCTCAAAAATAGTTGAGCAACCACTACGACCCACCCTTCAGAAGGCTGAAGTGCAACCGTAATTAAACAGAGTCTTATATTGAATCCAAAACATTTTTTTGTAGATCGCTGACCTACTACTTGGTTACGGCGAGTTCATAGTAGAAACATACTTGAATCTATTGACACTGCATTGACCTCTATCTTCCAAAGCTGCATTTTGTATCCTTCGTCATGATTCGTCGGGTGAGGAAAATATTTCCATCTCCATTGTGTGCAAGAATGGTTCAACCCGATGGTTAGGGAATGGTTCTTCTTATCGGAAATAGTTTGAATTCCTATTTAAATGAAGGTCTGCCATGCTCGCTGAAGCTGGCTAGAACGCGTGCAATAAGTTTTGGTCGCAATGTCCTTCAAGTGAAATAATCCCTTTGTGGGTGGTAAATAAAACCCTGGGGTCTTCTGCTCTATCGCTGCTTCTAAATATTCCCACTCGGTTGCTTCCACGTAAGTGGTCGAGGAAAACTCTAGGCATAATGGTACAGGGAAGCATGTTGGTGCAGCAGGGATTGTTCAAAGTTACGCTGAAGTCTTCTCTGCAACATGTACTCGGGGATTAAACCTTTTTCTCACCCAATTTGGTCCAATATTGAAATGCGTTGGTTGCCAAAAAGATGGAGGTTTCTCTGTGATTTTTTATCCTTTCACTTTTGGGGCGAAGATGACATACTCACTGTATAAGATGCCCCTCCCCCCCGTAATTCTGAACAGGATCAAATCCTAAGGACAGATGGGCATTAGAAAAAAAATATTTCAAAATTTTATTTATGTTTCTTATTACTCATGGGGTTGAATTATTTAGAAAGAAACTGTGGTGCAACAATTACTGTTGCTTAGTTACACGTTTTAATAGCCAACAATTCAACAAAAACATTATGCGGTATCTGTGCCGAAACGTTTTTTATTAATTTTTGTTTTTGAACTTTGTATGCCTATGGAAAGCATTTCGTTTCACAAAATGCAAACTTGTATATATCATTTTAAAGAGAATGTATTACTAAATTCAATACAAAACACAAAATTCAATTATTTGCAATAGAAAAGAAGTTAAACGATAATAGTTATCGATATACATTAGATAGTGGTGATTGCAGTGACTTATCAGTACTTAGTAGAGTACTCTTTACTTTTGATTACAGCTTAAAATGGATGTTTCATTGAGCTGACAAGAGTTTTTAGCTTTTTTTTTCAATATTACGTGATGCCAGGAAACAATTATAACCTCAATTAGTTCCCTTTTATTTAATAAGCGCCTAATTGGGACAAGAATTTTCTAACGGTGCCACAAATTTTCGATAGGATTGAGGTCAGGACTGTTTACTGGCCATGACAACAATTTAATGCTCTTTGTACGAAACAAATCTTTCGATATTTTGGCGGTGTGGCAAGGAGCAGAATCCTGCTGAAAAATAAACGAAGTGTTGTTGGGAAAGAGATCTCTGATGGAAGGTAGAAGTTTTGGTTCTACTATAGTATCATGTATTTTCTGGCATTCAGAGTCCCATGGATGACATGAAGGCGACCAATACCTTCTGCTGACATGCATGACCAAATCATAACACTAACTGGGTTCTTCACAGTTGCTTGAATGCAGTCAGGATGTAGCTCTTCTCCTATTCTACGTCTTACATATTTTCGCCCATCACTTCCGAATAATGATTACTTAGTTTCATCACTCCATATAAGTTGTGACCACTGATTATCAGTCCAATTAATGTGTTTCTTTGCCCACTGTAGCCTTTTTTTCGTTGCTGAAAATTAAGATAAGGCTTTTTACGTGGAATTCTACCTATCAGCCCAACATCTGTTAATCTTCTCCTGATTATTCTTGAACTGACAAAAACACCAGCATCATTCAGATCACTTCTGAATGTTCTGAATGGCCGTTGTGTTTAAGCTAGTGTTTCTTGTTCATCATCGTGTAACTTGCTGATGATATATATATATATATATATATATATATATATATATATATATATATATATATATATATATATATATATATAGTTAAGGTTTGTAAACATAAAATGTAAAAAAAAAGATAAGAATAAAATTGCATAAAAATATCATAACCAAAATGATACTTTATAAAAGAGACGGCCAATGGATGAGTGGATAGCATTCCAGAGTCCGAGGCTGTTAATCCCGAGTTCGAATCCCGGTTCGGGAGCCATGTTTCTTTCTCTCTGTCTTTATGTGAGATGATGAATAAATACGACCCCTACCCTTTAAACGGGTTTGGGTTGATATGGCGTGGGTAGTACTACTGCCTCCGTGACTTGGTTCACAGGTTCCCCCCTGGTAACGATGAGTAACAGTTCTTTTGGCGAAGGATTAAGTCCCCCAGTGCCCTCTGTTGTTAAAAAAATCAAAATAAAGGGAGGATTTGTACTAGCTCAAGTAGTTCAATTGACTGAGTCTTGATTAAATTTCATTGCAATCTTAAAACTAATGATAAATGTTACCTCCATTCAAACCACAGTATGAATGCTGTGTAAAAATTAGAAAAATGACTCTATTTTCGTGGTTAATCCTAGCATACGTAACGTATTATTTGAAATTAGTGATATTTGCCAACATATGAAAGGGCGATAAATTATGAAATCAGTAATTGTTGATGTGATGAAATTCAAAGGATTTTTGCTTTTTATCCATATTGATATGACATATTGCTTTTTAGTGTCTTTCATTTATGACTAGGTTTTTCTCATGCTATGTTTACGTATTTGTCATTTTCAGATTACCATTCCACGCTTTGCTTATTTGCCAATTCTTGGCGACAATCATTAAAACCCAATTTCATTTTCAGCAAGTGTTTGGCAATAAACGTCATGTCTCATTTACCCATTGGTGACATTTTCGAAAAGTAAGCCGAATATGGAGTATTGGTATTTCGCCTATGTTTTTTACTGTTTTTAAAATTAAGTGATGCACTATATTGTCGCTCGTGTTATAGGTGCATTGTTTAGCTGTTGTCTCCGTAGATTAGTTGTCTCCTTTCGTAACCCCCAGCATAAATCTGCCAAGCTGGCAGCCGAATGGTTAGCGCTCTTGTCTTCGGTTCAACAGTTCATGGGTTCGAATCCCACCTTAGGCATGGATGTTTGTAGTGGTTCGGAATCCACTTTAAACCGAAGGTCCTACTCTAATTAGTCCTCGTGTGTAAAAAAATGACCGTTTAGCGACCAACAAACTAAACCAAACCAGCATGAAACTGTAAATTTGAGATATTAAAGGTATGTTACAGTTAAAGTATGAAATCCGTTATTTGATAGAATAATCAAGTATTTCAGAACATAACCTGGTAAGTCATTCAAAGTACAAAAAAATCATTCTCTCTATTCCATGATTTAACAAGTATTCTAGAGAATAAAGACCACTTGATTAAAGGATCATTAAAGTATGAGATACGGCCCTCGAAACCTCTTTGATCCGAATCAAATTATTCATTGTCAGTTCTGAGCCGCTCATAGCTGCTTTGCAATGATGTGTGTGTGTAGGGTTCATTTCAGACGGAGAGTTTAAACGGTATATTCATGTATCAGCGTTTCAGATTATTAACAAATATTTTTGCAACCTATTTTTAAGCTATGAATCACACGCTGTGACTATTATTGAATAAATTTTATTTGGTCAATAATAGTCACAGCGTATGATTGTGGTGTTGACGAGAGAAAAGTTCAGTCCTGCTTTAATTGTGGAACGTCCCACTATGCGACAATGCGGCATCATGATTTGGGGCATAATTGCGTATGATTTCAAATCATCTCTAGATCGTATTGACGGCCCAACGTTGAGTGGATGATGTGCTGCAGCCGTTGAAACTTTCCTACATTCAGGAAATGCCCAATCCCTTTTAATCAGCAAAGTAAAGCCTGACCACAAATTGCTCGCCTCAAGAAATATGCCTTGCAAAGTGTACAGGTGCTTCTTTAGTCACCGTGCTCGCCAGATCTCTCACCAGTCGAACATGATTGGACGCCATTTGTAGATTCTGTCACTTCAGAATTTGCACTCAAAGCAAATAGCTGTCAGGTCCATACTCTCATTGTCTCTGTATTCATTAGACGTGTTGCTTTGTGTAGCGTAGTCCACGGTGGTTTTATCACAATTTTTTTAGTTTAATGGCGATTGTGAATAATCACCGGTTATTATATATAATAACCGATTAATCACTTTAACATATACAATGATTTACATTATCTAGTTGAGAAGATATAATTATATTTTTAAGTAAACGTTTTTAATGTTCAAGGAAATAAAACATTCTCGTAATTTAGAAAAGCAGAATTATTTGCTTGTAATAAAGATCCTAAATCGACATACACTTCTAACAAACACAAGAGGAATACTTGTTACAAACAAAATTATTGCATTTTGAGGGAGAAACTAGTTTTATTATTCTTGGATCTTAGACACATAACACATCGTTTCATTCGTTGAAAATTGATTATGTTCACTTGAATTGACTTTATTTTTTGGCAGAGTATTCTAGAAATTATTTGCGTAGTTCATGTCCTTATATGCGGTTCTATAGGAGATAATCTTCAGTATTCTTAGTATTTTTCTTCTATTTGCGTATTGTTTAGAAAAATTCGTTGTTAACATTAGAACAGTTCTTCTATTTATTTCACATTCAATGTGCAATAAGTACATCTATTGAGCATCTTTTGATTTTTTTCAGCTGTAGAATATGTTACAGGTATTCCATTTACTGTATCACCATCTCCTTTTGTTATATAAATAAATCCAGTAATATCTGTTTTTTTTCCTTATCAAATTCATCAAAGATCAATCTATAAGATTTCATTTATTTTTAATCTTTTTCCTTATTTAAAATTGTGTGATTTTTGCTCAAAATTATATGTTTTCTCCTAATTCAAATTTTCATCGCACTGCTTATGCTAACATTAAAAGTCTGTGTTTCATCGGCAGATTCATCCTCATTGATTTGATCAATGTCTTTCTCAAAATATTCAGCTTCATCTAATCAAGCAGTCCCTTCCTTTTTCCTGCTCTGTCGATATACATTTGTTTAGAAATCAAACGGCAAACAAATACATGAAAATACTTTACAACACCAAACTGAGCTGCTTATAGAAGAAATTTTAATGCAACATGCATGTGTTTCGCTGTGGTCCATGCGACCCATTGAAACACTCCGAAAATCTATGAATTCCAAAAAAAGATTGTCTGAAACCAAGAATAAGAAGAGATAATGTGAGAATTAATAATGCCCATTCCAAGGGCAGGCGGATATTGAAAGGATGGTTGAATATCGATAGATAATCTTCCCATGGGTGCCCCAACGGGTTAATTGTTATTTCAAAAAATAGCCAGTCATTCTATGAACACTTCAACATGTAGTTATGGATGTTAAAAGTCTACACAAAGTACAGTTTCTTCGTGACAATAAATGCTAAGAGCCCGAAGATTAATCCTGTCGCACCATGAAACGAAAAAAGAGACGTTAGGTCACAGTGGTTTCCAATCTTTTTGTACCGGCGCCCCCCCTTTAAAAAACAAATTGTTGCGTCCCGTTAATTTATATAAAAACCAAATTTCATAAATACTCAAGTGATATTATAATTTATTTAATGGGCTACAAAATAATATACAATATTATGTAAAAATATAATATATTTATTGCAAGAAATATAAAATAACAAAACAAAAAAAAAAAAAAAGAATAAATAATTAATACTACTACAACATAATAATTTAATGCGACGGTTGAGCTTGTTTTTCAGCACAAATTTTCTCAAACCGTGGTGTCATTGAAGAAATCGCGGTTCTCAGCTCCTTTTCAATCATTCAGCGAGATCGATACTTTGTTTTTTACTGTAGAAAAACCAGTTTCACATAGGTTAGATGTTACAAATGGTAATAAAATTTCTAAAGCTTTGTTTGTCCAAGTACGAAAATCGTCCCTTACTCGTAGCCAAAACGTAACAATATTTTCATCTCGAAACATCTGCTTTAATGTGCTATCACTAGATAAGTCAATTATCATTTCCTGCTCTGCTTTCGTACGGCCGAAATTATCATATTTTTCAATCACAAATGGGTTTCTAATCCATTCATATTTGGACATGTCAAGATCTTTAAAGTACAACGAGAATTGCTTCCATAGACTGGTCAAATGATAAGAAAAAACTTTACTTTCTTCTATTTCATCAGAAGAACTTTACTTTCTTCTATCTCATCAGCAAGATATTGACTATTCGACTTTTTTGGTTCGTATTCGAAAATGATATTTTGGAAACAGCTGCATGTCCCCCTCCCCTTTGCAATTGTCTCGCGCCCCTGGGGGGGCGTTCCCCACAAGTTGGAAACCACTGCGTTAGGAGTAAATTGTGTAGCGTATAAAATATTTTATTATACTTATTCGTCACGAAAATAAATAAAATCTGATAATTTTTTTGATTCTCCAACAAAGCTGTAAATGGCTAAAAGTTGCGAAAAAAAATTTTCCACTAAAGCATGTCTCTTTTTTTTCTGTGACGTGAAAGAGAATAAAAAAAAAGGTTCTTAAATAAGATTAATACAAAATAAAAACAAAAACCAGTGCTGCAGCCTGGTCTGACATCCTCTCGGGCACGTGCCTGCCGAAATCCGGGTGGCGACACGCCCACCTGTTGCTCTACTCATTTCATTCTGATCGCAGGCGGGTCTTGAAAAAGGGGTGCGATTTTCAATTGTGTTTTCTTTTTCCTTATATAACATTTCTTCGGAAAATACTGGATAATCAAAAAGGTGAAAATTACCCATTTTATAGAAAATGGGATGTTCTTTGAGGACAAAAACGTGGCCAACTATATAATTGCCATGAAATGAGAATTACTGAAAATGTTGCAAATAATGGAAAACAGACTAAAATTTCAACACTAATTATTTTATATTGCACACTCAAATGTGTTTCTTGAGCTCTTTTTCGATTGATTTCATATTTGTTCTATTTTTTGTGAGGTGGATTAAAATTTTCTTTACAAATTGGAATAAAATTGACAGATTTATCAATAAAAAGTGAAATCTTTAAATAGGCCATTTAGTTCCTTTATTTTTCATATGCATTTCCTCTCATTAGTATTGCGTCAGAAAATTTCATTATACATATATTGTAAACCTCAGTACTAGTAGTCAGTACTTTGATACTCCTAGTTTATTTCTGTTCTCTCTCTCTCTCTGTATATATATATATATATATATATATATATATATATATATAGTTTCTTATTCCTTTATTTTTATTTATCTTTTATTTAAAACACTTGGATCACTTTCATTAAGTTCTCTTTTCTGCTTTGCCTTACCAGGGCATCGGTATCTTGAATGTACGAATCTAATGTCTGTATTTCTTTTCAAACAGCAATTCCCAGTTATTTTGCAAGGTTTTGAGTTTTTTTTTATGCGTTTACTATTCAATGCATAAAAAATGCTTTTTAATTTTGTCGCGGAAATTATTTTTTATAGCAGCTGAGCGAAGCACTGTGTGACTTAAGTTTTCTTTTACCCAGTCCCTGCGCAAAAATAGATTGAGAGTGTGCATTGAATTATACCGACATAAAAGTTTTATCCACATATTTGCAAAATTGTTTGCAATCCACAGAGGTTTCCCATGAAAATAAATTCATACCAAAAATAAATGTAAATAAAAAAAGAAAAGGAAGAAGACATTTAAATGAAAAAGAAATGAAAAATTAAGAAATTTGTGTCCAAATAAAAATTAATGAATTAAATTGTTGACGTATTAATTACCGCATGTGTCGGCATATGAGATGCTCTTTTTTCCCCCCTCTGAAAATAGATTCGTAAAACGGGATGATTCTTGCACACCAATATTCAGCTTTTTATTATATTTATTTCAGAAAATTTCTCCTATTCGGGTGATGCTATTTTTCCTTAGATACTTGAGAAATGCAGGAATATTACAATCACGCAAAGTTCAGAGCATGCGCTGTCATCGGGCTTGTTGAATTCAACTTCCCAATTTTTGTGATCGATGTGATTGCGTATGCTGAAGAGCATAGAGACGGGGTTGCAGCGGGCCACGGCACCCGCACTGAGACAATGATAAGAACTTGACGGAATTAGAAGATCTAAAAAAAAGCAACCCTCACAGCAAGCAGAACAGACGAACTTGCTCAATGGCGCAATAGATGCCAGAAAAAAATATTGAAATTCTTACTGTAAACTTATTATAAAATTAGCAATAAAGTTGAATGAATAAAAAAGCTTCATGGTGTGTCTCTCTAATACCTGTCAGACGTACAAAGCAATGTAATTTTATCTCTCCTGTCAATTTATTGAAATGTATTTCCTATTACTATGAAAACTTATTATGGAATAATTTCGCATTTAAATAAAGATATATATATATATATATATATATTTCATCTAAAACAAAATAATTTACTTTCTATTTTAAGTATTTACTTATCACTTTCATACATTAAATCACTAAGAAAATAATAAAGTACAGATTTTTTGAATAAACAATAAAATATTTTTACTTTTTGTCAATTTTTAAAATTTAAAAGGCGAATCATTTCTGAGTCCCATTTAATGAAATGCAAATTATGGAATAAAATATTTCAGTAAACATTTATTTATACAGAAACGTATCAGAAATATTTCTTTTTATTAATATATTCTTTCGATTTTGTAAATTCGAATATTGCGATTTCGAATTATTCTGTATTTGTTTTTATTTGGATTTTTATGTGATTTCAATTAATTTTGGATATCATGATTTCGAATATTTTTTATTATGTACATAATTAAATGATTTTATATTATTTCGAATATCGTGGTTTCGAAATTTCCTTTTCACAGTGCATCACAATGCGAAGTGTTAATAATCCAGCTGTGAATATTTCCAATTAATGAGGATTTATATCATAAAATACAAAGAAATGAAACGATAAAATACAATGATGTTTAAAAATTAAAATGTACGATTTTTTCAAATATTTTGTTTCAATAAATATTGCCCTACAGCTAAAATTTGCTAATTTTTTTATATATAATTTAGAATTAATAATTTAAATTATAAAAGTACTAATTTTATTTCCTTTTCTTGACATCCCTAAATATTTGAAACAGCACTTAAGAATTTTCAATTGTCATCCTTCTCTTCATCTTGGACACTCAGGGGGGAGCGATTTAGAAATCAAATTAATTTTTACTCACCATTCAAACATATTTTCTTACCTTTAACATTCAGTATCGTGAAAAAAAGGGCTTTGTATACTTGCATGATACTGAACTATCGCTCAGTATAAAACAACAGATCATAAAAAATTGTATTATTTTAAAGAACACAAGTGCTTTCAAATTTTAAAACTAAACGATAGGGTAAAGTATGAATATTGTATTAATTTTTATTCGAATTATGAATACGAATGAACGTTGTTTGCATTTTTAAAAGTATTTTTTTATATTTCTTAATTCTAATTAATTAAAAAGTATTTGGCGCATAAATATTAGAATATTATTATTTTTTCATTAAAATTTCCAAAATACAATTTTATTTTTAGCAGATTAATTTTCTTCACTAAAAAATAATTTTAATAGATGTTAATGGAAAAAACCTTCGTC
Source organism: Latrodectus elegans (assembly GCA_030067965.1). Taxonomy (NCBI): domain Eukaryota; kingdom Metazoa; phylum Arthropoda; class Arachnida; order Araneae; family Theridiidae; genus Latrodectus; species Latrodectus elegans. The sequence goes on along the minus strand of CM057812.1, from coordinate 78,006,905 downwards.
AAACAGCCGATTATTTTTCAAAATGTTACGTAGTAATTGTTGCCATTCAATAAAAGTGCAGTTCGAAAATCGTTTTAATAAAAACCAATGAATAGGCACTTTAAATTCTTTGAATGCCGGTTGACATCTACTGATTGGATTCTGTGTTTTGTCCTTGATGATGGAGTGGCTCTAAATAAGATGCAACCGGACCAAAGCATTGTTCGGAGTTTCCATTGATTCAACCCGTTCATAATAGAACAGAAGAAAAAGCAATATGAAAAAGACAAGAGAAAACATCCACTTTATGATTAGTTTAAATAGACAATAATGACTTAAATTTTTAAAATTTTCCTTAATTAATAAATTAATAATTTGACATTTTCACTCATACAGCGGCGGACAACGTGGTGATAGTTTATATGTTTTCTATTCGCGTCCCAGCAGACTTTTTGAGACTCATGAAAATTTAATGCATAAATAGAAATGATTTTTACCACAAGTCTATAGTCACATGCAATTCTAACTTCTTTTTCAGTTCACTTCATTATTCAAACGATTAATACTAAATCATCAAGGTTTACTGTATATATTTCACAAAATGAATCATAACTCATCATGTGTTTGTTTTGAATTTCTCTTTAAAAAGTAAGCTGACAATTTCGTCAGCGAGGATCCGATGACGTCATACGCAAGTATCTAATTGCAGTATTTATAAACAATCTCTTTCAAATCTTAAGAGTAAAGCCTTGCTAACGCCAACTTTAAAAATTTCAATTTATTTATTAAATATTTTGAAATCTACATACATGTGATTACTGAAAAATAAATCCCATATAGTTTATAATATAAAACTAAAAACAAGTGAAATTGATACAGAGTTTTATGAGCATAATTAAATAAATAGAAAATACGAGGGTTGCTATTTATATTTCTGGCCTTGGCAACAGTAAGTGTTGCTAGGCGACCAAAGACGATTTTAATCGAAAGTTTGATATTTTTAAACATAAATTCAGCAGACGATTTACCATTATAGCTTTATTTGTGTTGTTGACAGTAAATTGAAAAGTTCTTCTCTGTCAAAAAATGGAATTGAATCGTGAACATTTTCGTGCCATTATTTTTCATAACTTTCGACGTGGATTGTCAAGACAAGAGTGCTTCGATGAACTTAATTCTTTATACAGCGATAAAGCGCCATCCTACAGCACTGTAAAAATTGGTATAACGAATTTAATCGTGGTCGATGTTCGATCCAGGACGAATCCCGTGCAGGTCGTCCAAAATCCGTTGTTGTGCCAGAAAAGATCAATGCTGTGCGTGAACTGATAAAGCAAGATCGTCATGTGACATACCGTGAGATAGAGGCGTCTTTGGACATTAGTATGACTAGCATCAATAAAATATTGCATGAACATTTGAGCGTAAAAAAAATTTGTTCGCGTTAGATCCCGCATAATCTGACAAACGCTCAAAAAAAGGCTCGTGTCGATTGGTGCAAGGAAATGTTGGAAAAATACATTCAAGGTACATCAAAGGCTGTGTATAACATCTACACAGGTGACGAATCATGGATCTATGCATATGAGCCGGAAACAAAACAGCAATCAACTGTATGGGTCTTCCAAGACGAGGCAAAACCAACAAAAGTTGTTCGAGGAAGAAGCACATCGAAACAAATGATTGCCTGTTTCTTCGGCATTAACGGTCATGTGGCAACAGTGGCGTTAGAGCAACGCAGGACGGTCATGTGGCAACAGTGGCGTTAGAGCAACGCAGGACGGTCAATTCTGAATGGTACACGACCATTTGTTTGCCAGAAGTCATCGGAGAAATTCGAAAAAAGCAGAAGAACAGGCGAATCATTCATCATGACAATGCGAGCTCTCACACATCGACTCAAACAAAGGCATTTCTGACGGAGCGAAAGATCGAACTGATGGGTCATCCGCCGTACAGACCTGATTTGGCACCCAATGACTTCTTCTTATTCCCACACATCAAAAATAAATTACGTGGACAACGATTTTCGACCCCCAAAGAAGCGGTTGATGCATTCAAAACGCATGTTTTGGAGTTACCTCAATCGGACTGGAAAAAGTGCTTTGAAAATTGGTTCAAACGCATGCAAAAGTGTATTGATCATCATGGAGAATATTTTGAAAAACAATAAAACCAATTTCGATCCTACATATTTGTTTTTTCATTATTAGGCCAGAAATATAAATAGCAACCCTCGTATCCTTAATCCTTTTAAAATGCAGGTTTTGCCAAAACCTCGGTACATTTTGTCACTGAAAGCCACTGCGGACAATGATTTATATAGATTCACTAAACTTCTAGCAGAACTTGAAGAAAAAACATTTATTGTATATTTTTATTTACTCAAATACACACACACAAACTATAAAAAATATAAACTGTTCATGAAATTTTAACTGTCATTTCATACAAACGAAATATCATTAAGTTATTTGGTTTTATAAATGTTAGCACATTTTAACTTAATAGTAACTTAATATTAGTAGGTAATATTACTTATAGTAATAACTAATTGTAATTATAAGTTAAATATTGTTTACAAACTATAAATTTATAAATATGTCAAGTATTTATTTTGTATAAGTTCAAATAATGTAATTTTGTACTGAGGCAATTAATTTTAAAAGTAAGTCCGACAGAATAGTTTCTCATGTAATGTTAAATATAAGTTGATAAGAAAACTGTTTTTCATTCACTCCCCACTCGCGCACATACATAAATGTACAACTGCGTTTTGCATAAAGAAAATGAGGATAATTCTATCACATCGTTTTATGTCTTTTGAAGTTCTTTAGTGGATTTTTAAAGATCACAGATGGATCATGCGAAAAATATAATATATTCTAAATATTTAAATATCTACGAATATCATCTAGAATGTAAAAACTACTTTGTTATGAGAAATGAAAAATCAATACATATTGCAAAAAACTTTGACCTAACGTTATGAAAATAAAATTTCATTTTGTTTTCTCACATGCTTAATTATTGCTTATATTATTTATCCCATTTGGTGACGAACTTCAGAATTCCAGTGTTCTACAGCCAATTCAAGTCCAACTATTCCCTGAATGCTCTGAGTGAGAGCCTGATTCAGCAGCACTGAGTGGACCGTCACTTTCTCAAGAATTTTTCTCTCTGTTCATGGTCTTCCAATTGACATCCGTCAAAATGGCGAAGTCCCTTTCTTGGCATCTAAAATTATGTCGGCCCCTAGTCCTTGTTTCAAAGAACCTGGTTAAGAATATTTTCCATTTCGAAAGTTCTTTGTTCATTCTTGTAACATGACTAGCCCATTAAATTTTTTAGGCTTTTATATATAATGACCTCGAATTCTGTAAAGATACGATTAGAGTTCTGAATTGGAGTGTCTGTGCCATAAACTATTAACTTGTATACTTTCGAAAAGGGCTCTTTTTCCAAAATGTTTACCGACCGGAAACATTTTACGTTAAGTAAATTTGGAAAACTTAGAGAGAATAATTGTAATTTTTTAAGAATCGCATAAGAAGTTTTGTTTCAGAATTTGTTAAATAATTACCATGTTATCTTTTGTGATATGAAATATAGAATCTTACAAAAAAATTCTATTTCAGTATTTGTCTAAACATTAGCCTCGATCTTCTGGTATGAATGCGGTAAGGTAGTAATGTATAGCAAATACAAATACCTAAATGCCGGAAGCTCTTTATACATGAGACAGAATTGTAGACTTTTCTGTTTAGATCAGTGTTTCTCAACCTTTTAGTATTCACGGCCCAATTTTCAATCATAATTTTCATTGCGCATCCCTCCCCACTGCATACAATAAAATTTATACAATAATGTATTTTGAGTACTTTGGCACTAAGCCTGCACTACAACCTTAATTTTAAACTTAACAAATTACCAAGAATACGGAAATGTATTGATATTTTGCAATACCGATCCTCAGCATTGAACAAACAAGAATCTTATGGCTTTTTATTGCTCTTGCGTACCACCATGTCGGGCATTCTTACGGTTTCGTGAGAAGTTTCGATTTTTCTGGAATTTGTCTGGTCAGCTTAAAAGTTAGGAGCGTGCGCAGATGTGAACAAGTAATTTCTCATAGGAAGATCGAGAAAGATATATGATGACAATTTCATTTCCAGACAATCTCATTCGAGTCGATCCTTCTATCGCTATTGAATCTATTCTGAATGCGTATGTTATATACATATTTTCATGTAATTGCAATTCACCGTATTAAATATTCACGGCAGTAGATTTATGAAGAATCATGGATAAATTTTTAAGCGGGCGTAAGCGAGCATTAGACGATAAACAAACATCAACAAGTACACAGATGAGCGTTGTTCCGAAAATAAAATCAAGAGAATATTCTCAAGAATACTTAAATTTTGAATTCACTAGTACTGAATTAAATGAAGAAAAAAGGCCCCTGTGTATCATTTGCTCAAAAATGTTGGCGGCAGACAGAATGAAACCTAATAAACGATATTTAGATACGCTTCATAGTGAGTACGTAAACAAACCAAGATAATTCTTCGAATTAAAATTAAAATCATATGAAACGCAAAAAATCATTGTTTATAAAAACTTGTGAATGAAAAACCTTTAATTGCCTCTTACAAAGTTTCATATAAAACAGCCAGATGTAAAAAGCCTCACACCATTGATGAAAAGCTTATTTTGCCAGCCGCCATCGAGATTGTAGAAATTATGTTTGGAGATAATTTTGCAAGATAATTGCTGTCTATACCACTTTCAAAGGATACTGTTGCCCATCGAACTGCTTAGAGTGTCAGCTTTTGTCAAATTTGCCAGACAAATGGTTTTCAATACAACTCGATGAGGCAACAGATAGTAATAAAAATGCTCATTTCATTGCCTATGTTAGATTTTGTGATAATTTGTCAGTAGTAGAAGAATTACTTTTCTGCAAACCAATAGATCTCAAAGCAACAGAACTCGCATTATTTGCTATCTTAAATGATTTTATGAAGGAAACATAGAATGGAAAAATTGCGTTGGAATATGCACCGATGGTGCTCGTTCTATGTCTGGAAGATTCCAAAGTATTCAAGCATTTGTGAAACAAAAATCGCCACTGTGCGTCTAGACACATTGCATGATCCACAGAGAAGCTTTGACTTCAAAAGAAATGAGTCCTGGTTTGAATATTGCGTTAACTAATGTTGTAACCGTAGTAAATTATATAAAAATGAGACCCCTGAAATCAAGAATCTTTTTCGCATTTTGTAAAGACGCCGAACTGGCAGACGAATGGTTAGCGCTCTTGCCTTCGGTTCAACAGTTCGTGGGTTTGAATCCCACCATGGGCATGGATGTTTGTAGTGGTTCGAAACCCACTTTAAATTGTAGGTCCCGTTCTAATTGGCCCTCGTGTGCAAAAATGACCGTTGAGTGACAAACAAACCAACCAACCAAACCAAATTTGTAAAGACATGGGTGCAATACATTCAGCGTCACTATTTTATTATGAGGCAAGGTGGTTATCACGAGGGAAATTTTTGCAACGTATTTATGAATTAAGAGAAGAAATCGCCATTTTCCTAGAAGAGGAAAACAGACCGGAAGCTGAGAATTTTCACGATAGTTTATTTGTGATGAAATTGAACTATATCTGTGTGTGTGGTCGACATATTCGAGAGATTAAATAACTTAAATCTTCAATTGCAAGGAGCAAATATACATATATTGGATATGAGTGATAAAATTAATGCTTTTTGTAGAAAATTGGAATTGTATAGCAGAAATTTAAAGCAAGAAAACTTAACAATGTTTGAAAATTTGAATGATTGTATTAAAACTTACAAGGCTGAAGAACAACATGTAAAAGTTGTTTTTGTAAGCATCATTTAGCTATGCTAGCAAAGAATTATAAAAAGTACTTTCTTGCTGACGACAAATTGATAACAAGTTACAAGTGGGGAAGGAAACCATTTCAAAATACTCCCGAAGGACTCTCAATTGAAGAGGAAGAAACCTTCATAGACTTCACGGCAAGCGACGAAACCGGAAGACAATTGAGTAATAAATCGATTTTTGAATTTTAGACAGGAGTGGAGATGAGTTTTCTGCACTAAAAGCAAGGACATTTCGCATTCTACTACCACTTTCAACATCTTACCTTTGTGAAACTGGATTTTCTGCGGTGGCTTCGTTGAAGACAAAATATAGATTTCAGCTAACTATAGAAAAAGAACTGAGAGTGTCCTATTTCTAATATTAAACATTTCTTCGAGAAAATTTGCTGTTAAAGACAGGCCCAAAGAAGTCACTAATAATTATTAAATTTGTTTTTTCTTTAGTAAATTGTTTTAATTTAATAAGTTAATTTTTAAGTATGTCGAAATGTATTTTGTTTTGTATGTGTGTGTGTTCTTTCCTTTCAGTCACTTAATCAATTTTTTAAATAATATTTTTTCTTGAATATTCTTGCGCCCCCCCCTAGGGGAGGTTTCCCACAGGTTGAGAATCACTGGTTTAGATGATTATGTATAATCCTCATAATGGGTGCTTAGAAAATTTATCCTCTCTTCTCTTTAAACCTTTCATTGGAAGAATTACTCTTTCCCAATCTATTCACCCTACATCACACTATTACTTTCTGAATCGTCAAAAACAAAATTTCTTCTCCTGTAGAATACTACTTATTTCTACCATTTTTATCAACTCTGGAAAAATTTAACTTTTGGTTTTGTAAAATTCACTTCCTAACAGTACTAATTTTATCCAGTTTTTAAAATAGTTGAAAATCAATTCCTTTTGTGTGTATCTTGAAATAGCTCTGTTTAATGAATGAAAATTTAACATTCTCCATTTTTTTAACAGTTTATTTGATTATTTTTGAAAAATATGAGTTATATTTATTATCAAAATTACCTTAAAGATACTAAAGACATCTTTCTGATTCACAAAAGGCTTTCTCGAGAGTCATGATGACTTATTAAACTTACTGCTAAACCTCGAACATTTCTCGAAAATTGAATTTGAAAAACTCAGTTCCCAGTAAAATTCGTGCTTCTGCTAATTGTATAATGATTTTGAACTGTATTTGGGTGTATTTGATGATATTGCAGTTTTGTATTGTGTATTATCTGTCTAAGATAAAAATAGATCCTGTCAAGTACTCTTATTTCTGGCAATTGCTGTAGTAAAAAAGAACCGTCCATTTCAAATACGAGTGAAGATTATGACTATAGGCGGTACTTACAGAATTGTTCTAAAACCCTAAATATCGCAAATAATTCACGTTATTCTCAGACTTGAAGTATTAAGCGTTGTACTTGAAGTATTAAGCGTTGTACGTGTATTTTTATTGATAGTTTTACTTTCTAATCAATTTTGTTTTGTTTTTTATATATTTTCATTTAAATTTTCAAACGAAGCCATAAGGAGAAGGTGAGATGCAGCTCTTGTTGATCCAGGGATCCAAGCATCATAAAGGTAGAGGTCTGTTTTGGCTCGCGTTGGTGTTCTCTTTCGTCGGGCACTTACCTTTCGGCCTGTCCGACTTAAGAGATCATACCAGTAGCACGCTACCGTCGGAATAGCTTTTCGGGTCATTGATACACGAAAGCCTCTACGCCCCAACAAGGCAGGAACACCATCGGGAGAACCTATTCTTAATGAAAGTGATTTTGGGAGCCTAGGGATCCTTTCTGACAACAGAAGTTTTCTTTAGTATCTCCACAACTAGATTGCAATTAGAGATCAAGTTAGCAGTTTTATCCTTCTCAAACTCATTTCGGAGTCCCATGAAGTTTTTTTTATTTTCAATTTATTTCTTCTCATGCAGACATATACGGCAATGATCAGGTGGATAGACTGGCATAGGAAAGCTGTTACCACAATAAACCTTCCTCTTCAACACTTACTGTTTTAGAGCATCAGTCTATAGTTAATTCTGAAATTTCGAAAGGGTGGAGGATTCCTCCCTGCCATCACTGGTACGCGGGCAAAGAGTCTGGCTCTTTATTCGCTCTCCATTGTTACAGAGTCTCTAGAACCGCAATTTCCCGACTAGAAAGTGGCCACACTAGGTGTCTCACGTATTTCGAAGGCAGAAAAATCTTTGAGGTCTGCTCTATATGTGAAACTAAGCAGGCTTCTCCTAATCACATCTTAAACTGTTTGGAACTTTCCAGAGAGGATGTACACTCATCCCTCCTTCAGGTCCTCGATTTCCTTAAGGTCAACAGTCTGACAGACTTCGACAGACATTTAGAGGATAAGCCACAACAAATTTTTAAAACTATTTTTTCTGTAAAGAAACAACATTTTTACTCTTGCCAGTAATTAATTGAAAATTCATGCTTAATATTATAATATCCACTGAAATTTGGTTATTATATTAATAATTTAATCATTAATAATTACGAAAATTTATATAAAAATAATTGGAGCATTAAGAATTTAGCTTAAATATTTTATTTTATTTTTTCATTAATGTTTTGCATCAAATCCATTTGAAATTTAAAATCAATTAGTAAAATTTTTTATAGATAGCTAATATATAAAACAGTTTTTCAAAAATAATTATAAAAAAGAGAGTTAAAAAAATAATCAAGTTGTTCAACACGCCAAAATAAGCCCCTCGCTTCAGGCTTCTTCTGTCGAAAATGGAATGGGTACAGTTTCCCTGGCGACAGATAGGCTCAGACAAATAGGTGAGAGCTTTTCCTATGTTAGCCAGATAGTAAACTGGGACTGAGATTGAATCACCAAAAAACAATGAACAGAATCAGCACAAGAGCTGTCAATTCTTCACTTAATGAAAATAAAGTAAATGGCGAAGGCTAAATTCACCACTGAACTACCAGATTTTCTGGTTGTTGCGACAGCAGATTTGAAAAGTGTCGATAGTTTTACTAACTCAGGATAAAACTTCAACAGCTATAATACAATATCAGAAAATATAAAAGTTCTAAAAGGGTGAGAATGCAACACTTCGGTAATTTTTTTAAGTAATAAGCTAATCCCTAATATAATAATATTGAAAGTATTCAAGCTAGAGTTACATACCGCTATAGAATCTTGACACAAAAGCACATTGATATTTACTAATGTACGAAAATTGTTCCATAAATATATTTTTTTATGAAGATCATCTTGATACTGCTATATCATTTGGAATGCATTTTTTGTGGTAATTTATTTTTTGAATTTTAACTACATTTCAAAAATAAGATAACAATAGAAAAATCATTATATATATATATATATATATATATAATATATATATATATACAGGGTATCTCAAAACGACCGCATAAACTCTGCACAGCTAGATTCCTCAGTGGGAGTACACAAAAACAGCCAAAAGAAGCGTTCCTGTGCGATCAATAGTTTACGAGAAAAATACGAAAAACAAAGTATGATGTCATTTCCGATTCAAGAAAAAACACTTTATTGGGCATATGAACAACAGTATTTGCATATCTTTCCAGGCGATAATGTTTAAAACGTTCGCCAAGCATATTGCGTCATGCATGTGCGCGCGCCACGGAATGACTTTAAGTCGTCGTTAAACTGGTATTTAAAAGGCTGCATCTTGCAGCATCCGGTAGTCTTTGCACTGTGGCCAGGCCATTTGTGACTACTACGACATGTACTTGATGCAAGGCCGATGTAATGGAAATGTATTTGTTTCCAACATGAGCATTTCAGCTCTCCTGTAAGTAGTTGACTGGATATAGAATACTTCAGCCGCTGGATCGGACGTAAGGGTCCAGCTCTATGTTCGCCAGATCTTACACTGTTGGATTTTTTCCTATGACGCCATCACAAGGAATTGGTGTATAGAGACGTAGTACCAACACCGATGGAAATATTTGCTCGTCTGTACACTGCTTATACTTCGATGGAATCAGTGATGCTGCAACGTGATGACATGGCGTGCTCAAGCCTGCATCGATTTTCAAGGCGAAAACTTTGAACATCTGCTTTAAACTGTGCATATATTGCTTTTTAAAAGTTCAATGAAGTGTTTTTTCTTGCACCGAAAGTGACGTCATATTTCATTCTTGTTCGTTTTGTTTTTCGTATTTTATTTGTAAACTATGGATCGTACAGAAACGCTTCTTTAGGCAGTTTTTATGTACTCCTAACGAGGAATCTAGCTGTTCAGAATTTATGTGGTCATTTTGGGACACCCTGTGTGTGTATGTATATATATATATATATATATATATATATATATATATATATATATATATATATATTAGGACGACTTTCTTCTTTTCCACGAGGATGCGAAGAGATGCAGAAATAAAGAAGATGAAGTTCTCAGTAAACTATTTACTTTTTTTGTTCTCTCAGACGCATATTAAGCACAAATTTTTCAACTCTATTTTACACAGGCTATTTTACACAGAAAAAAAAACCCGTGCAGTTTACATACAACAGAATACAAAGAGCAACTCTCAAAGCAGGAAACGTCGTCTAAGCGATCATTTTTCAAATCTCAGGCTCTCTTGGCTAAGGCCAGAATTTGTACCTCTTCGGAAGTTCCTAGAGCCTTCTTTCCTCGAAGTTTGCAGAATATTCTTATAGTGAGTTTATGATAACTCGGTTCTTGTTACTCGGTTCCCCTATTACTTTTATGGATTCGAAACTTTGAGAATGTTAATTTATGTCCTGTGACAAAAATATAGCCAAATGTTTCCAAAAAAGTTCTTAGATTCATTTCTCAACTCTGTAAAATCGTTATTTTCACAGAATAAGTGATGCTTAGAGGAGATAATTTCATAAATTTGAAAATATTAAAAAAAGTAATTAAATATAAAACATTCACTTAAATATTTACACTTTTCGTAACAATATCTAAATGAAAGGGTACTTAGAAAACTGAGTGAATTTATAATTTTAACTTGCAGTTATTTTTTTTCAGACAATAGTATTTCAATACAAGCGTCTAAAATAACTACTTTGGTTACAAATAAGAAAATTAGGGCAGGAATAATTAACCTGTTTTTCTCATGGATAGCCAATGTAATTACTGAACGCAACATTTTCTGGTGGAATCAATGGTATTTGACATTTATCTCTCTCCTTCCCATATTAACAATTACAAATAATCCTGCATTTACCTTACAATTACCTATATTTACAATGACTATCAATGTACAGATTTCAATAACAGAATTTTGGAGGTCAATAGCTTTATTGACAGGTTTAATTTATTTTTCACTTTTTATTTGTTTCTCACTGTTGAGATTGAAGCCTAAGGCTTCGAAGAGCGCTTTCCTACCTCCAGCCTACGGTGTGCCCTGTTTGGTCGGTCAACAATCGTATCACACGAGGGTTAACTAGAATCCTATCTCAGTTTAAAGTAGATTACAAATACCCAAGCTGGGATCTGTGACTGATAAAAATCTTTAAAAGAAAGTTTTTTGAGCAGACTTGAACCTTTCTGCAATTTTCAGAAATTTTCCTTATAATTTCTAATTGTTTGTTACAGTTTTCAAAAATTTTCATATCGATCTCAAGAAATATTATCCAAATGTTTCTCATATTTCTTAGAAACCAGAGTTTATTGCAGCAATATTCCCCACCACCAGAAAGATGTTCTCAACCACCAGAAAGATTTTCCCGTGGTGAACCGTTTCAGAACGATAAAACTGGACAATTTCCTTCCCAGAGTGAAACATTGCCTGGTTCTGAAATGTTTTGAGACTTCGAGCTGTAGTTCAAGTATTTTTGTTTCCTAAGATAAGCTGATCACTAGCACTGACTATGTCACTCTTTCGCCAGACCAATTGAATTCTAGACATTGTTTCTATCTGGAAAATACAATAGTAAAGATGAAAAATTTCCTGATTCATCGTAGTCAAATAACTCACTCATAATTTCAGAATCATGGTCAACTACCACACGTGTATAGTATAGTGGCATGGTTTGGAGGAATGTGTGAGATTCCTTAAATAACTCTCCTCTTGTATCTGTCCGAAAGTTAGAGCTGTTGCGATGTTTGAAAGTAAAAATGAGCTATCATTATCCCCCTATGGTGTCTCTTCGAGAGGTAGAGGAATTTCTGCATGAGAAATTCTACAATATCTTACGTATTACCATAAAGAAATTATATATGTTCATTTCATAGTTTCATGAGTATGGCACAATCACCAAACTTACATATAAACTTCCTGTAACCTGTTTCAGAAAAATGAGTGGAATCTCCTGTTATCCTTTACTTGCATCTCTTTGAAAGTCAAAGCAGTTTCTGCAAAAAGTGTGGAACAATATCCTACTTATTACATTAATGAAGTTGTATATGCCTATTTAATGAGGATTCAAGCAGCCAAAGGTTCTTCCTCACCATATTCAGAGAAAAACATTTCTTTTTGAATGAACTTTTTATTATTATGAACAATCTTTTTACATGTTTTTAAAAATTTCTTAAGCTTCTGTCAAATACTCCTCCTCTGTTCTCTCAATGTAATATACCTCATTAGTTTTTATCAAAATAAACAATATTGCTTGTTTAAGATAACAACTCAGATGATTTATTTACAATTCATCTGCTGAGCATGACGAAAATATTTATGTATTGTAAAGTCTTACATTTCATTCATTGTAACTGTTTTTTTATTGCAAAATTAGAAGTAAAATTAAAAAAGAAAAGAACTTGGTTTTTCTGCTTCACAGGCGTATAATCAGGATCTTCAATTGTCTTATTGACTGAGGAATTTCTTACGCCCACTCCAAAATATTAAGTTAATTGAGAATGATTGATATTTAACTATAATTTTAGACCTAGCTATTTTAATGTATTTTCCTGGCTGCTTATTTCAGCAGGTCAAAACTATAAAAATATATTAACACCTATATTGACACTTTCCTCTCTACTCTATACGACACCATCTAAGAGATATAAAATCCTATTAAATTTTAATATATGCATAGTTTTTCTTAGCACGATGATTTTCAGTTTGAGCCAAATGTAGGATCACTTGAGCACATGTAATAAACTGACGTCCATCAGGCCAATAACATCCCTATTATGATACCTTTGTCGGTACTAAAATGGCGTTTTGTAGTTCATATACGTTTGTGGCCCTTAATGAAAAATTTATTATTAAGGAAAAATTTAAGTTTTCTGCGACCATATTTTGACAATTATATAGCATGCAGTTTCAAAGGAATTTTGCTGTTCAAATGTTTTCCGCCATAGAAATATCCCTAGATATGAAAGGGCATTGTGGCGAGCAACATTACTTTTTTATTTGTTCCCCCACTTTTTAGATCTTGTCCTCAATATTTTGCTCCTATACGCTAGTAGTTGGATTCACAAAGTGGTTTGGGATTACATCATTTACATGACTTATTTGAAATAAGTTCTTGAGTTAACAAGAACCTCCAGAATTTCTATTACGCTTAAATGTCCACCAATTCGCTTTGACACCGCTGCATAAAATATATAAAATCATTGTAATAACTAAACAAAACTGCAGGACAATTGATCAGTAATACAGTTTTAAGACTTTCAAATATTATTTCATGTAATTATTATGTAAATATAGGACGAAATAATGAAAACACCTGTGAAAAATGAAATATTTTTAATTAGTAAGGGCTTGAGCACCTTAGTTCGGAATAGTAATTTGCATTCGACGGGGGATACAAACTTTATTTACAAATAGAGGCATTGAACAAAGTTATTATGAATTCGCACTTATTCAAGTGTTCAGGGCTGTCTCGAGTTCAGATGGTTTACGTGGAGGAGGAAACCGAATACACATTTTTTCATTAAAATGCCCCACAAAAGTAATTTAGAATTTTTTTTTTTAGAAATTGTATCTACTTAATGAACAATTTTTACCTGAACGCCAACTTGCTTTGGTGTCGAAACGACACAAGCGGACGCTATAATTTTAAAATATCCTTTACTTAACAACAAAATTTTCTGCGTAATCAACATGAAAAATAATATAAAACAAAAAAATTATGAAACGTTTTCAAATTGCTCACAAAAATACAGAAGGGAAAACAATCTAAACAGGTTCCGGTGCCTAATCAATGTTCTAGCGTGAACCGAACGGTATATAAATTACAGTACTGTGGCAAATGGTGCTGTTCGATCAACTGAATCAATTATCAGATCCAATGTTTGTTTTAAGATAATAGTTTTTCACGTTGCAACGCATATATTTATTTTAACGCTGAGTTTGATTTCATGTTAATTTGGACAAACTGGAATGCAAGAAAAAAACTTTCTTGGAAGAAAAAAACGAGATTTCTCTTCACTATTTAGAACCAAAAATATTTCTGGGTGAAATATAACACTTTTTAATAAACTAAGAATTCATGAGGGGAAAAAAACACGTGCTACAGCAGAAATGACTTATGACGGCAATTAGCTGCAATAATAATTAGGTGGTTTATCTCAAAAGCTGCAAACTTTCTTTAGCTCTAGATTTTTAATATAACATACAGTAAGTAATGAATCCATGACTCAGTGTATTTGCATTGGTTTCTTCTTAACTTTTATTAACTTCGTGATTTTAATATAAAGAACTTTGCTTGGAAACACTCTTGAATCACCTTAATGGGAATTCACCCCACTTCTGTATCGCTTTCTCTGAAAAATAAATGACACGTACATGCGTGGGTGACGCAAGTAGGTTTAACACGAGCGCTCTTGGCATAACAAGATAAAATTATGTCAATCAATAGAATTTGTGACCCCACCTTTTTCTTTTATTTTAAAGTAATTTAACTCGTAAAAGGTTATTTTAGAAACGATTAATGAAGTAATGTACATGAACAATATTGGCTACAATTTTCAAATTTTATTTAAAGAAATTACGCTATAATTTGCGAACATTTATAATTTTCTGTGATTGATGCTTCTAAGAATGCTAAGATATTTCTTTTCACACACACACAATGTGAGTTACAAGCATTTTTAGTATAGATCTTCAGAAATGCCAGCTATAACCCATCCTAACCAGAAATCCTTATGTTAAATTATTACAATGAAGTGGCTTCATTAAGAATCCAGTTAAAATAAGTTTTTTTTTTTAATGTAAATAATTTAATTTCGTTTCTTGAATATGGGGACTGGTACAGATTTGATTATTGCGTTAAGCCAATTGATACTTTCCACGAATAACTGACCATTAGTTTGGGTCTTAATTTTCTTAAAGTTCAATGTCTTGAATAAACATACAGAAGTATTTTTCATTTAGAATCTCAAATAACTACGATATAGTATTTTTTTTAACGAAATGCAAATACACTATTTGGGTGTCAGTTTACCTGAATTCAAAGCCCTGAATTAACACCTAAAATGACACATTTTTGGCTTAGAAGTTCAAATTACTGCGATCTAGTAATTTTACTATAAAAAATTTCTTACACGTACCCTTAGATACTTTGAAGATTTTTTGCACTACAAGATAGGCGCGAAAATGTGAATAATAAAATGGCAACCGTAAAACTACTTTAGTCAAAGCGCTGAAAAAAAAAACCAGGGTTACCAAAAATTAAATTTTATCGCCGATATTTATAGCCAAATATTTTGCTAAACCGAGATCTACCCTATTCTACTCTAAATCTATTCTAACGTGTTTATTTAAGTAATAACAGTTACAATTCAACTGTGATAAGTTTTCTGTGTTTTGAAAGTATATCATTTAGTAAAATTCTTGTAAATACTTACAATATAATATTTTCCTCCTAATAAATTCATAGTATAATCGGTGTGTGTGAATGTTTTTTTAACAAATTGGAGTCCGTAGAAACAAATATGGATAATTTAAAACGGAAAATTCCTACAATGTCGATATTGAAAGAAGTGGAAATTGCTCTAAAAATAAAGTGGAAATTAAGGTTACATTGATACCTGTATTCAATAAGTTTAATGAGAAAGCTGACAGAATGTTTCAATTAGATTTATTGGATTGTTCGGAAAGTAATTTCGTTTTTCCCTACTGGATCAATTTTCTGCTAGTAAAAACCATCCCTTTTGAGAGTGTGGAATCATGCTACTATCACAGAAACATGACAAAAGTAGTTACACTGGAAGTGAGAATGATACAATTCAATTAAATATTCATTCGTTATACGCTTTTTATTTTTATAAAAAACGAAATAACTTTCCGAAAAACCTAATAAAGTTTAAAGTAATGTGGATAGAAATGGAAGATTTTAATGATGGATTTTATAAGGATATGAAATTTAACGGAAAACTATCACAATCAGTGCGTTGCTGTAAAAAAACGAAAGTTGATTTCAAGCTCTCTATATTTTCTCTACAGAAAAAATGGCGTTATTTCAAATGTAATAAATGAAACTAAGTGAAATTTCTATCTTCCTAAATTAGAATAAAAACGTGTTGATGGTGATATCGAAAACTAGAATTCTGGGAACAATTCAGAAAAATTCCTGATGATGATGATGATTCCAGACAACAGATTTCAATATCTTTTAGAGCAACAGAGAAGAAGGTTCATTGGCCAGAGATTTAGTTTCTTCTTCGTCATTTAGCGACAGATATTATAATGATGGCAAAACAACTGAAATCTCTTCGCTAAAGATGAACTCTTAATTCAAATTTATGTTCCTAAAATTTTAAATTTAGTTTTAATGCGATTTAAGATGGCAAAATTTTACGTAATCTTTATGATAAATTGAGGACTCAGCTATAAATATTAGGGACTTGATGGTCAATGTTTGAAAAATATTAATGAAAGCTTTAATGAAATCAGTTTTAGCAAAAGTTCTTATTAAAGAATGAAAACGCAGACATAACCATGTAGAAATGAAAACAAAATGAGGTAACTAATAAGAATTTCTTTGTTTGAAAGTCAAAAATGAGGAGCGGTTATAACTTGCTCATGCAAGTTTTGCGAATCATCAAGAAGTTAAAAGTTTTATGGTGAAAGTAAAAATTTCCTACTTCAACGTGCATTGCATTTACTAAAGAGCAAAGGGCTGAGAAAAATAGAAAGAAATGTTTATTTCGTAATAAATCATTCATAATACCTCAGAATGTTTTTAAGGCTGCTGCCGATATGTCACTGGAGGTGAAAAAAGAAAGACTGAAGAAAACGGGGAGTGTTTTGAATGCTTGAAACTAGGATAAAATTCTAAGAACTGCAAAGCTTATTTAAAATGTATTATATGCAAAAAAAAAAAAAAAAAAAAAAAAAAAAAAAAACTACCATAGTATTATTATGCTCAAATGTAAGCCAATCAAAACAAGACAAGCAGTCAGAATCAGAATCACAAATTCTTTTCTTACTAAAATATTCGCTAACATTATTGCTGCGAACTATTTATTAGATAAAATCATCAATACCGACAGATCTGGAATTGTTGGTGGATTACTTGATTCTAGAGTTCAGAGATCTTTTATAGGAAAAGATATTGCGGGAAAACTGGGATTAAGACCTGCAGATAAGAAAAAAATAATAAATCATGGACTTTTTTGGGAGGAGTGAAACTAGTCCCTCAATGCATACAATGTTAATTTACAAAGTTTGTGTTCAAGCACGATATTTCAGTTTTGGATGAAAATAAGATATGTTGTGCGATTCCACGTGTAGAGGATCCAGCTATTTATCTAATTTTGAAAACAAACAATATGTATTTAAATGATACAAGTGGAATGGTGTCGGAAATAAGTTAATTAATATTAGAAGATTATCGTAGTCCATTATTGACTGGGAAAATGAAGCCATTAATAATGATTTAGTAGCTAATAAAAAACAATTTGGATGTACTCTGAAAGGTAAACAATGAAATTACTCAAAATTTTTGGAGAATATTGCACATAAAACCAATTTAGATTTGACCGAGTTATAGAGACAAGGTGTCAATGGTATAAGATGTCCTACAGAAGTAACATCAAAGCAGGTTAACCGATGAAGAAGCAGTAAATTTTTGTTCATAAAACTATTAAAAGATACGAAGATAAAAGATGTGAAGTATGTTTACCGTAGAAAAGTGAATATCTAGAATTAGAAATGAATAATAAAGAAGTAGCCAATAAATGAGCAATGACAACTACTAAAAATCTTATTTGATCTAGACACTTAAAAAAGTGCGATGATATAATTGATGAGTGGGTTCAAGATGAAATAATTGATATTGTATATAAAGAGAAAAGAATGGGATATTACCTTCCTCATTCTGTGACAGAAATTGTTGAAGCAATAACAAAAATTCTTTCTCTTTTTGATGCATCTGCAAAAGACTCCAAACAAAATTCCATGAAAAATTGCTTAGAAAAGGGGCCAAACATATTAGAGATATTACACAAATTGATGAAAGGCATAACATCAGATATCAAAAACATTTCTATAAATCAGTCTGATTCCAGAGGATAGGGAATATTTTAAATTTCTATGGTAAAAGGGGTTGTCAAGATGAGAAGAAATTATCACTCACCGACATTAGTATTTAGAGTCCCTGCTAGTTGATTTGGATTAGAAGAAATTATAGTTTATCATTTAGAGAACTCTCCAGATCAAAGGTAAGAAAACAGCTTGTCAAATCAGAGGATTTTTTATGTAGACATTGTATTCGAAGTTTAATGAAACTGCAGATGAAATAGAAAAAAATTTATTTCTGAAACTAAGGAGCTGATGTCTTCAATACAATTCGAACTACGAAGCTGGGTTACTACTGGAAAAATTTCAAAAGAAACACATGAAAGATTCATATTAATTCAAGGTCTCTCTTGGAACATGGATACAGGTGGGCCTTTTTGTTGTAGTACTGTTGAAATTTCAGAAGGAAAGATTACTAAAAGAGTTGTGTCATTTCAATAAGGTCATATAATCTTTGTGCTGCCATTGGCAGCACAAAGATTATTTGACCTTATTGGAATGACACGTCCTATTTCATTGATATATAAAATATTGCTTCGAAACTTTTGGAAAAGTAAAATTATGGGATGATGTACAGCCCCCAAATGTATCAAACAGGTTTTTAGTTTGAGTCAAGGAATTATCTTTCTCGAAAGAATGTTAAATACCAGGAAAAATTGTCTCAGATTCACTTGAAGACTGTCAAATAAGTCTACTTTATTTCTGTGATGCCAACGAAGTTTCCTACTTTGCTTGTATTTACTTATGTGCTGAATTTAATGAAGTTTCAGTCAAGTTAGTAGCAAATATTTTAAGAGTGGCATCGACCAAAGAGATTATATTTTTTAGACTACATTTTTAGGAGCATTTATCTTATCAAGACTGTATAGTGAAGTAGTAAACCGGCTTGAATTGGAAGAGAATACAGTGCACTTTTGGGCAGATTCAACTTTTGTTTTAATTTAGATCAAAAGAGGGAACATTTAGAATACGTTTGTAGGAACCGGAGTCGCAGAAATAAGAAAGATTACCAGCCCGAATGACTAGCATTTTATGCCACGGAATACGAACCCAGGAGATCTGCATTCAAGAAATTGTGATGCTAATAATATATTGAAAAGAAAATGGTGGTATGATCTAAAATGGTTTTGGAAATCGCAAGAATTATGGCCATTAAGTGAAAAACCAGTCATTGATGAAAAGTTGGTTAGATCGGAAAGAAAGAAGACAAAAGTAAAAGTGGAGCACAGGTCCGTTAACTTCTGATAATTTTCTTTATTTCTCGAAATATATAGAGATTCTCAGAATGCTTGCTTTCACACTTCGTTTCATTCTTGGAGAATCCTCCAAGAATGAAGCGAAGTATGCGCTCTGAAGATAGGACATGGAGTTTACTTTTTGCGTGTGCAATTTATAGAGCTTTTTGCCTTGAATTAGTTAATTCTTTGTCTGCAGGGGCTTTTATTATGGCTTTAAGAAGATTCTTTGCTCGAAGAGGAAAAATAAATATAATCTACACTAACAACAATACATATTTCATTGGTTTAAATAATTCTTCAAGAAATTTAGATTGGGAAAAGATCATTTTGTTTCAAACTCTTAAGAATATCAAGTTGAATTTTAACCTCCAATAGCTTCTTGGTGGCAAGGATTGTGGGAGTGCATGATTAGATTGTTAAAAGAGATTCTAAGAGCTTTGAGCAGAAGAAATTTTAAGTATGAAAATTGGGAAACTATTCTATGGAATTGCGAAGCTACAATAAATTCCAGGCCACTTACATGTATCGAAGATAATTCGGAAGGTCTGAATGCAACAACTGCAGCTTTTTTTCTTACAAAATACTCCTAGCAGTGAAAATCTGACTTAGGTAAAACTACCAAAGCCTACATAAGGTACAAAATTTAAGGCAGTTTTAAAAATGAGATTTTGGAATGCGTATTTCCATGTGAAGCAAATATTTCATCGAAAAATATTCCTTTTTGAATATTTTGCGAAAACCAAATTGAACAAAACAAAAAATGGAACCAAATTATAACAAGTATGTACCAAGTTTCAAACCTTTTAAGATATAAGATATTAAGAATCGAAATAAAAGACTTTTTATTTTTTAAAAATGTGAAAATAAAAAATAAAGGAGCAGATTCGAATACCTTTAACTGAAAATGGAATTAAGGAGAAAAAATCTCCTACTCAAATTTTGTGCGTATGTGCAATCTAAAACCAATTCTAAAATCGCAGAGCACAAAAAAATTATTACATTAAATTGCCTATTTTCCTAATACAATAAAATTTTAACCACTAAAAAAAAAAAAAAAAAAAAAAAGAAAAAAAAAGAGAGAGAGAGAGAGAGAGAGACAGAGAAAAATACACACATTTTCATTTGTTAAAAAAATAATCCATTGAAACAAATTTAAAATTAGTATTACGTTAAAATGAACTTTTTTGTTAAATCCTTTACAGTTTCCTTACTATTGAGAAGATTTTTAAATCTCGTCAAATTTTAACTGGGTATATTAATGATTTGCAAAATCCATATACAAATGATATTAAAAAATGTATAGTCTTACATTTTCCAATATGTGGTCTGGTTGGTTAGACCGATCATTCTCTTTATCGGAAGATTGTGAGTTCGAAACCCGACTTAACCGAATATTCGACATCTTCATTCATGGTGGCTGGGGCAATTTAAATAATTTATGGTCGCAATGTCCTCCATTTGAAAGGATACCTCTGGAGGGTGGTAGGCCAAGTCTGAGAGTCTTCTGCCGGGACCTTGTTTCTAAATAAGGATGACCCACTCACTTTTGGGGTGCATGATGGCAGATCCACTGGCTGCCTCAATAGGAAAAGCGACTTGCGACTTGCTGAAAAAGAAGAAAAGTGTTCTTGCAGCCCTTGGCATTAAAAGAATAATATATTTCCCGATATTTTTTTTTAGTTCCTTCACACGACATTTGTGTGTTTTCTGTAGAATTATATTTATATATCTCTTCGCGATCTCTTCAAAACTCGTATGCTTAACATCATTTGAAGTGATAGATGCCAACAGTGACGTGATATCGCTTATAGGGACGAAATTAAAATCGTATGGAAAGGTATATAAATGCGTAAAAAATTCCATTTTTGTGCATTTTTTGAACCAGACTAGAAGGGAATTAGTCTCTCTGGAGAATCCCAAACAGTCTAAGATGTGTTGAGGAAAAACGTACTCAGTTTTACATGTAGAGCAGGCCTCAAAGATTTTCTGGCCTTTGAGATACGAGAGTCCCCTCCTCTGGCCGGTTGCTAATCTGGAAATAATGGTATACGAAGCTCAGTCATAACTAAAGGTGCATAAAGAGTAGGCTTTTTGGCAGCGTATCAGTGATGGCAGCGAGGAATCCTCAACCTCTTGAAAATCTTAGAAACAATAATAGAATGATATTCTAAAATATGATTGTTGAAGAGAGAGGAAGGATTATCATGGCAAAAGCCCTTCCTGGCCAGTCTATCATCTAACTCATTGCCGTATAATCCATATTCATTTCTGTAGAAAAACGCTGCCTCAACTATTCAACCACATTTCTAATACTGGGGTCCGTGTTGATGGAGAGTCAATAAAAAATCGTTTAAAAACCACATTACTTTTATATGTAGTAATATCTACAAGATACAGGAAATTCTAGCAATAGAAATCCCAATTACACAGCTCCATTTCAACTAATACAACAACTTATAATCAATCACATAATTATCTAATATTTCAGATAGACAACATCTTCTATACACTAGAATAGCATTTAAGATAGATAGTCTTAAATAATAAATAATTCTTCTATTCAGGGTGGAGGTATTTATACCTGATTAGGAGTGAAAAATATAAGAGTTTCTCTAAGATTTCTGGAAAGTTCCTGGCTATCTCACTAAATATTTGTCCAAGGGTTCGGTGATGGAACTTTCCAGAAATGTCTGCTTTGCACCAATGTGGTAGCCAAGAATCTAACTAAAGGTCGCCAAATTATAAAAACATCCTTTTTAATGTAGAATTGTGAAATATTTGCTCAAAATCTGCGTATTTTAGATCTGTTTGAAGTATTTTAATACAAAAACAAGTAATATTCAAAAACAAGCATGAATCCTTAAAATTACAGAGAATATTTGTATGCTCTTTATTTTTAACAAGTTGTAGAACTTTTAAATGAATAAAATTTAATATGCTAATTAAAAAAATTCGAAATTTAAATCGTCGATGCCGATTTGAAGTAACCATAAAGTGGATGTTTTATCTCGTCTTTTTCTCACTTTGATTTTTTCTTCTGTTCCATTTTCAACGTGTTCAATTTTGAAAACAATATCATAAGTCTTACATATATATATATATATATTATATTTACTTACCTCGGTTTTTAATTTAATTTAAAAAATTCATAATAAATATTCATAATTCATAATAAATTCATAATAATAATAATTCATAATTCATATTTATAATAAAAATCATAAAAGCCAGAATGTACCATACGTTCTATATCAATGCATGTACTTTACAAAATTCTAGAAAACATTTAATTACACTGCTGGCCACCCTAAATGCAACACCCTGAAGGAAGCATACAAATAAAATGAAATTTACAACACGCATTAGTGGAAGTGAGATATGCAAATGATTAGAATTTCAGCCCAGACGCATATCCCGCGCGCCTATGGCACCATTTCCAAGTGCTACTTGGAAACAATGATTTCAAGTTCGGCAATTGTGTTTTTCTTGTGGTTATTTAAAAAAAAAAAAAACATCCAATTAGGCCTCATAGAAAATTGCGATCATTTTTTGATCAAGTATTAAATTCGACAGAGGAAGGTTAGTGGCCAACCGAAACTGGGAACTATCTGTCAGGGAAATCAGTAATCGTGTTGGACGAAACCAAATAACTGTAGTTACGGATATGTGATCGCTGGATGTGGTAGGGTACGATGGACCGACATGCTGATATAGAATTCAGGTTAAATTTTTGCCGATTAAATAATGATTAATTTCCAAATTTTCCACTTGGTGTTGCAATTTTTTTTAATTTAGTGAATGTAAAATGCTAAATTAAATTCATAAACTATTTATTCTAATTTAATTTTTTATATTTTTTATTATTTATTTTATGGTTTATAGTTTAAATTACATAAACTAACTCTTCTAAAAAAAGGACTATTTTTTAAGAAATGAAGGTATTGGTGTACATAAGCTTAAGAATTAAATATATGAAATGAGCACACAAAATGAAACTCGTTTGTTCCTTCGAAATTTAATTGATGCTTGTTTTTTACATTCTTTTTTGCCGAATCAGAAACGAGAAAAAAGTTGTAGCACTTAAAAAACGCTTTGATATCGAAGAAGCAATTAAAAGAGTTAGAGCCCTCTGAATCCGATCTTTGTGAGGTTTATACTTCGGATATGCTGATACTGACCATGCAAAATACTTTTTCTTTTTGACCCAAACAAAAATCGTGCACATCCTACATTCGCGGTCAACTTTTCCGGTTACCCTTTTTCCAAAAACACCTTTTAGAAAAGAAACCAGAACTGAAGTAAGAATAAAACATTCAGATTAACCTACATCTGAATACTGCAGCTGCTCTTGCTTCACCTCGGCAGCGCCAATTCAGAAAATGAAATCGTCAACGTGCCGTTGGTAAATCACCCTATTTCCCCCTCTCCTCCTACGCTTCTGAGCATGATTCTATCGTTGATGATGGGAATTTATGCGAAGAAGTTATAAAGTTCGTCTTTCTTCCATCGTTTTAGGGCTGTATTTTTATTGAAGTGACTTTATTCTTCAATTATTTAACGAAAATATCATCATACTTAAAAACTTTTTATTGAAAAATATAACCTCTTGCTTTTATCAAGATTTCCATTAATCTATTTTTGTAACATACGATTGTCAAAATATCGATCATAATTGAATCAACGAAGAAACACCTGATTTTTTATAATTCTGATGTCAAATATTCATTGTGGTTTCTTATACTCTGACATATAGCAGATCAGTTCCAGAAGAACTCTGCCCAAACATCTATAACAATAAGGCGATTTAAGTTCATCTTAGAAATTCCCATACAACCGGAAAAAGCTGGATGGCCTAAAACTTTTTGCCAAAGTGTATTTTCTGCCACTATCTCTTGACTTATTAGTCTAATCAGAGATATCTGCACCAGGGGGCGCTCCTGTGCATCGAGCATGCGCCAAATAAAGCTGATCTTTCATCTGAGTTATAATTCTTGCTAAGTAAGCAAAGAGTCAGTGGCCCTGCCATTCCCTTTGGCCAGAGAGTCCATTTACATAGTTATTTTAATTCTAAGGTTATTATATACTAATAAATTATAATTAAATATAAAAATAATAAAAATTAATTTGAATAAAAATTAATCAATTAATTTAAGTAAATTCTTTTGTACAAGGATGTTTTATTCCTGTGTTTATTCTCGTTAAAATAAAGAACAGTTAAATTTAAAAATTACTATTGTTTAAATTGTACAATTATTTAATTTTTTTCTTTAATATTTTATTGAAACTAGTTAAATTGTTATTAACTCATTTCATAAATAAAATTTAAGTATATTATTCCTGCTACACTAGATCACTTTAAAAAATTTTTTATAACTAAGCTTATTCAAGATAATGATGCAAATAATTGTAAATTTATTTTGTATTATCATAAAATGAATTTTTTAAATGAAGCTAAATATTTCTTAAAGCTTTTTGTTTCAGTTCCCTGAGAATATCTTTATTCTGAAACGTTGAAACACAGCTTAAAAAGCAAGTTTTTAGACAAATTCCTGAAATCATGCGCTAGGAAAACTCTACTTGATAAGCGAAGAACAATGTTTTACATTGTTCGTAAAATAGGGTTTCTAAAATGATTATAAGAGAAAACATATATTTTGCCTGCGTGACTAAGCAAAATATATATTTTCTCTTATAATCATTTTAGAAACCTTATTTTGAATCCGTATTTCAGAAATACAGTATTCCATCGATCTTGCTATCACCAGATTTATGTGTAATTAATGTATTTTACAAGAGATTACTGTAGGGTTTGATAGTGTCTCATGACTGCGATTTTGGGGACGGATTTTATTAGACTGACACACTGCTTTGCAGCATCTTAGTGGCTGGACCTCCGCTGAAGATCATCGGACCATTGCTCAGACACAGCATGCTTACATTCAAAAGATCCCATGGCATGTTAACGTCAAAAGTCGCTAATAAACTGGCTGAAGAGTGAGAAAAAATTGGTCACTGCCACTTTGCTTACTTATCAAGAACTATGTTCAAACGAAAGTTCTAAACTCAATTTAATTTTTCGTAACAATGTGATTTACAGGAATATCTCGTGGCCTTCTGCATGAAATCCAAGGTGAGCGCAGCTCCTTGATTGCTCTGGCTAGACTAATGAGAGGCCACGTTAAGATCTGATAGTGGTACCTAAGCCCCTTGCAAAAATGTTTTGGATTATCGGGGTTTATTGGATCATATCTTGGGTTGTTGCTTATCGTACCTGATTACCTAATAGGCTAAGCCAGATCCAAGAGATCGTAAACAAAAAAAGGCCTCTTGGATAGAGGGGAATGTTAAGGCTGCAGAACGTCAGAAGACGTGGAGGCAGAGGACTGACTTCTCTCCAATTTCATTTTCTGCTTTCAGCTGGAGCCAAGGGTGATTCAGCTAAGAGGAAACTCCCGGCGTACTTCGCCCATTCCCTCCACTTCGAGACAACAAGGTCGGATTTAGCATTTGCACATAACTTAATAAGGGGATTTAACATTCAGTCTCTCTCATTATAACAGACTTTTTGGAGGTCAGCCACCTTCTGGAATATTCAGATACTCAGAGAGGATAAGTAACAACATAAACTATCTTACAATTTAACAAAAATTTCTCGCTTTTATTTATAAGAGTAATAAGTGTTATAGTTTATTTATGAATGTTAATTTTCCTACTAATGCAAAATTTTAATGAAAATCAGAAAAGATTACATAATGACAAACAAATTTTTTTTATAAATAATTTGTGTTGCATGATATCGAAATGAATATTCATAAAGAATTGTACAATTCATCCATAAAAACATTTTCTTCAAACTTCCTTTTCATTTGATCTTAGTACTACTGACAAGATTCGGAGCTATAGTAGTTTAAGCTGGATTTAAAGCAAATCAGTCAGTATACAAATGAGCAAATAAGTCAACAACAGTCGCTAACCTTATAAGATTTGCATGGCTCACTATAGCAGGACATCTTTCTTCGCGTTGAAGGGTCCAGGTTCGATTCCAGCTTCTATAAAATTAAAGAGGGTAAACATTCCGATAATGCTTTCTGTAGGTATGCATGTCTGTGGAAGTGTTTCCTCAGGCGATTACTGTAAAGTTACTCAGAGCAATCCTCTTGGGAGGCAAAGTTGCCGAGGAGGTCTTAAAGCTGCAGGTGTTGCACCGCCTGACCAGAGAGGTGGACGCAGCCAAGAAACAGAGATTAAGAAACAGAAATTTAGAAACAGAGATTAAGAAAAAGACTTGATTTGCCACCACCAGAATTATTATTTCGACTGCAGGACATTGCGACTAGGATCTAAGGAGCATGCCCCAACTACCTTTCATAAACTCGTTAAAATCTTCAGTTAATTCAGAACTCAAACTCTCTAGTAAGATGGTCATTTCAGGGAAGTATTACAAGAAAGTATAATATCCAATTCCCGCATTATATCCGAGGTATCCTGCTTGTTTTTTACATCGTTCTCATTACCTAAAAGTAGAGAGTTCGAATTCAGACCCAATCGAAGATCCGTTGTGTGTTCCTCAACAGTGGTTGAGGCATGTAAAATAGATCATTGTCTCAATGTCCTTCGTGTGAAATTACTCCTCTGGGAATGCCAGGCTATTCTGTGGGTTTTCTATTTGGTACCTGCTTCTAATGGCACGCTCCCTGGATGTTCCACAAAATAATGGTGTTACCACTTCGATTATTACGTCGAAATTGCGGGACATAATAACGTAACGCTAATTATCTGGGCTCTTGGAAAAAAACTCTTCTCCCATCGGAATGTTGGAAACGTTTTGCAAGCTTATTTTCAGGGATGGTTGTTTTCTGAGTTTCCTCCTTTGAGACTATTTATAAAAAACTCCTTCTGGAAGCCAACGGCGTAATTGATCATATCGTTGACTTTGAATTTTTCTGTCGAAATTACAGGTGTTCCTGCGGAATGAATCTAAAATTCAAAAATTTAATGCAATAAATCGATATTTATGAGTTCTCAGTCGTTATTTGAGATCAAGGTGATAAGGATATTTTAAAAGGGTTCATTTTAGCAACATATCAGCTACTGTTGAAGAATCATTTTTTATTAAACAATCATCAAAATACACTTCCGCGCGAAGAATCTCCCCTCTCAGCACGAACTGCAATAGCGTGTCAGGTCGCTTTCACGAAGCTGTCCACCCTTGCTTTGCTCTTTTTCTTTTCTTCGTAACTGTGTTAGAAGAAATATTCTGCAAAGTCTTCTTCAGCTGCTTGATAAGAACAGGAAATGAGTCTGCCTCATTCCAACGGACTTTATAAGATTCATTTCATGTTAACCTTGTTAACAATATAGGCGAAGTAATAAACGTGCAGCACTAACTCTCAGATGACTAACTTTTTTTATGCAGTCTTTTTATGTACAATTATTTTTGTGCTGTATATGAAAAAGTTCAATCCTATTGGAACATAATGAACAATAAAATAGTTTGATTGCCTTTCGAATTTTCACGCGTTTTTATCATATTACAGAGTAATGCGTCAGTTGATGATATTACACATGAAGTGTTACCTCAGCACAAGATAGTTTATATACCCAGAGCTTTCTGTTGTTCCTAATTTAGTACTGGTTTGTATATAATTTTTCCTATCATTACACTCGATTTTCATTTAAACTATAAGATTTATTTTTTGAACAAAATTCTTTTCACAGTTTTAAATTTATCTATTTATTCAGAAAATAAAGCAATGCTAACATTAAATAAGTATTGCACACATTCTAATTCAATCGCATTTAAGCCACCCACTCCGTCTAGTGGTCAGCGTGTCTGACTGCGGATAAGGAGGTCCTGGGTTCGATTACCGATTCGGGCATGGAGGTACTCACTCTTTCTCTCTTTCTCATATCTTTGTCCTTTCCTTGTACGAATGGGTTGTGAATCGTTGCCTATCCTATAAACAGGTACCTATGGCATGAGTGTACAGAAAATATTGGACTCCTCACTAAATAACGGTTCAGTTAGAAAAGTGGAGCAGCGCACCGCACATTGCCCGCCTAACTGTCACAAAATATTAACAAA
Source organism: Latrodectus elegans (assembly GCA_030067965.1). Taxonomy (NCBI): domain Eukaryota; kingdom Metazoa; phylum Arthropoda; class Arachnida; order Araneae; family Theridiidae; genus Latrodectus; species Latrodectus elegans. The sequence goes on along the minus strand of CM057812.1, from coordinate 77,978,217 downwards.
CCTCATTGAAGATCCGTATTGCTTTATTTTCGTGTTGCTTAAATATTCTTTTAAATGAAACAAACATATGAAATGTCTGATTTATTTCATTACTAATGAGAACATTAGTAATTTCATTACTAATGAGAACATGTTGGCTGGTAATAGTTGAGCAAACAAACTGTTTATTTATGTTACGCAATGACTAAAAAATTTAAGGGTGAAAATAAGAAGAAAACAATTCTCCAAACACAAAGAAGACTGCATCATAGTTTACTGGACAAACAAGAATCACAGAAACGAATATTCCTTTTTCCTAGTAGCCTCCCTACTTACCAGATTTACATCAGACTTCTCACGTAAAAACACACATTAATGTTGGTTTTCCAAAGCTGCAGAAGACTTCAAATTTCCTTAATTTGAAAGATACATAAAGACTTCCAATTCAGCATTGTCATCAACAGTATGCGTGGTTTACATGAAGGAGCATAGTCAATAAATCCATAAGAAAGAGGAAAGCAGCAGCTTTTGTTTATCAGAAAGATTGGAGCAACTTGGACAGAGCCCAAAGAAGGAAATTTGTCTTTTCTCTTTTGCTTTAGCTTGAAAACCTGAGCTGAGCATAATGGCCTTCATGTCTTGAGTGGCCTTCCCATGAAAATATCCTCCCAAAGTATTAGATTGGGGAATAAGTTCGTAACGTTTTTACCAAAGACTTTTATTTAAACAAAAAACAATAATTATATTAATAAATTAATCAATTATATATTCGCGGTTACAACCTCTTCTTACCTCTCGACCAATTTGTTGATGAAGGTCCCGCCAAAAATTGCCTGGTCTGGTGTCAAAGAAGTCGTTGAGCCAGTTTTTAATGACCTTTTTATTATTGAAGGTAACGCCCTTCATGAGGTTTGATTAAGAGATGAAAAGATGGTAATCGGTCGGTGCCAGGTCCGGAGAATACGGTGAATGCTGAGGGACCTCCCATTTGGGCTCTTGGAGAGGGACTTTGACGACTTGTGCAGCATGGGGCTGGCGTTGTCATGAAGTAGTATGATTTGACCATGTCGATCAGGTCTTTTCAGTCAATAGCCTCATTCACGTGGTGTAGCTGGGCAATGTAGAGCTCCTTGTTGACTGTGCCATTCTTTTCGAGCATTTCCTAGTGCACCAAGAGGCTCACCATCATATGACTCCCTTACAATCTTCAAAATCCTAACCTGACAAAGTTTGTCATTCAAGGTTTTTGCTCCTCTAGCACATATTTTCCAATGACAATACAACCTGCAGGCCGAAACTGCTTGAGTCTCCACAATAATGTGGTAATAAAGAGCTGCAGTGAACTATCCTTCCTATTACAATAATGCCACATCATTCCACTATAAAAACCAATTGTGGGAATTAAAAAACAACTGAGCCATTTTGCCCTATTCATTTTATATTTCTTATAGTTTGTTTAATATAAGAATAGCTACTATTGCTGTATACAACATAACACGCAAGATCCGTCGACTTCAAAAAAGAGTTAATAGTGTTATGAATTGGTAGCATTTAGTCCAGATATTGTTCTAAACCGCTTAATATTGCCTCAAGTTATCACCAGATTTGAAATTCTAAACGGTTTGCTTCTATTTTTTGTGTTGTTGTTAATCTAGGGATTATCTAATAGAGCTAAACAATCTCCATAAACCCGAAAATATCTAAAAGGTCTAAAAAAAGGTGAGGGCCTCACAGAACCTCGTCCTTTCTAAGATCAGATGAACCAAAATATGAGCTGCGGAAGCCATGTCAGTTGAGCATTAATGGCACTCTGTATATTTTTTGACCTTGCTTAAAAATGAGGGCTCAAGAAGCGCAAAACAGCATTTTAGTGGGATCTCGGTCTAAGTTGAAAACAGATTTTTATAGTTATATTAGTCACACGCGTTATTTTTATCATCGATTTTGTTTTCTTCTTTATTTCATTCACATCATTTAAATAAATATTCAGTTATGCAACGACTCTTCTAATTAATGAAGAATTCCTGTTAAATGATCATTCCTATTGAAATTTGAAATTCGGTCATTATATTAATATATAATTTAGTTATTAATAATCCGGAATGGTTCTGAAAATATTTATCTTAAAAACTTTGTTGTATTACATATATTTTATTTTGTTTCATTTTTTAAAAAAAATTTCAATTTAATTGTAAAGTTTAATCATTAGTTCTTACTTTTCAGCTGTTGATGAGTGGGTATAGCCAATCGGTCATTTTTTTTATCGCTTCCCTTCTTTGGCCAGTCTATTAGGGACGTCATTACCATTGATGGAATGGGATATACTGGAGATGATCACGTGGGTCTGAAAGATCATCCTTTGTTTGCGAAGAATCCACAAACGCCTTCGAAGCCATTTTCATTGAAGGCCGAAGCATGTTATTCCCAATGTGGATGCTAATATTTATGATTTGGTTTTATTTTACAACATAAATATTTGATGTTTTAATCAATCAGCATTTGTACTGTGAAATAAATTTCATCACTGTAATAAATTCGACTTCGATGTCTCTTGTATTTCTCACATTTTCGATGTCCAACAATAAATTTTCAAAAGGGGCTTTTTTTCAATCGCACTACAACCTATCACATGCCAAAGCAGTCTCGACAAGCCTCCTCCATCTAATATTTTTTGGAAAAATGGATAACCCTAGATTGACTTTTAGATCTCTGCCAACAGAATCAACCCACCTACTGAGGGCATTCTTCTTTTTTGAACATTTCCTATGTCACATTTCAAATCTTTCTTCAATCCTTGCCATCGGAAAGAAGTCGGTCTTATATTAACTTCCAGAGATTTTTGAATCAAAAAATTTATTAGGTAAGGTGATTAGCTTTACGCCCAAGCCCCTACCAGAAAAACCTTCTCCTAAGAAAAGAACAAGCTATACGAGTTATAAAATTTGCAATGAATGAAAATCTCAAGAAATAAGTAGGAAAATTAGTTTAATCTCAGTAATAATTTTTACTATACCACTTTTATAAACTCAGAAAATATGCAGATTATTATAAACGCTGTTTGTAAAGGAAAAACGAAAGTTTTTAAATTTATGAGCACAAATTAAAAATAAAATAGAAAATAGTAATAAAACTTTAAAAAGATGAATTATATTATTTATCATGTCTTGAGTTACGGCACCCCGTGACACGTTAGGCAATTCAAAGAAAATATACAATTTAGGCCATTATACACTGCTGGACAATTGCTAAGGACGGATAACACTGTCATCCATAGCAACCACAAATGAAAGGAAGCAAAATGTGGAAAATTAGAATAAGTACGGGATATAGTAAGAAGTGTGCGCATGCAATTTTTTTCCATGTCTGTTCATCACGTGATAGCGTTCATAAGAGCTTTAAAGGTTTTGACGCTTGTAGACAGTTGTTGTTTCAAGTCAAAGCTTTACGGGAAAGATTTAATAGACGAACTTGAAATTTTTGGCATGTCTTCCCGACATCACTGAGGTGATTTTATGCGTGGCCGAATTATTGGAAAGATCGAAGAAGTGCGAAAAATAACAGATGTTGCCAGGGAGTTCGACATCGCTAACAGCGTTGTTTTACGGCTGTGGAATTGATTTAAAACTACTGGAATGTGTAGTAGAGTACTGGAACGGGAGAGGTCGTGTTAGAAGTACGACGCCTGAAGAAGACAGATATAGCGTCCTATCAGAAAAAAAAGAATTGGCGCACCACAGCCCAGCAGGTGGCATATCAGTTTCTTGCAGCCTCAGGAAAGCAGATCTCCCGAAAAATTGTTGCTAGACGTTTGAGGGGAGGAGGACTATTCGCCCGCAGATCTGTTGTGTGTGTCCAATTGACCAGACAGCACAGTAGTGCCCGTTTGCAATGGTGTCGTGAGTACCGTAATTGGACTGAACAGGACTGGGCATGCGTACTATTCTCAGATGAGAGTAGATTCAGTCTGTCATTGTAGACGCCAACTGATCTGACGGGAGAGTGGTACTGCTTATCGTCCAGAAAATATCCAGGAAAGGGACCGATATCCGACATGCAGTGTCAAGGAGTGAGCCGGCATCATCATCAATCACCGCACGCCCCTATATGTTGTTGCGAATGGGACTATGACGGGTCAACGATACATTAATGAAGTTTTATTTCCTCATGTTCGTCTTTTCCGTGGTGCTATCAGTGATAAATTTGTTTTTATGGACGACAACGCAACATGTCATTGAACACTCGCTGTTCAGGATTGTCTAGACACAGAGGGTATTCAACCCCTCGTATGGCCATCAAGTTCTCCAGATCGAAACCCCATTGAAAATGTGTGGGATGCTTTGGGGAGGCAAGTTGCTGGTCGAAACACTCCTCCTACAAACAAGAACTCCCTCATCCATGCACTCACAGAGGAATGGGATAAATGGCCTCAACAGCTGCTGGATAATGTTGTGCAAAGTATGATACGACGTGTGGAATGGCAAGACTTTAAAGAATTCGAAACCTGGCTTAATCAAAGATCCGTCACGTTGGATAAAGGCAGGTGGGGTATGTTATATATGTTCTTGTCACAATGTTCTTTAAGTGAAATGATATTTCTTGAGTTGGCATTCCAAGCATTGGAGATCTTCTGCCTGATCCCTGCTTCAAAATCGCGAAGACTCTCCCCGGTTGCTTCTATTTAAGTGGTTGATCCCAACTCGAGGAACTAAGTAAAAGGAAGTATACTGGTGTAACAAAAGCAACTTGCTGAAGCATCATGTAGCCACTCATGCCCCAGAAACTGAACCATTAATGAAAAATGTTTTACCACAGACTTAGCTGTAGATGGCGATGTAGTATTTTATTCTATTTCCACATTTTGAATTTGTCAAAATTCTCTTAAATAGGGTCTCTAGATGAGCAGAGAATCTATCTAGTTTGCAGGATTCAAGCTGAATTTTGTATCTTTATAGGGATGGCAATTTTAGCAACATACTTGTCAAAAAAGCTTTATGACACATACATTTCAATCAAATTGGGAGATTTTTATCCAATTTATTTGGATTTTTAAATTTGTTTCATTATTTTTATAAATCTAATTGCATATGATCCACATTATAAATATTCCAAAAATTCAAACAAAGTTATGAACTTCTTGATTTTTACTTAAAGCCATGGAGTAAATGACTTTCCGGCTTTTTGATATTGAAATCCTCACTAGGGCTTAAAATTTTCTGTAAGCTGGAAAATGTTCATTTTCGTATACTCAGTCTTTTTTGGCGCAATACAATTAAGCATTTATTCTTGCGATAAACAGTTTAGGATTGATAACATTTTTTCTTGTATAGCTCTCGGTCACTGGAATTATTATTATTATTATTATTATTATTTTGGCATGGCAAAGGTCGCAATTGATGTCATTTTATGTAATGAAGCATTTAATGGATGTGCAATTGTAATTCAGAAAGGTACTTCATAATTTCATAATCATGTCGGGACCAAGCAAAAACCCCCAAGCTTTACGACCCAGAAGTATCATTTCACTTAAAGGCCATTAACTAAGAGGAGGAATCTGGTCGTGTCGATATAGAATATTGAACATTTCGATTGCAAGAAATGCGCTTTTCCCAGCCAAGTTAATTGGGCATGCAATGTAACAAATAAGCTATTTCAAAACATAAAATGGAAGAAGGTGCTGAGTAGAGATAGGCCGTGCAAAAGCCTTATAATAAATTAATAGTTGACTCATGGCCTTCAAGGAATAAAATCTTTCGCTTGATTTCAGTCACTTTTCAACAATGGGTAATGAATGATGCGATTTTCTAGAATGGGTGCTAGGAAATTTTCTCGGTTTTATTTCACATATAATACGTGAGAATGGCGCGTTAATTAGGAGAATCATCACTAGAATACTTTCAAATATACTGTCAAAATATTTTCAAATATAGCAACAAAACGCAGAATGTTATCGCATGCAATGAAAATGAGATACATTTTATCCTCAAAGAAGTATCTTTATTCAATAATAAAGAGCGTCCTTTTCGAAAGTTTGTATATATATACACACACATATACATATGTATATATGTGTGTGTATACACACACGCACACACACACACATATACATATGTATATGTGTGTGTGTGTGCGTGTGTGTGCAATATATTGAAACTTGCAATAGATTAACTTAAAAGGAACCTTCTCGTTATTATCATTGAGGTTACATTAGACACATCTTACAACTTTCTTTTGTATTTTGATATGCAAAGCGAAACTCCAAATGACAATGGAAAAAAATTCGACTAACCAAAAATGAATCACTTCTAGAGGAATAATCGTCTCAGCGTGAGATCACCTACAACAAAGTAAACAGGATTCAACGATACAAGTTCGTTCATATTCCATGCCCCGGAGAAACCACATGCGACATCAGATGCTTCTCCATCCCAACACATGTAAATCAGGGCGGCTGAGCGTTTCCAAAACCGAATTCATCGCCAATGAGTTCCGCCAGGGTGAACGTCCTCTGCCAAGGCGGCAGTCCATCAATTTTTATTGCTCGCCCGAAATGGCGGAGTCATTTGAAGCCACTTTCGTAACGCTTCAGAGGGAAATATCTCTTGCCGGTTGTTCCATAAAATATCTGATTGTCGAATGGAACATTTTACTTAACTCCTACAAAATTCTCATCACTGAGTATCGTTTTCATTTTCTTTCGCACGCGTTTTCCGAACACGGATTTTTTTGAAAGCTGATATTTCCGATAAAATAGGGTTAGCGACATGAAAATAGAATTAATATTTTTCGAATAAATATATTTTGAAATGTATTTTATAGAAATAAGAGTAATAATTTCCCTTTTTTTAAAAAACGATTCTTCAACGTTTTTTTTTTTTTTTTTTTTTTTTCCTTCTTCTTTCCATTTCAATTGGGATGTATTCCAAAGCTCCTCTCCAGAAATTCTATTATAATGTTCAAAATTGTCGATTGCAATATTGATTCTAACCCATACAATTGATGTTTATCATTTTAAAGTGATTTAAAATGTTTATATTTAGTTAGTTTATGAAAATTTTCAACAATTAGCATTGATATGTAAACAGTGAGGAAAAGACAACATAATAGGTTTTGAAAACTTTTCAGAAGTTTTGTATGAAATAATAATAAACAGATGAAATCATAAAAATCAGTTAAAAAATTCTGAAACTTTGTATTAGTATTTAAATAATAAGGATCTCAAAATTCAACTGTAAAAAATTTCGAAATTTGTTTTAATATTACAGATAATAATGAACAGCAGATACCATAAAATTGCCTTATAAGAGATTTCCAAAAATTTGTAATGATTTTACAGTAAGAATCTTTCATAATATAACCTATTTAAAACAATTATAAATTAAAGAATGTTCCCTTATTTTACTCCTATACTGAAGTCCTAAAACACGGGTGGCAGTGAATTCCTAAGACTTTTCTTATACATTTAACAACAACGAAGCATACATTATATAAACCCTCTTCAGTAAGAAACAACACACAGATGTCTGATAACCACGGTAAAGCTCACACCTAAGTTACAGGTAGAAAATTTTAACTTTATTTTATCTTTTCTTTAAATAAATGCTATTTGCTGTTGTTGCATACCCCCTTTGGTCAGCACTGTTAGACCAGGTCCATGACGTTGAAAAACTCCCAAAACATCAAGCACAATCAAAGGATCGTTATATAAATCATTTTGGGATGGCCCCAGACACTCAAGGATGTGTTCTGACGTAGATTGCTCAGCGGAACAGTTGGTACAAGTCTCCAAAATTTTGGTTCCCCCAGTATATTTTAATGAATGAGGTGACCACTTTAAAACCGGGCGAATACAATTTGTTCCAGTCATCTAAAGATGTGAGCCAGTGAGCTTCACGGAGAAGAACACCAACACCACTGGTGCACTGGAGAGACAATCCATGAGGTCTTAATCTTGTGTTTTACTCTTGGGAAGATTTCCAAAAAGGTGAGTGGGGCCAACGGCTCAGGGACCTCACGGGCTCCTGCCGTAGGCAAGGTATCAGCACTTTCATTTCCCTCTAGATCGACATGCGAAAGTATCCACTGAAGATTAATATAATGAATTATGGATAGCCGTTTTAATTTATTGAGTACCGATATTCCAGCACTGTCTCTCACACTTTGGCAATTAATCAAGTGAGCAATCGCGCTTTTGATATCAGACAAAATCCATATTACTTTTCCATTCCACAAGAGAATCCAGATCTAAGTTAGTGGCAATTTGTTCACTGCAAAATACTGAAGAGTAATCAGGATTTGTTTTCTGAATCGTTATTTCATGGTCTTCCCAGTTGATGCAAATTCCACTGCCAGAAAGGTTATGTTCACCTCTATTGCCCTCTATATAGGCCTGAACAGCGTCACTTGGAATGCCTCGAATTCTCTCGAAGGCAAGTTGCTTTAAAAAAAATAAGATGGTCTGTTTGTTTGTTAACTTTTGAGAACTCAGAATGGAGAAAAACACCGAGAAAGTCATCAGTGGGGTCAAGACATTGTGTTAAACATTGTCAAGACGGTGTGACTTCACAGTAGCAACGACCAGATTACCAGAGGCTTAGTGGCTAAAGGGACTATTTTTCCTGAGTCTCTGAAGTAAGCAGAAGCACGATTGTGGTAACCATGGCTGCTGAGTTTGTTGTAGTATTTTGTTAAGCATGCACATTTTCTAAGACTAAGAGGCTCCATGTGTGCCTCGGAAAGAACAGCATCTTTGGAACAAGTGTTTCGAAGATCAGTGATGATCTCTGCAGCGCTAAGTTGGACCTTTTCAAGTTTCTGTAGGGTTTTTTTCTGAAGCACAACAGTACATTGGAATGTCATTTTCCAAGATGAGTCTTATTAGTGATACATACGTTTTTCTAAGAATTCTAGCATCTGCTCCCCAATCACGACCTGAGATACACCTTAAGATGTTTTGAGCCTTTTTCTTGCTTTTAGAACAAGTTGATCGATGTGATTATTTCCCAATATTCGGGATCCAACACAAAACTCAAATATTTTGGATGTTCATACACAGCATGTGGTTGGTCATGCAGTAGAATATTAGGTTTAAATTTATATAATCTTCTATTGGTTGTAAAGAAGCCAACCGCAGTCTTAGTTGGGTTAAAACGCAATTTCTGAACACCAAAAAAATTCTGAATATCTCTCCTCCAGGTCATAATCAGTATCTCTCTCTCTCTCTAATGTCGTCAAGCCAGGATCGGATCTTCAAGGAACCACACCATTCTCAAAAGAGGCTATTTCACATTTCTTCGTTATAATGCTTTTGCTGTCTGATAAGTAAAGTGTTAAATGCAGAAATGACAAGACGGAAATTATATTTTCCTAGTTATTAACCTAAAATTGAAAAATATAAAATTTGATATTGAAATATAAAGAATAATTTTCTTTATTTTGTCAAATAAGAATTTTTTTTTTTTTACCTGAAATAGTTTAATTAAATTATGATAATTAAGATTATTAATAAATTTATGAAACACATAACGGAATACAATAAATTGGTAAATGCAGATATATTATTGCATACATATTAACAAAGGAATATTACAAAGCGTTTATATTAACAAAGAAATATTAATTGAAAATTTTCACTAAAATTATCAACATTTTAAAAAGATGCTACTGTTCTGGAGATATATTACTCTTATTTTAGTTTTCCCTGATAAATTGAAAAAATGATTCCATTATTTTAACATCAACTGACAATGCGGACTCTACTGTTCTTCGATACTGGAGTAGTGAAGAATATTCGGTACAAATTTCGACAACTATATTTTTGTTTAACCTAAAATAATCTATAAAAACTTCCTCTGGAGGAAAATATTCTCTATTTCTATAAGTCTGTCGACGTCTTGAATTTAAACCAATTATTAATTTCTTGTAAAATAGCCAAAGAAATTAGCGTTGCTTTTACTAAACAATCTATGCAAATCAACACGCGAACACCTGTCGATAAGTAGGAACGACAAAAGAGTGTACCGATTATTAAGTGCAGAATACGAGATATTGATAATCGATCGCTGCGCCGCCTAATATAGGGGAAGTTCAAATGACTATGGAATTAATAGGGCGAAATACGCACCCTGGATTTTGATACGGTGTTTTCAGAAATAATTTTGCAATTAATTTCATTCATAAAGAAATGTGATCTCTTCCTTCATAACAAGAACAAAACGCTTTTGTGAATGAAGCACTTTTGTCATAAAATAGATTGAAATCAAAGAATTATCCTCGTAAGGTGAATTTCTTTTAGAGACATTTAAATATTTTGTTTCTTAACTTAAAATAAAACATTTAATAATTAGAATTCCAGGATTTATTATTTAAATGTTCCGTTGTCAGGAAAGAATCTTTAAATTGAAACAATTATTTTGTTTATATAAAGGACAAAAATTTAACAGTTTTTAGAAATAACAAGAAAATAACAGGTATTATACTTTTTCTCGCCCTTATAAAAGCTTAAATATTTTCTCTCACAAAGAAAACTAATCGAATTTCCCAATTTTTCGTATCACAAAAGAAAACGAAAAAAAAAAAAAAAAAAAAAAAGAGCTTACAATAAAAGAAATTGTTATGTGAACGAATACACGAAGAATTCAATAATCTAAAACAAATAAAAGAATATTTCGTGATAGACAAATTGTTCGTAGAGCTAATCAATAAAGTACCATCCAAAAACAAAGAGAGTTCAGTTATACAAAAAAGAAAAACAGCTCAGTTATATATGTGAGCTTACTCATCTCCTGTATTTAAACTCTTGGCACCGGGACAGCCTGATGGCTGATTGCAAATGTAAGGCATCCTTCGTAAATTGTCAGCTGGAAGACTGCGGGCCAGATTAACGTATCGCAAGGCAGGAAACCTTGAAAACTTCCGACCACCCAACTCGACAGATGTACATGCAGAATATGGAAGGGCAACATCCATCACCTATGTTCAACAGGGCTGGGATCGAATCCGGAACCTGAAGATCGGTATCCTACTATGAAGCAATGGTAAGTCATTTAAACATTTGCGCAGTTGGTCACGAGTTTCATGCAATACTCTTCTTTTACTAAAACAGATCTCTACTGGCTCAGCGAGTAGTTTCGTGCCATTTCCCGTAAGATCAACAAAGGGAAGCATCATTAGCCGCTGGCAAGAAATAGGGAGGACGACCACATTTACCCTCACTGGGTTGCTGGAGCCCCGTGGGCTGGGTGCATGTGCCCACGTTCATCTGTGACTCCTAAGTATTTCCTGTGGAGAACCGGGTTCCAACTCAGGAGTGATCTCGTCTCCTGACCTGGTTCAGAATGACGAAGCCTTTAGTAATCGGCGAATATTCCAATCCCGTTAAGTTCAAGGTAGAGTCCGGGATCCACCTGCATTCCATAACATAAAATTCTATCAAAATACATTGAACATATAATAAAGAAAATATTCAATATTATTTAACTATATTTTTGCTCTATAAATAAGTAGCAGTTAGTTAAATTCAGACCGATCTTTTTCACAGAACAGTGCGCAAATTTTATTGCCTACCCAAATGTCGCCAAACATTGTTAATGTCACTCAGTGTTACATATATTACATTTATAGGACTAAGCGAAAACAATAAATCATCTCAAATATATTTTGTAGAGCTTTTTAAGCTTGAACGTATTAATGGAATAATATTTATCGATAACATATTATTCAGTAATAAGTAAAATGAATTCAATATTAATAAATATATAAGTCAAGTTTATATATAATTCAACATTAATAAATTAAAGCACTTTAAGTGATTAGATTAAGTATATTTGGAAATAATGTTTTTAGTCCATTTATTTGCTTCAACCTAATTCAACAGAATCAACTGAAAATCAAAGCCTGTTGATCAGAGAGCGATCAAGGCGAAATTCTCCCCTAGGAGCGAGAGAATGCGCATTGAAGCGTGGATAAAGTCGCAATTCTAATTCATGGCTTTTACAAAATTGTCATTTCACTACATTTTTCTGTCTTTTTGTAATAAAAAATGAAGCAAAACGATAAAAACTAACACGAACCAGTATTTTATGATTATAATCGGGAATGTGAAAGATATTTTTGTAGATCAGATTAGTTTTATCATCCTTTTTATTGATTAAAAAAATTGCTATGAAGGATTAATTTTGTTATCAGCTTAAGGAATGACTAAATTAGATTAAAATAGAGTCACATTGTTTTTAGAGTCAGTAATCAAATATTTACAAAATTGTAAAATAAAATGTTCAGAAAATACAAAATCAAAAATTTATTTAAAGCTAAAACAAGTTAATCGTATTGTAAACCCAAATCTATTTCTTTGAAAGTTTTTACTAAAATAATTTTAGAAATTATTATTAATTTGGATGAATAGATGTAAGAAATTCATATAAAATGAAGAAAGAAATATCACAGAGACTAACTAGATGTTAAAATATTTATAAAGAGATAATTTTTCTCATTGAGCCACTACAAATGTAATTTCATTTACTTATTTATGGAATAAAGTAAAATTATAAATGCGGTAGTTTACAAAACAGGTTCTGATTATGTTATTCAGAAACGTAATCCAGTTTTTTAATTACAAATAAAGAAGATATATATTCCATGGGTTGTGTACTTTGAAGTTTTGTAAGTTCTTACTCTGGTTATCTTAAAATTACAACTATTGGAGCAAAATATTTGATATTTATATTATTCGGGTTATTCGAATAGGAAAACAAATGACATCCTTAACTCTCGGTAATTAAACTCAAATAAACTTATTTTGATGAAGCCGAGAGATATAAATAAATTTTGAGAAATCCGCAGAAAATGCTGAAATAAGAGAATTCATTGATGAAGAAGAGGAATGGAACAAAATATGTTACACGATATTCTTCGTGCTTATGAGGATGTGATTATTTAGGAATAAAGACTAATTGCTTTCTGAAGAAACAATTTATTCTTAGTTCTTTCTGTCACAAACTGACTTCAAATATACTGTCTGACACTGAAAATGCAAAACCAAGAAGAAGTTGCCAAAAAGAGAGGAAACACGGCAAACAGAGAGAGGTGACAACAAACAATAAGGAATCTGTATTACTCAATGATATGCATAATACGGAGCGAGAGCAGGATCGGGTCAGTAAGTTGGAAAATACTGGTGCGGAGTGACCCTGGACTATACCAGCGGTTATCAGGTTTTATCCCTCCATCACCGTCAGAGAAAGGAACACCCACCCCCAGTAACCCAGAGGCATCCCACGGGAGAACCGCTACCCGACAAGTTTATTTAAAACTAAGTTACAATTGGTGGGGCTTACAAGTCTATAAGTCTGTAAGGCACTGCATCATAGTTCGGTGACACATTAGAAATGATATTTAATTACAACTCTTTAATAATAAACATTTAAGAGACAACAATAACAAACACAAGAAATAAATAAAAAGAATGTTATAGCAAAATATTAGAGTTATAAAGCTGGTCGTTCCTAGTATGATGATGTAGATTTCTCTTGGATTATAAGGAGACATAATTTGTTATCTCATCTGGCGAATGGTCTTTATCTATGAGGAAATTGGCTTACTGAATAAGTTTTTGTTTCTTCTAGGGACTTCTTAAAATTGGGTTTGTATGTCGTTGAGCACCTCTGCTTTTATCAGCATTTTGCACTGTTAACTCCAAATCCAATGTTTCCTAGTTCCAGTTGCTTGGGTCACCCATTATATTAATGAATTCCGATAACCCTTTAATTTAGTCTAGGTGTAGCTCTCTAGTATGGATGATGCCTAAATAAGTTAATCTAGGGAGAGCAAGGGCCTCGCATTCGTAAGGGATATGCTTTGCCGTTTCCTCTTGTATGTGACATTTCCTGCCGATAGTGTCTTGCTAAAACAGTCCCATTTTATGGAGGTGTTTTCTGAAATAGTAGTGCCTAGTTATGAAGCCTACGAATAAACGTATCTTCTGCCTAGAGCATCTTAGAATTTTAGAGGCAATCCTCGCTGATGATCCACAGATCATACTTTTAGCGTGGGTTTGACTAGGAGTGTTGAGCCAAGCTTCATACACCTTCTGTTTTTCCCATCTAAGAAAATTGGTTTTTGCGGTCTTCAAATTTATCCCACAAAAAGGTTCTGCACCAATGAGAACAAAAGACGATCCTTGTTTAGCAAGTTCATCAGCCCTTTCATTACCTTCGATACTTTTGTGCCCTGGCACCCATATAAGGATTACCTTGTTTCTAGTTGCCAGTTCTGTCAGAAGGTTTCTGCATTTCAAAATCATTTTAGATTTGATTTCGAAAGAATTGAGCCCTTTTAAAGCGGCTTGACTGTCACTAAAAATGAGAATCTGCTTACCGTAGTATCCCTTCCTTTTATTTAGTCACAGACAGTGGATAATGGCCAATAACTTCTGCCTGGAAGACCGTAGCGTATCGCCCAAGGCTTACAGATAAGCTGGTTCTTGGTGACACGCTACATACTCCCAATCCTAAGAGGCTGTTTCTCAGTGATCCATCGGTGTACTAGAATAAATCTCCTGTTTTAGTTTCGAACATGTTGTTTCCCATTCGTCTCTAGTTGGAAAAACTATTTCAAATGTCCTTTCAAACATGTATGATTTTTCCATGATGCCCGAGGGCATCAGGAAAGTAGGATCTTGAATTTTCCCGGAAATACCCCTGTGCCCTTTGGCAACAGGCTGGTCGTACCATTGGTTTTGTAACTTAATTCTGTATGCAGTCATTCTGTCAGTGCTGCAAATGAATATATCTAAGGGAGTCAGATCCAACATAATTTACAATGCTCTGTTTGGCGCGGTGGGCAATGCTCCTGTGATGCAGAGACTGGCCAGTCTTTGTAGACCTCCTAGTTTATGTCTGTTAATCACAATTTTATGTTTCACCTTACGCCACCAGATCACACAGGCATATGTGAAAATGATCCTGACAATAGCTGTGTACATCCAAAACATCAGTTTTGGATGTAAACCCCAGTTTTTACCAAGCATTCGCCTGCATATCATAATGCTTTTCTTTGCTTGGTTAATTCTATCATCAATGTGTTTATCGCAGGTGAGTTTTAAGTCTAAATAAATGTCCAGATACTTCACCTCTGAAGCCACACTGATTTCAAAATCAAAAAGTCTTAGTATGAAAAAAACCCTCCCATTTCCTTTTGCGTGTAAAAGGTACAAGGTAGGTTTTCTGAGGATTAACCATCAGGTCCCTATCCATGCACCATTGAGCTACATAACTTACAGCATCCTGCATGAGATGACAAGTTATGTCAAAATATTTACCAAGGATAAGGATGACAATGTCATCAGCATATCCTTGCGTATAGTAGCCCCTATCATTTAGATATTTTGTAAGGCTATTTACAACTAGGTTCCAAAGTAATGGTGAGAGAACACCTCCTTGAGGACAACCTCTAGTAGTCTTTTTTTCAAATGATTCACCGAAGATGCTCATTTGTATACATCTATCCGAAATCAAGGCCTCAATCCAAGTACACAGGTTCTGATTAATCCCTGACCCTCTAAGTGCATTGAGGATGGATAGATGGGAAGTGTTATCAAAGGCACCTTGGATGTCGAGGAAAGTTGTCAAGACAATTTCTTTTTGATCCAGAGTGGTTTCAATCTTAGAAACTAGCTGATGTAAAGCAGTTTCAGTAGATTTGCCGGATTGATAGACATATTAAAGAGCATGCAAGGGACTGTTACTACCCAAGTAATCTCTAATATGCCGATCAACGATTTTCTCCATAATTTTAAGAAAGAATGAAGAAAGACTGATAGGCTGTAAGACTTGGCCAGGTCATAGGTGTCCTTGACAGATTTAGGAATGAAAACAATCCTGGTCTTATGCCATATCTTTGGTGTATAACCCAGTGCTAGTTAGCTTTGTATATTCTAGTTTAGATAACCTCCTCTGCCTTCTGGATCATGATGGGGATAATTCCATCAGGCGTTTTAGAGGTTTAAAGGTAGAGATTGCCTTTAACATTGTTGTAGTTAACGATACTTTTAGCGATGGTCCATTGATCGCTATTGACTCTTTGCAAAGAGCAAATGCAATGCTCCTCTTCGTTGCTATAAATATCTCTAGCACCTGGAAAATGGGTTTGGTCATAATTTCCATAACCTCTTTCCAAGAAGTAGCAAAAGTACTCTCCTCGTCCTTTAAAGTGCCAACCAAAATAGGTTCATCCCTTTTGAGGAGTTTTTGGAGTCTAGCTCCTTCAGAGATATAATCTATCTCTTCACAGAACTTCCTCAAAGAGTTAATTTTGCTTTTTCTAACAAGTTTGTTATAATTAGTGAGGGCCATTTTATAGTTCTCCCATCACCATTTTTCTTAATTTTATTAAAAAGTTTCCTAACATTTACCCTTTCGGCTGCTAGAGAGTCATTCCACCAAGGACATTGGAGTTTAGCTCTCCTAGTGCGAATTGGGCGACTATCACTGACTCTTATGTGGCGACTATCACTGAAGAAATAGAAGCGTGACTTATATGAGAAGACTTTCCTATGCTATTTCAACTTTCCCGTGCCAAGACTCCACCAGGCTGCTTCTGTCTAAAAGGTAGAGCCCAAATCAATTCTAGGTATAGGGAAGCAAGCTGGAGCAACAATAACTTTAACTACATTGGCACCCAACAAATGTTGCACAGTTCCTTGTTCCAGCCATCCTCGACACAGTTGATACACTGTGGACGCGTCCAGGCGTCTTTCAGATGCGATTTGCTGTAAGGACCAATTTGCCCTTCTAAGTCCGATCACCATGCCCTTCGTAAACTCGTCTGCTTGCTGGACTCCGTTGACGATGGTGGGGAATTCTCTGCCATTGTAGCATTCTTTGCCACAAGAACATGTTTTCAACGATTATTTTACAAGTAGCAATAACGGCGTGGAACATTGCCCACTCTGCAAATTCTTCACCCTTTATCTTATTCTACGTGACTGTAGAGCTGCACATTCATGTACGTAACTCGGTTAGGTGCGTCTACCCTGAAATTAGCATAATTTTCTCACCTCCCCTACTGGGTGTTGTATTTTCAATGTTGAGTACACCTAGTCTTTAGTACACCTCACCTAGCCTGAAGCTTTTTCCACACGCTAAAATGAACCTTTGCATCTTCTGAACACAAGAAACCAAACAAAGCTGCTTTCAGACTCAGGAATTTTGGAGAATGGTGCTTCGAACATTTTGCTTCGCTTTCTCTCTCGATTAACTTTCAACTATTGTATTACCTAGCTGAGGTCGATATTTATTTCTCTTCGGTAGTTTGTAAAACATTTCTAGCAGCATCCTTTTGGTCTTCGTCATTCAGAAGAAAGTGCCACGAGCACAGTGTAATGCAGACGTCGCATTTCACTTGGAGGTCATTGTGATTACGACCAATTTTCCTTGCTCTAGCCACCCTTAGTGAACACAAATGAATCAGGAATTGAGGAGGGATTTGAACTCACCACTCTCCAGCAACGAGAATGAACGCCCTCACCAACCAGATGACACCGCTATCACAAATTACGGTAATATTGTGAACTACAAATTTCCTCCTTGGGAAAACGTCATGCTTTTCAAGGATTATATTTGTCAATTTACCAGTTTTAATATTCTACAATTTAATGAAACATTGTACTATGGTTAATCCAGGAAGTTTTTTCCATCCTATACAAGATGAAGAATTTGATTTTAATTCCTCTTTGAAAATATCCGATTTTGTAAAGTCTTTTCTTTAATGTTATTAAAACAAATTATTGTGTTATAATACGGTTTTTGTGTATTGATATAATGTGACAGCAAACCGTTTCGTTTTTATGTAAATTTCATTTAATGACATTTGTTTTAACAAAATGTAAGTCATAACACAAATATAATAAAAAATTAATCATATGGAAAAATCTTAGTAATTATTTCTTAAATAACCCATGATTAGTAAATTTTGCAGTAATTAAAATATAACTAATAACCGCATACGAATTTAAGTTGCTGAGTAAATTAGTAACTTTTAGTAAATTTTAAATTATACTACTTTGAAATTTTTTTATGATTTCTGGGATTAATTTTTTACATCAACGATAATCTACGATTATGCATTCTTAGGCATGACTGTCATATAATCCTTTTTGCGCACTTTTGAATTTGTCAAAATTTTTGACGGATTTTACTGTTCTTATAGTAATTTAAACTGTTCATTACTTCAGAAAGATAAATGATGCAATGAATATTCAGCGGAATTCTATTGTAGCAGCCTCAGTTTATAGGTAACAGTTACGTCAGCTTAGTGACATTTTTCAATCACCAAAATTTTTTAACATACATCAAAATAATAGCTCTCGTCAAATTGCTGATTGAACCAAGCTTTTAACCTTTTTGAAGTAACATAGACATTGCATATTTTGCCATAATTTACATTATTCTATTGACTGTTTGATGGTATATAAATGAAGCTGGAGCATAAACAGAAACTTGAGGAGAAATCAGGACGCTGTCCTTTGGGCTAAAAACTGGATCATCAAGTTTGTAAACGTTATTCAAAGACAACTAGTTTAAATTGTGAAAAAGATATCATATTTTACTCTGCCCTGTGATAAAGCAGAAAGAATTAACGTCTACCGATTTAGAAGCGACAAAAGAGCACACAAAAAAGTTCATTACATGAATAGATCACTCAGGTGATGGTAAAACACAAATTTTCGAAATTGAGCTCTTATTTTCCCATCAGTACCCTGGTAAACTTCAATGATTCTACCTAGAGGCCATTTATTAGTAGGCAAATTTTCCTCAATTAAAAGGACCATGTCCCCAGTTTTAACGTCATCTTTTTCAAATCTCCATTTGCCTCATTGTTGAACCTCACTTAAATAATTAAGATGCCATTTTTGCAAAAATAATTTAACCAATTTTGAAATTTTTTGCCACTTGTTAAGTCTATTTTCCTTTATGTGTGTTAAGTTAGGTTCAATGGTGGAATTTAATCAATGAAGTAGCCAACGTGGGCTGAAATATACTTCGCCCAACAAGTTTGCAGCGAAAAAATCAATTTTAGAAAAAGGCAGAATCACAGCGGTTGAAAAAGCCATAAACCCCTGGCAGCAGATCCTCTGAGTTGCAAACCTTTAATGTCTGTCTGCATTGTAAGTTTGACATTGTATCAATTTTAGAAGACGATTCTCGGATACTCGTAGCTCATCAGTGCTAAGGGGTCATCTATTTCTATAGAGGAGTTCTCTACAATTTTCCACAAAACTAAGAATAAAACTAAAAATACGCAATATTGTTATATAATTATTACTCAGAGAGAGAGAGAGAGAGAGAGAAGGTTATTAATCAGTTCATTTACAGTAACAGAAAAATTAAAATGTTTGTAATTCGACTGTCCACGATTTTTCAGTTCAGAGGTGAAATCACAGTTAGCTTCTGGAATAATGACTAAAGGGTTGAGATAGTCATTGTTCATCAAAACACTAAGTCCATTCCACCACAAGGAACAATTCATGAGCTTATCAGGATCTATGCCTCGGGACAAGCCGTCCACGGGGTTTTGTTCGGATGAAATGTAGTTCCATTGTTCGGGATTAGAATTCTCCTGGATTGTAGATACTCTGCTTCTGAGAAATTGTTTTATATCTATTGGATCCTTCCTGATCCATGCTAGGACGATTGTGTAATCAGACCACAAATGGACGGAATTCACTGTTACCTTCATCGCTGATAATACCTTTTTTACAAGTTGAGAAAGTGAAACAGAAGCACATTATTCTAACCTTGGAATGGTCAAGCTCTTGATTGGTGCTACCCGTGATTTGCTAGTTACCAATTTCACCATGACATTTTCCTCTTCTTCTCTTGATTTACAATAAACAGCTGCACCATAGCCCAGCTCTGATGCATCACCAAACCCATGAATTTCTACAATAGATGGACGTTCAATAAGGATACGTCTTTTAACTTCGATGTCCTTTGTACGCTTTAAAGACAATAAAAATTTATGCCATTCTTCTTTTTATTTCTCGGGAAGTGCATCGTTCCAGTTCAAGTTCAACCTCCATAGTTTTTGCATAAATATTTTTGCTTTCGATATAGCAGGGCCCAAAAGACCTAATGTGTCAAAGTTTCTGGTGATTGCAGATAACACTTGTCTCTTGTTGTAGGAATAACAAGAGACATTGTTGTAGGAATTCCACTTCTACTCGAAAGATAAAAGTATCTGCCCTTGGATTCCAGAATACGCCTAAAGTTTTAGTTTCTACATCCGTCTTATCAAACATATATCCAGCCTCAGAAATCACTGGAGGAGTGGTAAAGTTTGTGAACCATTTATACAAAGTCATATCTGCACTGTTAAAAATGGCTATCAATTGTTGCAACTCTTCGGCCTTGTTCTTTGTGGATGCGCCAGTCAAAACATCGTCCATGTAGAAATATTCGCGAAGAATTGCTGTTGCTTTAGGGAACCTTTTCTCTTCATCGTTTGATAACTGAAGTAAAGTTCTCATCGCTAGATATGGGACGCTCACTGTTCCATACGTAACTGTAAGTAATTCATAAGTTTTGGGCTTCTGAACAGGACTCTCACTCCATGCAATTCGTTGCAATGGGTAATGATCTGGGTTTATTTTTATCATACGATACATCATTTTGACATCAGCCGTAAAGGCGTAAAAGTTCTTTCTGAAACTAATCATAATAGAGAATGAGTCTTTTTGTATTACACCTCCGTTTAATTGTATGGAGTCTTTGTGTATTACACATCCCTTTAATTGTATTGTAAGGATGTACCATTAGAGGTTTTACAAGAGCAATTGAATACTACACGTCATTTGGTGGTACTCTTCACAGGTCTGTATACCCTGTGATGCGGAGCATAATATGTAACATTTGGCTCCTTTGTTTCTTGAACCAATCTCATGTGTCCTAGTTCTTCATATTCCTTTAGAAATGTCTTATACAATTCACAATAGTTGATCTCTTTCTGCAAACGCGACCAGCGGCTTGAGTCTCCCAAGAGCAATATCTCTACTCTTACCTAAACACGATGTATGTTCTTTAAATGGCATTTTAACTATGTATTTTCCTGAATCATCCCTGTAATATGTATTCGCAAAATGCTCCTCGCACAGAGTTTGTTCTTTGCTCTGTGTTATCTCTGCATCTATACTTTCGATTTCCCAGAACCTTTTTAATGTTTCATTTAAATTATCCTCTCTGATTAATCCGCAATATTGTTTTTTATCCATATTTTTTGCTAATTCGTAGTGATTTTTAACCTCATTGTCTTGTTCTACTTAAACACTTACTACGTATCCAAAAACCGTATTTTGTAGTAGTAATTTAGAATTTGGGCAGACGATCGGACTTGGTCTTTGTAACATGCAAAATAATTCTGTCAGTTAACTCAATTAAATTAGAAATTGTTTCATTTACTCTCACTTCTGTTACTCTTTGCGGAATCAAATCTGTAATTTTCATTACTACTAGCATACTTATTTCTCTCTCAAAACTCCCATCCTTATTTGAAATTGTTGAACCCTTAACTGTCATTACTGCATTATCTAAACCCGAAATTAAGGTATTTGTTTTATTAATTTTTAACTGCAAATTATTAGCACACTGCGATGTTAAAAGGCACGTTTGAGAGCCTACATCTAATAAGCATCTAATCTCCTTTTACTCTGAAAACTTATCCTTTATAAGAATACGAACCATACTTATCAAAACACTTTTTGTTTTATTTTTAATGAATCCACTAGCTACAATTGACTGGTTTGTTTCTGGTATCACATTAGAAATGTTTATTACATCATGTGATATTGAATCGCAAGTCTTTTCTTTTTCGCCTTGATTATTTTGATTCTCATCTTTAGAATAGTGAATTAAAGTGTTATGTGGTAAATATACAGAAACAATTCCTTGATCGGCATGTTTGAACATAACAATTATAATTTAAACATTTGAAACAGGCTCTATTCCTCTTTACGACTTCAACTCTTTCCTTTACAGAAAGTCTTTTGAACTGGGGACAACCATATAACCCATGTTTCTCAATTGAATTACACCCCTTACATTTAGCAATTTTAACCTCAGACAAAAATACATTTGTATTTCTATTATACCTTCGATTAACACAAGTGTTCTCAAAAGTATTTTCTTCGCGAGAAGTGAAAAATAAATCTATCCCTTCCCAATTCACTCGGAGAAAACCACTTATTTCCTTGCCTTACACTTATAAATGAATCAGTTTCTTTATCTACTGTTTGGTATATTTTATCCGAAATAATAAGTTCTTTAAGAGTTTCAAAATCAGAAACCTTTCTTAATTTTAGATAATAGTTCCAACTGGTTATTAGACGTGATGGGAACTGAACATGAGTTTCATTAGGTTGTTTAGGAGTTTTTCTAAAATTCTCTAGGCAAGAGTATGCCGTTGGTTCAAACTCTCTCAAAACTAAAGATTTTATTTTCTCATAATTTGTTAAATATTTATTTTGCAAATACGTTATTATATTAGACACTTTGTCACCAATTAAATTTATCAAAATTTCTGCTTTCAAACTCTCTAATACATTTTTTGTATTAAATGCCCTTTCTAAAGAATCAAAGAACACCCCCATCCTTCTGGATGAGATGGCACCTTCATCGTTAAAATTTTTATACTCTTTATAATTTGATCTAAAGACTCAAATTTTATTTCACTTTCACTAACACTCGTTTTATCCTCATTTCTAATTTTAGCCAATTCTAACTCATTTTGCGATCTTTGAAATTTTAGTTTTTCGATTTTAATCGCTCGTTGCTCCTCAATTTTTCTATTTTCTATTATTGTATTTCCTAACTCCTTTACTAAATCCGGTTCTGTTTTATAAATATCACTCGTTTCAATAAGCTCAATTAATGACGTAATTGTCGCTTTTTCCTCGATCTTTAAATTTAATTCGATCACAATTTGCTTAAAATCAGCTTTTAAAGCACCCTTAAACATTTTTTGTTTTTGTTCTCAGATTATAAAATTAACAATGTTTCTCACAAATAATTAAAGAAATAATAAAGCTCCTATAACTTCTAACTAACTCAATAATAATAATAATAAACAGGAACACTTTTCAAATATTTAATGAAAACGAAACTCTCAAGCAAGAAAAAATCGAAACTAAAAAACACAAACACCGTATCTCATAATAAGAAATTACTCGTAAAAATTCCTCAAAACAAATAACAATATTGCTCTTACTTCGACTCCAGACACCATAGTGAATGAAAAATTGTATTTGATTAAACCAAAAAGGCAGCAGTTCATTTTCATAATTGCCGTTTGTAGCACAACATTCAAACATTCGTTTTCAAAAGTCCACTATTCACATTATTCTCAATTTGACACTTCAAATTTTTCCTCCGGCTAGGACGGACCAATGACTCATCGTTAGCTCAGAGGTTATTTAAGTTATAACACACTCATAACCACTTTAGTTCAATTTCTCCATATAAATTTATTTATTCAAATCACTAAAAACTCCATTTTTTACTCCGACAAACTCACTCTGTAACTAGGAAGCGTGGTGTGACAACACAAAACAGGATATATTACTAAAAGAAAAATATTGTCAGAAGTAAATAAATATTCTATTGGGTATACATGTCTGGTGAACTTAAACCCGCAGTTGATGTTACAAAAACTATGGAAGAGGAAAACAACTTGAGATTCGGAGTTACCGTCAGCAGTTTCTAAAAAATTGGAGAAGGGGAGAGAACAATTGAACCTACTTAAAGAAATTGATATCTCGAGATATTTAATAAAAGCACCTTGATGATGACTCTAGTTTAAATTTACATGTTTTATGTGATACGAGTACAATATCATATACTTGAAAAATCTCATGGGCCTTATTTAGCACTATTGGTCACGGGGACGAGAAACAACAACAACGTAAGGAATGGAAGTAAAATCTCAAATTCATGTCAAGTAGTTTGACCTCGTTGCAAGGTAGCTTCATTCAACTAAATTCAAATTCATTGGTTAGAGATGTTAGCATGCACTATATTGGTACTCGATGAGGACAAGGAGTTGCAGCTGATTTAAATTTACGAAATATTCCAACTTTCTTTTGTACAGACTCAAGTACTGGCTTATATTGAATAAAAGGCAGGGAAAACTAGACACCTTTGTAAATAACAAATAGTGAGAAATAAGGTTAGTGTGTAAACCAGAAGATTGGCATTATGCACCTTGCTTGATCAACGCGGCGGATTTACCTTCCAGAGGTTTTTCCGATAAGCAGTTGCTGATGGTAGAATGGTGGCAAGGTCCTCATTAGCTATATTTATCATCTAATGAATGTCTCAGTTCTTAATTCGTCATAAAGGAAGAAGTGTTGAAAGAAAAGTGAAAAGAAGTTGTATTATGTACAGTAATTCTTCAAAATATGGATAATTCATTCTTTTATAAATTTCCAAGCTCTAATAAAACTGTAACAATTGTTGCCTGTTCATTTCGATTCTTTTTCGTATTTCAAGAAATACTAAAAAATATAGTATTCTTGGTTTCGAAGAAATTTCTATAGTGAGTATGGACTAATCAGAATGATTCAGAAGAAAGCTTCGCTAATGAACAATCTGAAAAGTTAAAAATTCTGGGAGCTTTCAAAGATAAAAATGATATCATCCGCTTAAGAACAAAACTTTTATATTGATTAGATAGTGAAGATTTTAAAAACGTGAATTTTTACCTTCCGAGTATGGAAATTCTGAAGCATATAGTGGTGCATGTAAAAGTCACGTGAAATGTTTATGCTGAGACTCAAATGTTGCTTATCATTTTAAGAGGGTGATTCTGTATGGTGGCAGAAAGACTGTGAGATATATTTTATCCAAATGTATAGTCTGTAAGAGTCATTCTGTTAGAAAGCTTGATACTATCACCATCTCTTCCCGAGAACTGTATATGAGAAGCTTCTGTATTTGTGATCAGTGGTACTGTTTCTCAGAGATAATAACGAATTTCCGATATGCCAATTCACTGGCGCTATCTATAGGACAGTACACATTGAATTACTGACTTCGTTATCTGCGAAATCATTGTAAGAGTTTTGCGCAGATTCATAGTCAGAAGAGGATGATGTAGAATTATTTATTGTGATAAAAGCTCCAACTTTGTGAGCACTTTAAATTTGCTCGGTGGATTAAAAATCTTTGTGAGTGACACTGCTTTTATCCTATCGTGTACGAATTCAACTTAACGACCAACTCCTGGTAGAGTTGATGATGGAAGTACTTTTAAGAAGTTGTTGGGCCGAACTTCTTTAATTTATGAATAAATGACGGGGTTATGTGGTTATAAAACCCAAATCCATTCACAACCAATAACATTTATCACGGATACTGACGCAGAGTTGGTTTCAGTATTGATCTTAAATGTTCCTGCAACATATTAAAGTGAGTGGTGATCAGAAATTTGAAATGATACCTAGAATCTTAACCAATGTCTTAATGTACAGACAAAATTTACAGAAAGCTTTAAAAAGCAGATTTCAATCGGAATACTTGGGAGCTGTTTCAGAGACCAGGACGTGAAAAAGATTCCTGAAATAGCATTTGATGACATTGTCTTGATTGGTAGCGACAATGCAAAATGTATTAATGGTAAAAAATCGACTTAATCCAAGGGAAAGATTACAGGGCTTTTAAGACCAAAACTTCATTAGGGGGACCTTCAAAAGTGTCAGAAGCAGAGTCACTTCTGATTGGGGAAAAATTGCCAAGTGCTAAATTTGGTGATCAACCAATAGTCAATCTGATTGCAAGGAAATGTAGAAGTGGTCGTTACCTATTAAGATGCCTCATAAATTGATCTTGTAACTGTTTAAAACACTTTTGTTATTGTAATTGAGATTACAATTAGTTATAAGTTAAATTTTAAGATAAAAAATTAACTTAGGTAGGAGGATGTAGGATTGATACTCTACCTCATTATCTTTTTTAACTGTCTATTAAGTTGCTTATGTCAACAGTTTTTTTGGCTAAATAGTAGAGAAGCGTACAGAGTGTAAAATGCGCCAAGCGTATGTGCCAAGAATGCGATAAAGTGCGCCAGACTGCTTAACCTATTCGGATTAGGTAGGTATGACGTGCTTTTCGTTTTACATGCGCGTTTTGTATGTAACCCTTGAAACTATTACAGAATAATCTTGAAGCATTGAGTTTCGATATTCGATTTTTGGAGTTTTTGTGTTGCTTGCGAAAATTAATGAATATGGATGAGGGTGCATTGACTTTACGTTTTCGCGGAGTTCGTATGGAGAAAGGATCATCAGAAAAACATAATACTTAAATTTTTAGAAGCGATAAAAACGATATATTCGCCGAAAAAAGTAACGACTCGGAGATCGATGAAGATAAGGTGAATTATTTTGTTTTTCATTACAATTTTATTCATATTTAGAAATTAAAGTTTTTATAAAAATAAATGTTTCTATATGTAAATGAATGTTTGTTGTATGTATTGCGTTTTTCATGTTAGTGTTAGAATGTGCCGCGTACTTAAATTTCTTTAATGTGGGCGTAACTGCTCATTATATTAAAATTCGAGTTTAAACAAAAAATGAAATTTGTTAATGTTTGAAATTTAGCTTTATTGCCCGGTTAGCACTGTAGTAGGTAGCGTTACACTGATGTTGTTTTTAAAGTGGGCGCATTTGCCCTATAAATTAAAAATTTTGTTTCTCTTTATTAGAATTTAAAACTTCTACAGTATTTAATTATAATGAAATATTCAAATTTTTAATATTTGGAATTCGGAAAAACGCGCGATTTCAAAGCTGAAGTTCGAACGCTAACGTTATTGGTTGACGGCTATCAAGCGTAGTGACGTAATTTAGGTTGGCGACAGAGCTGTAGAGTGTTTGGCGTGAAAATTTGAAATCGCGCCTATCCCGTACGGGTATGTCGTCATTTACCGTTATTTTTCTTATGTTGTATTTTCGCAGTAAGAGATGGGTTTTTGAATTACTTTTACGAGTATTTTGACATTTTTAAGCAGAGTGGGTGTATTATTGTAACTAGATTTCTTTAAATGTTTCATTACACTAAAATGATTTATATTATTTGATGTCAAAGAATAAATGAAACATAAATTGAATTAAATAAACTAGAATTTTATAGCAACTTTTTCTGACAGTAATAAAATGTCTTAAAGGCATTTTTTATTGTCAATAACATACCGCCATGTGTACTGACAGAACTGAAAATGTAGGCTTAAAATAGTAATCATAACGAGCATTTCATACTACGTGAGGATGAAAAAAATAATTTCTAATTCTTAATATCTAAAATTTGATTGTTTGCTTTTGCTGCCTTACATTGAATGGTATTTAATAAAATAAGAAGTTATCTAAAAACATTATCAAAGTAAAGTGTGGTTCACTATGCTTACGCAGGACTTGCATTGCAATATAATTCAATGAAAAATGATTGTAATCTAAAAACAATAAAAAAATAAGTAATACATTTTCATTCGATTTATTATTTTAAATATATTTATATAAATAAATTGAAAAATAATTTTTTATAAGTTAGAATAAATGTAATTCTAAATTTAAAAAATTCAAGAAGTAGGCAACTATTAAAAATAAATATATAAGATGTTTTATATAATATATAAGATAATTTATATAAGATGATAATAATAATAATAATAATAAATATCGTCCCCCACAACAATGCCAAATTGGACTAATTTTTTAACTAGATTTAAATTAAGAAATTTGTGAAATACGATAAATGCTAAACTACCGATCTAATCACTTCGTTTAACAGTAATGGATTGTAATTCGTGCACGTTTTAACTTATAGATGCCAAAAATGATGGAGATTTCAGTAAAGAAAATAAAATGGCAAAAAAATCATGAAATGAGAAATTTTTTAAAACTTGTGATTTTTTTCAGTCAATTTTAAAACTGTATTATAAATATTTTCAAAAATAAAATTAACATTCTTTTGGATGACAAAATACAAAATTGATTTCAATATAACTAAAAAACTTTGAACACATTAGTAAATAATAGATAAGTGAAAAACATGATGTAATTTGTCCAAAACCTGAGAAAAGTAATATATGAGGAGGACCTTTATATGTTATCAATTATAATAAAGTAATTTAAATTTCACATTATGCTTGGTATTAATGTCGTATATAAACAAATGTAAATAATTAAAATTATGGAATTGTTTAATGAGCTGTTACTAATTGGTTTCCTGTACAAAAATATGCTGATGTCATTATTTTAATGTAAAAATCAATTCATAAGAATGCACTGAATTTTAACTAAGAAAATATATGCACGGATAAAAAGTGACTCGAAAAGTTGTTTACAGTTGCAGCTTTCGAAATTATTTTATATACTTTTAAATGAAATAACTTATTTTTTTAGATCTCAACAGAAATCACTTTATTTCAGCTGTTCAAAAAAAATAAATAAATAAAAATAATAAATAAATAAATAAATAAAAATAAAAAAATAAAAGAAATAAAACTAAAATAAAGAAATTTTCTCGGGGTACATAGTTTGAGCGGGAAATCATCCTTAAATAAGTACTATGGAACAATTTTTTCGCGTCAATTTTTGGGAAAGTAAGTAGAGAGAATCGTACAATAATTAAAGCTCTGAGAAGAAAAAGCATTTTTCCAACTAAGTCAGTGAAGCGGAACATTTCTTGGTGGTTTCTAGCGTTGTTCAGGTAAGAAATCCCATACCAATAATTTTTCCAACTGCAAACAAAATTCAGGTTTACTAAGTGTAAAAAAAAAAAAAAACTTGTTTCGATTAAATTTAAATAAAAATAGCATTATGTAAATATTTTTGAAGTAAATTTTTCGTGAAAAGTATTCTGGTTGATAACATTCTCGTAAAATACATGATAACTCTATAGTTTATTGCTCGAGTGAGTTTGTTTTTATAAAAGACTTTAGATCCTGATAATGTGCCGATGTATATAAACAACGCTAATTTATTCTTATTTTAATTTACATGTCTCATTAGCGTTGCAATATTTTAATGAAGTTGACTAAAGGTAAACGTATTACTAGGTATATTCAAGATAAACGATAAATTTGAATTTCAGAATAACGTAACCACCAGTATGTTATTCCCTCATAAGAAAATTCCCGATGACATCTGGTGATCCCCAGATGGTTTCACAATGAACCAAATTGATTATATGCTTATGGACAGGAGACGCCGTAGAAATGAGATGGATGTGAGTAGATACAGAAGTACAAATGTAGATAATGACCATTTCTTTGTCTTGCTCCAAGTCAGGTACAGATTATGCAATGAATTTTATAGTAAGAAAAGAAATCCAAGATTTAAACCGGACATTACCAAAATGAAATATCCAATGTATTTTTTAAAAGTATAAGACCAAAATTTCCAAAGATTTAAAGCTATAAAGTAGAATTCAAAAGATAGAAAGCAGTTGACACTCCGTAAAATAAATAATATTGAGATCAATACAGAAAACATTCCCAAAACTAATACTTGGAATAAGAATTCATTGATTTGATGACGTGTGCGAAGAGGTACCTGAAAACTGGAACAAGGCTCACAGGATGATACAGAAAGACTATATAAAGGTTATAAAAAACATAAAGACGTGAGAAAAATGACGAAGAAAATGCAAAAAACACATTCCAAGAGGAAATATTGAAAAGAATGGAAGATCTGGAAAGTCAGAAAAAATCTAGAAAGGTTTTTCAAACTATCAATAACATAAGAAAATAATTCTAATCTAGAACTTTCAGATGTAGAAGTAAAAATGGAGAACTGGTGGGTATGAATTATTGAATGTATGGAAGATATACTTCCAAGATCTACTTAAAGGAAGAGATGAAACTGGGAACTCTCTAGATATCTCTTATGAACCAAATACTTCCTCATTGGAGGAATGTGAACCCCAACTATCTTTAGACGGTGTCATGATGGCGGTTAAGGAGCATCAAGGCAAGAGATCCGTTTGTCCGGACTACATACTATCTGGACTACTATGTTAACTTGAGCTTTTTGATGCCATTTATATAAACTTATGATTAAAATTTGGATCATGGAGAAAATAATAACCAGTGAATGATAGGAAAGCTCCACTTGCCTTATTTTTAAGAAAGATAATTATCTTGAATGTCATAACATTAGGAGCATTATTCTCCTTAATACTTCAGATAAAGTCTTTACCAATATACTTTATGCAAGATTCCTATCCTTTGTGTGGATAAGGAGATTGGAAATCACTAATGAGGATTTAGAAATTAAACATTTACTTTTGACCAAAACCACGCCTTAAGACAAATTCTACGGAAAAAAAACTTAAAATATCAAAATTTACCACTAGTTTATAAACTTTAAGGCGCCGTACGACTCTATAAAGAAAGAGGAGCTCTTTGAAGTATGTCAGAATTGGAATCCATGTTAAGTTGATTAATTCAATTTCACCTACACATCACTTAATTAAGCTACCCTTGATAAGGTGATGGATTAAAATACAAATCATTCTCTCAGAACCTTTTATAATAGAAAAAGGCCTACGTCAAGAAGATTCCCTTACTTGCTTGCTATTCACAATTTAGTATAGGGAAAGATCATTAAAGACTGTAGATTATAGCAAAAGGGTACTTTGGAAATATATTGTTGCAAATTTTACCCTGTGCTGATAACACTGATAATATTGGAAGGCCAGAAAAAGCAGTAAAAGTAGCTTTTTCAGCCTTTAAATATTTCGCCACAAAAATGGACCTCACTATTAATGATGAAAAAATCAGATTCATAGAAATTTCAACATTTATTTAAAATTATTCTAACATTATGTGCATTAATGGCTGCACTTTTTAAAAAGTTCATAATTTAAATAACTTGTCACAGAAATTAATGATAAAAATAAACTTAAGGTAGAAACTGACAATGGAATTAAAATGGATAGTAAATACTACTTGGGGCTAAAATAGAAATTAGGATCTAAAATTATCAATCTCAGAACTAAATTAAAAATTTATGATGTTTATAAGACCTGTTTTACTCTATGTTAGTGAAGCTTGAATCCTAAATAGCAATATGCAGCTATCATTGGATATGTTCGAGAGAAAACCCTCAGAACTATCTTTGGCCCAATGAGGGAAGAAGGATGTTGCAGAGTCGGATACAATTTCGAACTGTGCAGTATTTATAGACAATCACAGATTACACAATTCATCCATAGTAACCGAATAAGATAGCTTGGAGAATTTCAGATGATAATCCTCCAAAAAAGTCTTAATATTTAAAAGTATCCCGGGTAGAAAGAAGACGCCCTACTAGATGGTTGGATGATATTGAAAGAGAATAATACTTTAAAAATCAAGAATTTGAGAAGAGTTGGCAATAATAGAAAACGCTGGAGGGAGAGCATGTTTGAGGCAGCCAAGGCCTGTAAAGAGTTGTGCTTGTGAAGAAGAAGAAGGAAGAGAAATGTCATTGGCGTACTAACTGGATGATTATGAGACTGAATTACTGAGGCCGCAGAATCAACATATTTTTAAGGAAAAATTAATTCTAAAATAAGTTCAAAGATACAGCCAATATCACACACACACATCCAAGCTTTATTGATTGATTATAAAATTGACTTGTGAACCCCAGAATAATTAATTCTAATTATGTTAAATAATGATCAATTCTAAATTATGTTCCATGTAGCAGAGAAATGTTGTCCAAGCTTATTAGTTGATAATAAGTTTTAACTTAATTATTACAATAAGTCAGTCTTATAAACATCAAAGCTTATTCGCTTATTACTCAAGAAGGACATTTTCAAAATGATTTAATTCCAAAGCAGTTTGAAAATAAAATATCATCCAAATACTTATTAGTCGATTGTAAGACTGATTCCAACATTCTAATTTTCAATAACAAGAGCGAACAAAATTGCTAATCCAGAAATATCCAGTGTTCTTTCCTTTACTTTTAAAAATGTTATCATTTTACAAAACAAAAGATATAATGTTAAATTTATAAATTTTAGAATTATTGACTTTGAAGTCTTAAGAAAATAATTTTTCACATCCTAATGTCACCATTTTTGACTCCAACTACACAACTATTTTACGCTATATCTCATTGGTTTTGGGTGCATATAAGTTCATGAGTGCTTTACCCAAATCTACTTTCTTGGTCACTATTTTTTATCTGAATTTTGGAAACCAATGTTTTACAATATATTTATTTCTAGGGTAGTTTGATTGACTAGGATATCACTCTCGTTTTCAGGGAGGTAGTGAAAAATATCTTATTTTAACCGAAAATTCACCTTGTTCAATAATGGAGACTGGAGCATGTTCAATACGGCATGTTTGCAATGTCTTCCAAGTGTAATGACATTGCTGGGTCTAGTATTGGAGATCTTCTGCATGGTCCCTGCTTCTAAATTACGGAGATTCGTACCCGGCTCCTTTTACGTTACTGGTAGAGCCCAAATCAGGGCTAGGTACAGAAAAGAATATTAGTGCAACAACAACATTCATTCCTAATGTTGTATTCACTGCCCCAGGATATTATTGAAAGTTAATTAAATTACGCATTTTTTCGCTGGTTGGAAGTCCCTTTTTATATATTATTCTCCTGTAAGGCTAAATCCCATTTTATTCCTCATTTCTCCCTTCCACGAAGTAGACTGCTCAAGCGGAGAACTTGTGGAAAACCAGTTCCAGAGAGAGGCGAGACGATGATACTGAAGGGAGACCGGAGTTGGAGGTGGCAGAAGCGAGTTACGAAAAAGTAGTCTGAAGCTCAGGCTTCTAAGAAGAATTCTGTTCGTTATTCAAGTCTAACATTCTACTTGAATTTAGAGGCTGAAAAATTACCAAGTTCAATCCTATGGGTTTTCAGACTGAAGAGATATACTTCTATAATACTAGTCTAGATGAAGAAAGTCACGCTAAATGAATGAACAACCTGGTTTTCGAAGTTCTGAAAATAGCCTGGCTTAATAATAGAAATTTCTTCAGTAAGTATAAGTTTTTGTGACAAATTAGTTTTCCAGCAAGTAGTTTTTGGTGTGGTAGCACCTATTTAATTATTTTTATTAACTGCTGTTAAATTATAAACTCCACGTGGGTACTTAGTGATGTTAAATATCTGAAATAATATAAGCAACTAAATTTTGTGTGTATAAATGGATTTGTAATTTTATGATTGAATTAAATGTAATTTTTACAACAAAGCCCGATATTTTCGCTTCTTTTTTTAGGTAGAAAAATAATAAATACACAACGCAATATTAGAAAGTATAGTATATTAATGAAACTTAAATATTATTGGTAGACACTATACGATAGCGGTAATTATCACCGCAACAATAATGCAAAGTCTTGACATGTTCAGTGATACCAATGATAATAAGCCTATTTTAAAACTAACACCAAGCTAGCTCCTTCTTACAATTGATACCAATCTTCTTACAATTGATACGGTGATTTGCTGGATGCGCTTGTGTGTAGACATGTAAATAAAACGACAGAAAAATTCATTGAATATTTGGAAAATACAGTTTGAGTATCAACTGTGTAAGAAAGTAACCTTCAATCTCCTTGACTGTAATTGGATCGCTGCACTAGAACATGAAAAGGTCTGAAAAATTCCCTAATTCTTTCATTTCTTGTGAAAGGGATAGCAGAGACAAGAAAAATAATTACATTGAAAAGAAGTGTTTCAAACACGAATCATATGTGCCTGGACCAAAAAGTGCTTTCCATTTACCATGGGTCAATTCTTATAGGATTCTATATATTCCCTTTGATTAATATAAAATTATAAGACTCCAGAAGTTTTGTTAATGCGATGGATAAAAAGGTTTGGTTTCGCGTTACTTGAAGATTTTCTTTTGTAAATAATTTTAAATTACTGTATTTGTTGGAGTGTAAAACTCATTGGGCTATGAGTAAAGACCTTCTTTTTATACACTTTTTGGAAAAATGAAACTTTAATAATGATAATAACGAGGAATTTACAGTAGTTTAATGAATAATAATATAAATACGAAGTAATACTTTTCTCCAAACATCCAGTCTGTATGGGAAATAACACCTTCTTATCTTCACCCAAAACCAAACACATACCTCCAGATCTAAATGAAGAGTCAATTAAAAACTCTTCTCATTCAGCATCTTAATTTTCATACAACAAATTGTCCCCCGTACCATCCAGTGAATGACTAATCCACTACTTTTTAATTTTTTCAGTTTTATTTCTGAATACATTCCTTTCCTGAGTCCGGAGTAAGCATCTCTGCTGCTCTGTTCCCATTTCCTTTCGTGCACGCGTAGCTTGTAAGCAATGCTGTAGCAAAGCCAAGGTCGTTTTTAAGCCGTAACTTGTCAGCAGGTGTATGAAAATGGAATGGTGTAGAAATTTCCCACTTAAAACTCGTTGATTAAAATTGGAAAGTTTAAGCAAACCCGATCACCTGTAATGGCGCATCTTTAATAGTTGCATTCTCCGCAAGGAAACAGGTAAAAATAGGTGTGAGAGTCCCTGAACTGTACCTTTTGCTCAACGGTTATGATCTCCTACCAACGACAGATCCTCTACTACTGCATCCGCAAAGAAGGGCATCATCTGCAAAGAAACAATAATTCAATCTTTTAACTCCGAGTAGTAGTTTTAGTAATCTTACTAAAAATGATTGTAAGGAGTCATTGAATATTGGCGTATAAGCACCGTCCTATTTTTCAGACCTATTCTAAAAGAAAAAGGGACCGCATATACGGTAAATGAAAGAATGTTTTCACTTCCCCAGTTAGAGAAAAATATTTGATGATTCGTTAAGCGACATTGAAAATTAGCATGAGGTCCATAAAATTATAAAATATTAACATGAGATGTAAGTCAATTGTTGCAGATATAAAAATATACGGGGTATAATATGTCTCTAAAATAGCATCTTTGGACTCCAACTGAGATATCTTCTGTGTTAATAACGATGCCTTCATTGATGAACAAGAGGAATGTTTTCACTACGATATTTTGGCCATGAAAAAGAGGTAACAAAAGAAGAGGATTGCAAAAATCCTTGCTAATGACATTTAAGCGAGATATTCCACTTGGCAAACACTTGAGAAGAGAAAGAAAATCATCATGCTATCACATCTACGTGAATTTGCATAACAATTCATTCACAATTAGCATGTGTGTCTCTAAAGAACCAAAGGTGATAGCTATTTACATATTTGAATTCAGAAAAGAAGCGAGATATTCCACACCACATTTAAGCGAGATATTCCACTTGGCAAACACTTGAGAAGAGAAAGAAAATCATCATGCTATCACATCTACGTGAATTTGCATAACAATTCATTCACAATTAGCATGTGTGTCTCTAAAGAACCAAAGGTGATAGCTATTTACATATTTGAATTCAGAAAAGAAGGGTCTTAATCCTAATATATGTTACAAGAGGGATTTGGTAATATTTAGGAGGTTGATAAAGTTTGCTACCTGTAGTTGTTGATCTATTTTTTGTTATGTTTACAAAGGTTATGTTTTGTTTATTTATATTTTTAAACTATACTTATTCATTTATATGTTCTTTCATGGAATATATTTGTGTATTTATCATTTTGAGGTCACAATCTTCTTTGTTTTCACTTATATCAATTCCAAGTTAATTTCGTCGTAAATGCTAACAGTTTGATGACTAGCGTCATAGCACCATTTCATTGTTGGCGATACTTTTGAAATCACGACAAACGTGTTACGTATACTAAGATGTTATCCAAAGAAGGATGACAGCTCTTTTTCCTTCAGCTAAACAATTTTTAAGTTTATTTACTGGTAATCAGCAAGAAAATAACTAATAAAATAAAACGGCAAATATTTTAAATCACACGCAAAGTAGATATAATTAATTTAGTACTTAGAATGACACAATCTTATAGAATAAATATCGCGTGTCTAATTTTAGAGAAAAGCAACTCAAACAGCAAATTAGAGTTATCACTAAAGTGAGAATTGTTTAAGAGTTTTTTATTATGTAACTGGTTGATGAATAGCATCAAAAAGATCTTAGTTGCGGATGCCTGTGCTTAGTAACATTCGTTGAATGTTTATTCAGTTTGGTTGAACATATCTGTTCTCACACGAACACATACCCAAAAGCCTAGTGATTTGGTGTGTTAGGGGATCGTTCTCATCACTGGACAGTGAGTTCGAATCCTGACCCAAATGAAGGTCCGTCGTATTCACTAGTGTCGGCTACCATGTTTAATAACGTTCAGCAGGTGATGGTCACAACGTCCTAAAAGTGAAATGTTACCTCTGAGACATGCCAAGTATTGGGGATCTTCTGCTTGAACCATGCTTCTAAATTGCAAAGACTGGCTGCTTCCCCGTAACTCGTAGAGCCCAACTCAAGGCTAATTACAGGGAAGTATGCTGCTTTAACAACAATAATGAATAATGATCCGCAGCCATTGTTCTATCCCATAATGCATAATATTAGGCCTGTCTCTGTTTTTTTTCATAGCTCCATTTTGGATGGTATACTTTTGCCACAACAGCTGTTTGCAAAATCAGCTCTTCCGTGAGTGCTTCAACTCTTGACTTGAAGTCAATGGTCATGATCCCTCAGACAAATCGCTCTATTTCTACATTGCGTCTGAAAATCTTCATCATAAATTCCATTACTAGTTTTCAAAATCAGCTGTGTGGTAAGAGCTTCAACTCTCGGGGTGAAGTCAACTATCGTTATTTTTCAGACATATCTCTATGTTTTTGCATTACGCCTGTAAGTCCCGCATCATCCCTCTATAGTTGCAATTAACAGAGTTCACTTTGTATATACAGTACATCTTGTTTCTATAGATTCATTGGGGCTGTAAATATAGTTTGTAAAATAAAAAAGTATAAAGTGTCATTAGAAAAAAAAACATTTAGTATGTACTATGCAAGAAACATGCAAAATGAAATTCATGTTTAAAAACATTTTTTAATTTCATTTTATTGATGAAAATCAGGTAAAATAATCACTTACTTTTTCCATTTCAAAACAGCTATTTTTAAAGTAATTTTTTTTATTTCTCCGATGTGGCGAACAATTTCACAGTTAATTTTCTCGTATAAAAGTGCCGCCATTCTATTCCTCTTTTATCAGCACGAGGCCGTTTCCTTTTATTCGATAAAGGAGAAAGCTCCTCTCCCTTTCATAATGCTTTCGACAGGCTGATCATTAGGTATTTCTAAAATGCGAATTACATTTGAATCTACATTCAAAATATTCTAAAATGAAATTTCTACGAACAATGGATTTCTATGTTGAAGCTCAGGTGAGTTACTCATCTTTACTAAAGTCGCCATGAAAATGTTTTTTTTTTCAGTGACATTAATTTCTTTAATAAAGATTGTATGCCTAAATGATCTGACTATCATTTTTACTACAAACATCATTCAAAGTATAGATTGGTATTGTACCGGGCTTTGCGCTCGTATTCGTTGAAAGTCGATAAAGCAATCTCTTGAAAACCACCAGAATTTTATTCGTAGCAAATTGAACTAACTCTAATGGGAAATTTTGAGTGTAGAAATTTCGATTAAACAGATACAATATGGCTAATACAACAGAAAACAATTTCCAATCAAAGAAGTCTCTAAAACACCTCAGAAAGACAACATCTTCCATGTACTGAACGAGCATTTCAGACTGATCGTCTTCACTGCCTAGAGTGACGGGCAGTGGTAATTATAACCGACCTGATACTAGAGCTTAGGTGATGAATTTTTCCAGAAATATCTATTTCTCGCCAAGTCGCCGAATAATTTCGCCAATTCGCTGGAAATGACGCTTTTAACATGGAATGTTCAATTATTGCTCAAAATTTGATTATTTCCAATCCACCTGAAACATCTGAGGACAAATATGCGCTTAATATTTCCATTTCATATGGTGGTTCTAATTTATCGTCACACCATGCAGAAGCATCTTATGTTATTTTAACTTAAAGCTATCGATTATAATCTGATTCATGGGTTGTTAAACGGGGTTAGATGACGTCAGAGAAATTTCACCCGATTTTGTTTTAAAAATGTAGGTTTTCAACACCAGCAGTGCAGTCAGTTAGTTATAAGCGATTTCAATGATTTACGACACGATTATCGAACAGAACTATTGATTAACTATTAAACAAACCCATTAAATTAAAATAATAAAAAATGTTGCAAGAAGCGCATGGTAAGAAAAAAAAAACATGAAAATAAAATAAATTTGCCAAAAAGATTTCTCCAACTGTTTTCTTTAAATAAGAATTAAAATTATCATATTTTCTTTCGGGCCTTGTTAGGAAGAAATTACTCGTTCGTAAAATTATGAATGTTAGCAAATAAAACTTTCGTAAAAACGACTGCGTCTATTGCATTAAGTTATCCTCAAATTAATAGAGTATTAAGTTTATGTTTTAATGCAGTCTACTGTAATAAATCATCTCCAAAAAGGCTGGATTCAGAACTCACTTCCAAAAAGCTGTTAAGATTCCTACACAATGTGTAATAAATATGATTCATTTTCTTATAAGGAATACCATTCCAAAACGTGCGATTCAAATCTTATGATTCATCAGCTTTACGTTGGGCTGAAATTCGATAAACAGTTCATTCCTTTAATAATCACTTTATAAAATCCTTTGTTCTCAGCAGTCGAGTGCCGATTTGGACAATGGCGAGACGTTCTTCTTTCTTTTGTGCTATTCTAATGATATTGCAGTTCATTTTAAGTAGAAAATCACTTTCTTTATTAGATGACGGACAAAACTTTATAATGAACTTCCGGAAAAATATTTTGATTTAAAGCTTATCAAAAAATAAATCTGCTAATTTTTTTAATGAATATTTTAAATTAGTCTGAAACATCATTCGTCCCAATAACACAGTATTAAATAACACTACCTCAAAATATCATTTGGTATTTCAAATACTGAATAAAGTTGAACATTGTAAATGCAATAAATCACATCCCTTAGCGTCTCAGTATATCCACGCCGCTTCCCGTAAGATCTGCGATTTATAATTTTTTTCAGCACATTATCCCTCACTGGGTTGCAGAAGCTGCATGGATTCGGGACGTGTCCAAAGTTCATTTGTGACGTCCAAAATCTCTCCACTGGTGGGACGTGGATGTGGAGAGAAGGGTGCCAGTCCAAATATGACCTCGTCACTTTACCGTGGCTCAGAATGACGAAGCATTTGATGACAGGTGAGCATTCCCCAAACCGTAAACCGAAGGGTACGTACGGAGCTCATCTGCACTGCTTTATATGTGTAAACAGCTTAAGATGTTACAACAAAACCCTCTATATTCAATATTGGTTTTAATTGTATTTTATTGCATGAATTAACATTAGTTAGTTTTAATTAAATTAAGAGTGATTTCTATTACATTAAATTTAATTTTAAATATAAAAATTTGTACTTGATGCTTGTCTTCTGATGCTTCAGGGTAAAATATTCAATTTCCGAATATTTCTGTAGTCAAATAAATGCAAATTTCCTTTCTTTCACAATCACAGTATTTCCCGTGGTCTGCTTATTCTCATTTCGCTTCGACATTTCCAAATGATTTGTATTTTCTCTTGAAAGTATTGAAAATGCCAATTAGTCAAAACGCAACAAGGAATAAATAACTATCGAAATCAACTTTAAAAAAATTTCCCTGTTGGATAGTTATATTTTAACTAATTCATTTTCATAGCTTATATTTTACCGATCGTTGTACTTTTTAAGATATATATATATATATATATATATATATATATATATATATATATATATATATATATATATATATATATATATATAGGCATTTGCGAAAAGTATTTCTGACAATTCACTGTTTAACACTTCATTTTAATTGATTTAGAAGGAAAATAATAACGAATATTTGCTATATTAGCCATTTTTAAAAATATACAGAACTTTCTTTAATAAATATACTCCTGATTTATGTATACTACGTCTTTACATAAAATTTCTTCTTCTTTTTTTTTTTTTTACTTATTTTAAAGTAATTTTTTAGTTTATTCTAAAGTTAAATAATTAAAAATATTTTAAAGAAGGAAGGAATGATTGATTACACGCATTAAAAATAAGTCCCATTGAATATCTGTATTCAATGTCTACTGATATTGTTACAAATATTCAACACAATATTTAGAAATGTTCGGTGAATAAGGCTCATTTTTAGTCCATAAATATTTTAAAATACGTTTAGAAATATTTAAAGGGTAATATTTAAAAATTAAAATGCTTTTTTTACTTGGGTCAGTAGTATTTCATTTATTTACATTGTTGAGGAATTACACGCAGCGATTCTCTACTCTTCATTCCCTCCATTTCAGTTCCTATTTTGCACATATTTCTTCTTTATGTGTCTACTTTTATAAATTATTTGCTATAAGCAATTGAAATTAATTACTAGTGGCGTAGATTTTTCTGCCTCTGTCGGATAGAATGCGCTTTTTAGTATATATAGCCACTTATTTCTTCTAACCCTAACAATCTGGGAGTTACGATCACACTTTGACTTCCAGTCAAGAAACGCTCTTTGTGCCGAGAGTACACATCCAATTGAGGTTAGATCCTTCATTTGATCACATTTCTTAGTATGTAAGCGAAAGGTCGCTTAATTCTAGAGAACCCCGTTGGTCAGTCTATGAGCGAACTCGTTTTTACTGACGTTAACATGATATGGGGTGCATTGGAAATGGACGTTGTGGGGGGGGGGAGTCTGAGCGATCTTCC
The DNA here is from genome assembly GCA_030067965.1 of Latrodectus elegans. Lineage (NCBI taxonomy): Eukaryota > Metazoa > Arthropoda > Arachnida > Araneae > Theridiidae > Latrodectus > Latrodectus elegans. The sequence continues at coordinate 77,937,419 of CM057812.1, read as the reverse complement.
TCTGTCCGGTCTGAGAGATCAGTTTTAGTAGAATGTTTCCTCACATCAGCGGAGCTCCAGTCACTTCAATGTTGTATCGTCTTGCGGCTGTTTGATAACACTCATATTTCCTCATAATCATAAGACATGACAACTCTATTTTAAAGATGTCGTGTAAGTAATAAGTTTTATTTTCCTTAGAATTATTGTTTCCTTAGAATTATTATTTTTATGCCTGTAATCGTTTTAATTATTAATATAAAATACGTAACCCCATTAAAGTTTTTATTGAAGCCTATTTCCCTCCATGCATGGACAACTGGAGTATCCACAAAATGATTATTCATCAAGTGAAAGTGACTGATACAGAGAGATTGTCGCTTTCACTGCATCAACCACATGTTGTTCACGATTCATGATGAGGAATCACCTATGGATCTTGACTAAAACAAAAATATCGCAAAAGATGCCAGACAAACACGAAGAAAAAAAATATTGAATTTTATATACTTAAATTCAAATTGTAATTCGTTATAACGATTTGTAATAAATTTTTATCACTCAAAAGTGAATATAAAAATGGAAGTGCTGCTTATACGCTAGTTTATTTCATAATATTTTTACTTTGTCCCATTACTAGTTATTTAATGCAAATTTTGGCATTGTTTATTGTTACCAAATCATACAATTTTGAAAATTTATTTCAGTTAACAATTTATCGAATACAAGGAAACACTACTAAAATACAAGAATTATTTCCCGGCACCTTCAAATCAAAAGAATCAGTTTTTTATAGTAATTTAATTTACTTTCTATTTGTATTTTCGAAATTCCTTAAGACATTCCTTACTTTAAGTCGATGTTTTATGGGTCATCAATAGAAGGGAGTAGCAGGTCAAGTCCACTGCTTGGTCCCTGCTTTTAAATGACGAAAACCCATCCACTTCCGCTGTTCATTGTAGCATACCCACTTGGTGCGCCAATGTATAAGGTGCCATCACCTTTGTGCGTTTGCACCAGCATGTTTTTCTGTACCCAAACTCTGAATTGGGCTCTACCAGTTAGGTAGAAACAGCCGGTTGGTTGGTTTGTTTGTCGCTCAACGGTCATTTTTTGCACACAAAGGCTAATTAGACCGAGACCTACGGCTTAAAGTGGATTCCGAACCACTACAAACATCCATGCCCAAGGTGGGATTCGAACCCACGAACTGTTGAACCGAAGGCAAGAGCGCTAACCATTCGGCTGCCAGCTCGGCGGTAGAAACAGCCGAGTGATTTCTTCGGGATTTTGAAGCAAGGACAAAGCAGAACTCTTCCGATACTTGGCTTGGCAACCCCCAGAGGTATCATTTCCCTTGGAGGGCATTAAGACACCACCTGGTTTTCAAGTGAACACGACGGATTTTCGGTTAAACCGGGATTTGAACTCACTACCTCTCGATAACGAAAACGACACCCTAACCAACCAAATCATCATAGCCCATTACTTTTATAGTAACCTTTGCAGTAACTGAAACATTTTCCGTTTCTTTCAGTTACTGAAAATGTGGGAAAAGGATCTTAAGAGCTGGGCCTTATACTAATAATAATGGATCATCATGAAGTAAAAGCTGAAAAAAAATAGCTTTATTTTAAAGCAGAGTTATTTCAAAAGAAAAAATGTCCTATCCCCTTAGATTAAAAAATTTCCACATTTTCAAATTTTTATATTAGTACACCTAATATACAGTAATTTAATATATCGCGGATTGTGCGAAATAATCAGTTTGTTATAAAAAAATTCTTTAATTCTATTTTATATGCTTTAAAATCCTTACAGCATTTTTATAGACATAATAAAATCATTTCCATTTAGTGATGCAGAATTAAATGAATTTTCCAATTTAATTGCTTTCATGAATTATGAATATTTATTTTATGCAATAACTTTAATTTTAGACATTTTTTAAGTGACTATTTTAATTTTAGTTGTTGGCTTTTATTTTAATACTCGCAAAAAGAGAAAATAAATTTATAAAATGATAATTACAAAATATTACTAAAAATATTCAAAAGTAATTTATTCACGAGGAAGAAATAAGAAATCTAAAAAAGGAATACAATTATTTAGGATTATATATATAGAGGGAAAAAAAAAAAAACTTTTATCCGAAGTAAGCAGCACCGAAACACTCTTTCAAAGGTTAAGAACATAAAGCGGTAAAACCGGCTACTATTGCATGGTAAAAATATAAAATATGCGTATTTATGTAACAAAACAAGTATTAGATAGGAAAATTGTTTTTAACTTTCACGTTTATGAAGATGTGATGTTGGAGTCATTAACGAAAAAAGTTCAAAGCAAAACAAAAAATCGACTTTAGTATAGGTTGCATAAGCAATTCTCTTCTGCGTACAAACCTTTGACCATAATTTTTATGAAGAGATCAACTAGCATAGATACAGAAATCACTGTTTTCATTGGAGAGTCATTTCTAAAATTCGTAGAGTAGCCAGTGAGTAATACATGCGAGAGGAAGACAGTGCACCTGTGGACAAAGGTTTTCAACGGTACTTTCCATAACACCTTTTCTTGCAATAACATCACTTGACAGGCAACGACAGACCATACGGTGACAATGCATTGCATACATGGTTATTATACCACCATACTTCTTTGTAGCTAGACGTTACCAGTTGGGTGCTTGTACAACCCTTGATACAAGCAGCCGGGTAGAAATTTCATAATTTAGAAGAAAGGACTAAGTAGAAGAATGTCCAATACTTGACATGTCATTTCCAGAGGTATCATTTCGTTTGAACGACATTGCAATCACGTTTTTTCTCGCCCGTTTTACGTGCCCCAGCAATCTTCAATGAATATAAGGGATCTTCGGTAAAGCCGGGATTTGAACTTACTACTTTTCAATAATGAGAATGACACCCTAACCTAACACATACCACTGCAACAAACTACTGCAGTATATAACCTTAGATTATGATCTAATTATTTCTTCTGATAATATACAGCTGTGACCGCAAATGTCATGTGTCTAAATGTCAGTGTGATGTCCCAAAGAAATCCCTGATCAAGTCTGAATGTTTTCACTTCGGAACGAGTGAAACAGCATTTCTTATACTGTCCAATTTTTCTATCGGTTGCAGAGGAAATATTACCTCAGCCATGAGTATAACTTAGTATCTACTAAATAAACTCCAATTGACATATTGAAGACACTATTTTATTGTAGTCCTTTGAATTCGACAAATAGGGGAATCGCATACTCGTCGTGTCTTGGAGTTACGTGATTATTTCCTTGCAAATGAATGCAGACATAATCTAACCACGTATATCTGCTTACGGCTGCTACTGCAATTACCGCAGATGCGAAGCAATAAAAGCAGCAAACAGAGCAACCTCTACAGATGTGGTGGCTCTTAGATTTTTCTAATCTCCTCATTAATATATGCCATCTTATGGTTAGTGCCGCAATCGCTACAGATGTGGAGCAATATAAATAGGATATCACCATAAGTGCAATCGCGATAGTTATGCAGGCTTTATAACTCCACTAGTGTCAATATCAATCTATTAATCCTTTGCTGCTTGACACAAATTTTTAGATAAACGCTAGGATTGTTTTCAATTGCATTAATAACTGTGAATAGAAGTAATAATGAACACTTAAAATTAAGAAGCGTCTATTTAATTAATTCCTTTCTATACATACAAAAGCAGCCAAAGCTCAGAAACTTTTATACATATATTCTCTTTTCAGAAACTATAAAACCAATGTTTTTATGATAAGCTAACAAACTTGTAAACCTTAAAAACAGCCCTTTCTTCTAAACGGCATTTATTTCCACTAATGTACAATACTTGTAACCCTGAACAATGCAGGATTCTTATACGTTATTCTATTTCTTGTAATAAAGTTAAGACGAAACATATTTGAATACTTCCATCTACTTCTACTGCGATTTGCAATGTCTCGAACTCTAATTCGTCTATGAAAATTAACATCTGGTGGCCTGGTTGGTTAGAGCGTCGTTATCATTATCTATAGGTAGTAAGTTTAAATTCTGACTTACCGAAGATCCGCATTTTCATATATGGCAACTGGGCCTCTTTTAACAAGTATGTCATTATAGGAATATTTTTCATGTGAAATGATACCTCTGGAGTGATATGCCAAACCTGGGCGTCTTTTTCTTTATCCCTGTTTCTAAATTAAGAAGACTCGCCGACTTTCGGGGCACCGACCGCACTCCCATCGGGTGACTTATACTATAATAAGTGCCATTTTGGCCCCTTGTGTTATTGAAAGTTGTAAAACCTAATAACAGGGAATTGAAAAAACTCTATTGTGTGCTTAATTTTCTGGAATAAGTGCATAAAATGTACAAAAAACACTTTGTTTGCTCCATTCTTGAAATTTTTTTTAAAAAAATTCAGTTAAGATTTCGTAATGCCTAACGATTTCTCTAAAAGCACAGCATGTGCACTTTAACACTAAATATGCACACACACATTTAACAATTATCAAGCACTTTTAATACTTAACATATACATACCGTAATTTTAATATGCATTTTAACAATAAATGTGGGATTTAATATTGTTATGTTTCCTCTTTAACTCTTATTTTAACACTTAAAATGTGTTCAAAGCTTAATGACCGCAAATTTTATTCAAAATAATTTTCCTTTGTAGTATATTATTTATAATGATTACACCTCAAAGGATTTACTTTCTTTGAGTGAACGCGGGTGTCATAATCCAGAGGTACCCCAGTAATCAGTCCTCACATTTTTTCCTTACGCTCGCCTTTGCTTTTAATTCCTTTCCTCCTCTTCGTTGCAATTGTTTTGTAAAATATGTTGAGAGCTCCCTTTGAGTAGTTATCTCCACTCTGTTACTCCTGAGACTAATTCAACCGCATGCTTCCCGTGCGTGGCGGTCAGCGTTCCTGAAAAGAAGGCTTTTGGTAATTGAAGCTTCCAGAGACCAACACATTACTTTGACCTCTACTTCAGTTAAGCGTCCTACATCATGTTTTGCTTACACAGCCATTTTACAGGTTAGCCGCTCTTCTTGAAATTACTATCAATATGCATTCGTACTATCTAACTATTGCTCGAAAAGCACATAATGTGCAATTTAACTCTTAATATGCATATTTAACAATTAATAAGCACTTTTTAACAATTAACATGAACGTTTTGTAAGCCTCAATATGCATTTTAACACTAAATGTCCATTTAATATATTGCTATGCTTCCTTTAACTCTTATTTTAACATTAAAATGCTCAAAGATTTTAACAATAAAGACCTCAAAAATCATCTTGCTGCAGTGCGTTATTTACGCTAATTACGTTTTCCTTCCTGAAGTGTTCATTAAGTGCTCGTAAAATCTAACGATTGCTTAAAATGCCTATAATGTGCACTTTAATATTAAATGCCAACATTTAGCAATTAATAAGCACTATTTAACATTTAATTTGTACGGACTCTAACCCATAATGTGCCTTATATATCAAATATGCTATTTAAGATTTTTGATATTTAGCATTAAATGTGCATCCTAACACTAAATATGCAAATTTAAAAGCCCATAAAGCATACTTTAACACTTAATGTGCGCGTTTACAGATTAATAAGTATTTTCCAATTCTTGACATATATTTATATATAAGTTTTAATATGCATTACAACACAAAATTTAATATTTTTGCATTTTAACTCTTAACTGTACATCTTATCACGAAATATGCAATTCAAAAAGCCCATAATGTGCACTTTAATACTAAAGTGAAAATTTAAAGATCAATAAGAGCTTTTTAACTCTTAATATGCACTTTTACTGCAATCTTCAGTATGTATTTTAATACTAAATGTGCAATTTAATATTGTTGCGTTTGTTTTGACTATTTAAACAATAGTCAACGACATCAAATTTCCTCCTTTTTTTACTTCCTTTTACTTCTCACAAACAACCAAAATTTATTTCTCAGAAAGCAGAATTGGAAAGTATTCTGCAAAAAAAAAAAAAAAAAAAAAAAAAAAGTCAGTATACCCTCTTAAGAATTCGAAGGATTTATCTTCTAAAAAGTTTTGTTTCTGTAGAGTACATTGATCCAAACAGTCTGTGGATGTCATATTCGCTCGAATGACTTTTGATAGCTTGGAAAATTGGGGATGATAAATTCTATAAACGAGTTCTCTCTCTCTCTCTCTCTCTTAAGTCTGAAAGAAAAAAGTTTTTAATTTATTGCATTGCATTTGTTCGATTTTATTCTTACCTACACAGTTTCCCCCATCTTTATACGAACAGAAATTATAGTGTACACTGCTGCAGAATTAACTTGAATTTCGATTTTAAAATTTCAATGTTTGGGAAGACTAACAATTTATTTCCCCAATATTTTTTAGCATATTTTAGATCATAGAAGAACACATATTTCCTCATTTTCTAAAACATTTTTCATCTTTATCAAGATAGTCTAGATTTTCTCAATTTGTCCTACCAACAAAATAATGCTATTATATTTAATCATAAACTGGATCTATACATTTATAGCCACACACACACAGATTACAAATATATATATATATATATATATATATATATTGCATAATGCATTACTCTTTTAAAACAATATTTTATTATTATTTGTAAACTTTTTCTAACATAAAAGCTTGTTGTAGAAATTGATTAACAAATTTAAACCACGTTTATTTGAAATTAGGTAAAGTTCCCTAGTTATAATTTTAAACTTCTAAACGAAATATAAAAGTTGCTCATTTAAACTTAATTATTCCTTATCAAACTGTTTTACAAATCTTAAAACCATTAGAATACCATATTTAATCTATCTTATTAACTGTTATGTGAATAATTAATTATTATGCGCCATATTTTCTGTTATTTGTCTACATTACTTTTTGTCTACATAGCAAAATACATCTCAAATTTACCTACATTCTTACTATATATAGACGTGAAAATAATTTATTCATAGAAAGACAGATTTCATATCTGCATCATTATATTATAACTCCCATTTGATTTTTTTATTCACTCTCATTCACAAAAAATTAATCTTAATGATAAATGTAAAAACATATATTTTTTTTTAAGAAATAAAAAAAAAATGTTTTCTGAAATGTTATTGATACAAGAACATTTGAAATACCAATATGTCAATAATTATTTGAAAGCATTTCAGATTCTTCTCTCTGATTAAATTAATCGATATTTTCTCAACATTTAAAAATTTCTTAAATAAATGGAAAAAATTACATTATTCTATCAAATTTAACATGTTTTTGTAAAAAGTTAGTCGATTCAAATTTCAGAGATCCTATGTATAAAAGCAAAAGTATTCCGTATGTAAAATATTATGCTTTTTAATTTACAATTCCCATAAATTTCAGTAATTACATTTTCAATGAGCGTTTTTTACAATAAAAATTTCGCAAATGCGATTTCTTATTTTGTAACTTAACAAATTTTAGTGTACTTAATGCAAATTTAATAAGTTTAATGCACATAGAAATTTGTAAGCAAGTCTTAAGTTTTAGCTACATATTTATACGTGGTTTATGGCTTGGGAAATATTCATACTCTATATTATTAATAAGAAAAGTTCAATACTTTATATTGCAGTAGACATTCATTCATCCAAACTAATAGGAAGTCCGAATGGATGAAAGCAGGGAGTGAATCGAATAACCTATAAGTTGAACCAAGGTACATAAGTAAACTATTGTACACAGTAAAAATTATATTTTGTATTTTAGGAAAAGAAATATAAAAGAGCAACACACAATGGATGGATTTAACACGAGTAAAGCAAGTAAGAAATATTCCTTCTGTAGAAAACATATTTGCTACAGATGGATTTGTCACTCCACATTTTGCTTGCTGGGGATGACGCTCCAGGCTTGCAAGAGAAGATCTAGTTTTTGCCCATAAGCATGACTCACAGATCAGCAACTTTAAGAAGCTCTGCACTGAGCATTATTTTCAAGCGATTGAAGAACTCACGGAGAATTCTGTAGAAATCACTTCTGCATCGTTGCCTGTCTCCACAGGATCGACAAGGCTTGGGAAGGAATTACAAAGAAAAACGAATGTCTTCACACATATTTCGAGTAAAAACTAAGGTATGTATTATAATTTATTTTTCGTTTTTGGCAAATAGCATCCCAATATGTAATTCACTCTCCTTAACAATGTTTAAATTTTCTTTGAATAAACTTTGCGCATAGCATTTTGTGAGTATTTTTTTGACATTGGAATGCATTATCATATTTTACATTTATTTATATGAGAATAATTGCTTCGGATAACCAATGTTTCTCACTACGAGTATGATTCTCGTTAAGCGAAGTTTCACTTCTTGAATTCCATTTTTTAAAAAATAAATAAATATGATTTTTTTTCCAACGTGTGTTGTAAGAAAATACAAGACAGACATAAAATTTAATTTCAGAACAGGTAAATCGTGGAGCAAGGTGAAAAGAAAAGGGGATTGGTGGAGATCGGGTGTAAAGGGGTTGAACTCGAGATGATATATACTCCTCCTTTATCTAGTAGCTATTTGGAGGGGTTTGTCTATTCTTGAATACTAAGTTGTTTGATTCCTATTTATATTAACTTTTAAATTACTGTTATTTGTACAGCAACAAAAGTTTTCAACTAAGTGGTAACAATAATAATTAAAACTTAAAAGTTGTAAAATTTTTATATAAATTACGAGTTAAATTATTTGAATCCTGCTTATAATACTTTTGAGACTTTAATATTAGATTGCTAATATTAATATTATAAATGTGTGGCAGCAGTAATAATTAAAACTTAAATATTTTATGTTTAATTTAAATGGAAGACATTAGTTGACACGTCAGTCATTACAAAGTGGGTCCAAACAATCTTTGTTAAGGTTGCCTTAGCATGGGAACTCCCATAATCAATATAGTTATTCAATTATTTATTATTTTCTTATAGAAATTACAAAAATTCACAAAGAGGGAAATATTTGAATTTTTAAAAGAAAATTTATTCGGAATTTCGTGATAAAATTTTAAAAAACTTTATATATATATATATAAAAAATTTTAAAAAACTTTATATATATATATATATATATAAAAAATTTTAAAAAACTTTATATATATATATATATATATATAACTTTATATATATATATATATATATATATATATATATAAGGGTTGTTAGGGCTCAGGGTTTCTAAGCAAGCTTGTGGCTGTGTTAGGAATACTTTTCGGAAACAAACGTTTCGAAGGTAGTAGCATAAGCGTTTTGTTCCCGATAGAGTAAATATTATCGTGAAAGAGGTAGACGTAAATTTGTATGATTTCCGTAGGAGGAAAAGTCACTGAAATTATGGATTAAAAATATCCGGTAATTATTCAATTGTTTTGTCTTAAAATTTTGAAATGCATGTGTCACCACACGTACACAGTCTACAGTTTCTTCATAAGAGAATCATTGGATTGATTACGAAAAGAGAAGAGAGAGAAATTCCTTGTTTATTTTATAAAAATACAATGTTTATATTTTCCATTTAACAGTTTTTAAATTACGTAACACTTTTTTTTTTTTTTGCAAGAATTCAAATCGTGTGCAATGAAGATGATACAGAATTATGCATATTTTTTTTTTGTTTAGAACAATTAGTATGATTGGGATTGGGATTTTAATTGAAAAGTGCTGAATTGTTTTGAGAATGTCTGAATATTCCGTTGTACAAGTAGTGTGATCCATAGTTTCTCTGATCATGCAGCGAGTGTAGAAAAATAATTATCAATTTATAATGAATAAATTATATAAAGATGTTCATTAAAGATAATGATGAAATTAATTGTTTCTTTCATTAAGAACTGAGCATTTTTTACAGCACAATAAATGTATTTGTTAAAGATATCAGCAACTCTAAAGAGTATACACAAACACTTTTATATCTGCATTTAGATACATATTTCCTGCAAACTATAAGAAATTTGTTACCAAAGTTATGATAGAAAGTTAATAAGGTAGAAATGCTGCTTTATATGGAAAAACACTAACTTTACAAATGCATTTTTTAAAACAATACTATTTAACCATGCATTTTTAAACCAATACATTTTATTTTAGAGTTATCAATAAATTATTATTTTTTATTTATTTATTTATTTATTTTTTTGTGAAAAAATAATAAAATTCGGTGATTTACTTTGGTTGAAAGAGAGTAACAATTAATTTCACAGACTAATCCAAATGTACAATGTATCGAAAATCTTAAAGTATATGTTTTAGATAATTAATTTTTAAAATTAAAATTGAAAATCTAAAATAGCAGCCATTTGTGGATTTCATTCAATAAAAGAAAAAATGATTTAGTTTTACATGGCAAAGGTTAACAAATGAGAGATTGTTTACTTAGATATTGTTTTTGTGTACAAGATAGAAATTTAATTTCTATAATGGGTGGAGGTTATGGGAAGGTCAGTTATTGTTAGCTTTGATGAACCTTACAAAGATTTAAGTGTTCGTTTCCGCATTAGTGAAGCTATTCTTACAAATATTATTTCAATTTCAGAAACTGAAAGTATTTTTGTAACAAACAGTTCATTTAGTAAAAGTTTATTCGATATTAAGACTATGCTAAATAATTTTTTTATTTTTAAATTTATATTAATGCTTAAATAAATTTACTTTACATAAATGTTGAACTATTTAATGTAATAAAATTTATATGTAAAAATCTAGATACAATAAAATGAGTTTTTTCAGTCAATGGGGTGTATGTAGCTGTCAGCGAAGTCTCAACCTCACAGAGACATCGTATCGTTGGAAATATCTCAGTACTCATAACCATTTCTACCATGGTTATTTTAGGTGGATATAAATGTTTCGATGAAGCCCTGATGTAGTGATTAGTAAATTCAGTTAAATTTTTAATTATAAACATAGTGTGATACCAAAATGGTCCATTAAGACAACCCATGAGACAAATTTTATATAAACTCAAAATTTAAATTTCTTCAATCAATAATTCGGAACCCTGGTGATATTCCACATTAGGTAAGTTATATTAAAAGCTATTCAGATGGTAATTTCAAAGGCGAATTAATGTTTTTTTAAATATGTGCTTTTTCTATAGTTACAACAATTATAAAATTCTCTGTGAGTTATGAAGATAAATTAAAGGAACCAATTTTTTTAAGGATGAAATTTATTGGCTTAAATGTTTCATATTGTATTTTGAATATATATTTGCATAGCTTTATGTACAAGTTTTTAAATAATGTATATTATCTGAATGCTTTTCATTTTACTTTAAAGTGCTCAAAAACATTTTTTTTTAATTAATGTGACAGAATCATTGTTAAACATATTATTATTAAGTAACATATTTAAATGAGCATAATCTCCTTTGAAATGTTTCCATTAAGAATAGATTGTTTCAAGTGTATACATCCTCATTTATATAAAAAAAATTAATCGAATAAATGTTTATCTCATGGCATCCCCTTAACATTCCTAATAACAAGATTTACCTTAAAAAAAGCATACAGACGTAATGGAAGTCTTCCTGTTTATTAAAACACAAAGCCGGAACGCGTGGTGATGTGCTCATAGAGAATGCCATGGCTTGGGAGGTTGCGCCCTCTAGGGGGACTTTGAGGTAAAATGGGGTGCATTCATATAAGTACACATGAAAGGAAAGCTAGAAAACTCGACCTGAGTTGCAACTCTACTGGCTACTTTCAAAGGTCCTCTGCAAACAAAAAATTAACTCCCTGAATATAAATTAAATAAATATATTTCCATAATTTTCCTATATATATAATTTGCAGTAACATATAATCCATGGTAAATTTTTTGGCGAATAATCCATACTGATGTGTTATCACATAAAATATGTGTTATTGCTAAAAGAAATGTAAGCTCATCTGTTATATTTTTTACAAAACATAACAGCATATCTTTTTTAAACTTTAAGTTTTTATGACAGGAAATGCTTTCTTTTGATAATCCGTGGTAGCTTATAATAAGCACAAATTTTGCAAATTTTTAACATAAAATCAGCAGATTATATACAGGAAAATATAATAATTGAGTAACAATTAGCTTGATACAAACCTTTTATAAAATTTTTAAGTACATAAATTTTTTTTTTTTTTTTTTTTTTTTTTTTTTTTAATTTTTATCGCGTTTTCAATGAAAAATTATTTTTATACTAAATTAAATTTATTAGAACCAAATCTTTCATGCATATCTGAAGCGAATATAAAATTCTAAGCTCAAGATTATTAAAATTTAAAAGCTATTAAACTGAAAGATAATGATGAAATAAAGAGATTTAAATTGCGTATCAGACAATACAAACATGACAATGGTGAAAAATGAAATAAAAATAATAAATTAAATTAGTTCATTTATAGGTAAAAACGAGAAACAATTATATGCATATGGATATATCACATCACATATTGTAAATAAGTAAAATATCACATATGATTGTGTTCCTGTTTGAATGAGTGTTCGCGTCTGACTATGTGTATCTGTCTGAGTGTGTATATGTGTGTGTCTCTTTGTGTCTATTTGAGTATGTGTGTATCTGTCCGTGTGTGTCTCTTTGTGTCCGTTTGAGTGTGCGCCTGGGTGCGTGTCTGTCTGAGTGTGTATCACTAAACTAAGAATATAAACAAAATAAAATAGAATTATTCATTCATTTTTAATGTGTAATTTATACTAGATAACATAAGAAACATATACTTATCTTCTTCTGCCCAATATTTAGGTTTATGATAGCAATTTTCTTGGCAGCAGAAAAAGACGTTTCATTTCACTTTTTTGTTGGAGATATATTTTTAATTTTTTCCTAATTTTTTAATATCTGATTATTGATTAATTGGCAAATCAAATGAATTTCTTTTCTGTCATCTCACTAAAATTTCAGTAAAAGGATGTAGGATTTTCTTTGAAAGTTTATCCTCTTAACATTTCTAATCCTGTTTTTGAGTGCAAAACAAGTGATTAACCTTTTTCTCATTAAGAAACTTGTCCCAATTATCTTAGTTTATTTTTTTTATTAGAGAATTTATCTTTATCCTTATTTATTTTATTAGAATATTAGCTTAGTTTAGTCATTTACTTTATTAAACAGAAAGGAAATTCAAAGATAACTACAAAAGTATTATGCTTTCTGCCAAATTTTGCTTATTCCACTGATTTAGCTAAACTAGAATGTAAACTGGGAAGGGTCCATGATTTGTTATAAGAAAAATTATCATTGGATTGGCGATGAGCCAGTCCGTTGTAACATGCAATATAATACTGTGTGTGAAGGACCCAGTTGAAGAGTCGTCCCAGCTGGTTTGCCATTGCTGTTTGAGTCTCTGCTTAAAGAACTGCAGAAGGTGGGTTCGTGGAAGTGGTAGGTCAATTTGTAATATATTCTCATTCACCGCTGCTTCCTTTGCTCTTTGATCTGCTAGCTCGTTTCCCACATTTCCAGCATGTGCTTTTACTAAGGAGAGACGGATTCGAATAGATGATTGTTGGTAGAGTTTGCATTGTATGGCATTGATAAGAGGGTGTGTGTGAATTGGGTTGCGGAGTGCATTAAAACAAACAAGCTGTCTGTCCAAATGGTGGCTAATGGATGAGAGGCATTCAGTGCGTGGTTTAAGGCCTATAATAAGGCCAGTGCTTCAGCCTGAAAGACTGAGTTGTCTGTTCGCAATTTTAACTGTGCTGAGTGTACCTCTGTGTCTTCCTGGAGAACCACAAAGGCCGCTCCCACTGCAGCGTCATGTTTGGAACCATCAGTGTAGTAATGCAGCTCTTCAGCTGGGTGAACAATAGGATGCTGGCATGAGGGGATATTCGGAAAGTTGATAATTCAAGTATTTTTTAGCCTATTGATTAGGTGAACCGTCTCTTTGAGAAAAGGCATATCAAAACTGGTGGGTGTAAACCACTGACCGTCAATTGCAACATTCTTGCGAAGCTGCAGAATATGAGTTTTGAATGCTTCTTTTTCAAGTACCAAATAAAATGGTGGGAGACCTGCTGTGGTTGCTATCGAGGTAGTTTTAAAGCCCCTGGTGATAAGGAGAAGAAATAATCTTTTGATGTTGTTAAGGAGCTTGATTTTCTCGATAGTCATTGGAAATGCCCAGGCGGAGCAACCATTTGTAATCATTTTTTCTACTATGGTGAGGTAAATTACCTAAGTGATTCTTCCTTTATGTCCCCATTGCAGTCTAATCATCGCTTTCAGCTTTTGTGCGATCAAAATAACTTTACTTTTAATAGCTCGCAAATGCGGAAAAAACGAGAGCTTAGTGTCAATGTCCACACCGACGTATTTGAGACAGCGGGTATGATTCAGGCTTTCACCATTAAGAGTAATTTTGGGATTGGATTTAAGTCTCTTATTCTTTGTGCCGATGATCATAACTCTAGATTTGGGTGAAGAGACAGTGAGTTTAAGTGTTCGAACATTGAAGAGAACAATTGCAATGATTCATTACAATTCTTTTTAAGCAATACTTTTGATTTACCATTAATGACAAGCAGAGTGTCATCAGCGAAGGCAATAATTTCGGTCTGAGGGGGCCATTTTGTACTAAGAATTTCGTTGTAATAGATGTTCCAAAAAATCGGACCACCAATGGATCCTTGGGGACATCCTCTTGTTTGCTCCATGCTGACTAATCCTGAGTCACTAAGTGCCTGAAGTTCACGTTTTTATAAGAAACTGAAAAGACAGTTTATTATGTTAGGTGGAGCAGCAGTTTTGGTAAGGGATTGAATGAGGTTAGGCCACCACAATGAGTCAAATGTCTGCTGTATGTCCAGACTGATAAGGGTGGTATATAATTTTGTCCTGATTTAGTTTGATAAGGTCTATTGCTTTGGAAATTGCTTGGTCTGTTGATCTATTTGACCGGAAGCCAAATTGCCTGTTGTGAAGAAAGTTTGTCTATAGGAGTGAGTGCTTGAGGCGGTCAATCAAAAGTTTCTCTAGGACTTTAACAAATGTGGGCAGAAGACAAATTCTCCGGTATGAGGTCGCTAGTTGTGGACCTTTGTTTTTGTTTCTAAAGAAAATCACCTATCCTTCTTTAAAGGGTAAAGGGAAATGAGCATGTTCTAAGCATGTGTTGTAAAAATCAAGCAAGAATGAGCGGTTGCAGCGAAAAACCAACTTAACAATTACATTATCTAGACCATCATTACCAGATGCCGATGAGTTGACCAGTTTCTGAACACCATGCTGGAGCTCTTGGGGTGTAAACGGTGGATCGATGGCACCTGTTGGCAGAAAAACGATGGTTCTGATACTCTTGTGATATGCTGTGTCAGTGCTTTGATCGTCTTGTGGAAAGTTGGTGCTTAATAGGTCTTGCAGAGTAAGGTCGCTGCTCTTTGATGAGTTGTGGTCCGATATAAATGTTCGAATTGCGTTGGAATGAAAATTTTGTCCGTTGCAATATTCTGCAGTATACCAAATTCGGTATTGTTTGAACTACATAATTTCATACAGCTGACTGATTTAGCCTTTAAAATTGATCTTTTGTACAACGCGAGATAAACAGAAATGGCACGAAGCCTACAAATCTTATCTGTTGAAGTGACACTGGCCTTGATCCGTCTTCGGGGAGCTCTGGTTTTGCTTCTAGGTTCTTTCAAAGCAGGCATCCACCATTGAATACTGCAGGTTTTATCAGGGATTCGTTGTTTAAAAACGTTTTCCGCAGTTTGTTGAACTATTTTAATGAAGTCCCGAGCGAGGTTGTCAATGTCATGTTGGGTTTAGCGTTTTGGAGCTTGGGGTGTAAGCTGTTTATTTGAGGTTTGATGGCGTCCAAAAATTTCTTTTGGTTGCTTAAGGATTTAAATCTGCGGTTAAAAGCAACAAAGAATGGTTAGTTGAGACAGAACGTAATATAATTATGGTCTTAACAGCTTATCTCTAAACTTACTGTCCATTCTTGGACAAAGTGTAATAAGTTGTCAATGGCAAGCGTGAGATCTGGCCAGCCAATACTCACAGGACCTGAGAATGTTGGAGATCTGTTATTGCCATTGATAATATCAAGAGAATTGCTAGAAATAAAATCCTCTAGTAAGGTGCCTCAGCTGTTATTCGAGGAATAACATCATATCAAAATATGAGCGTTAAAATCTCCGCAAATAATTGTGGGTGTGTTTTTATTTTTATTCAGGGTATCTTGTAGGAAGATTATGAGGGTTTCGTGAGATTCATAGGGTGAGGCGTATAGGGAGATTATAATAAGCGATTGCGAAGTTGAGTCATTTGTATTGCAATGAAATCTTCATGCCTTTTCAGTATAATGGGGTTGAGATGTGCTTTGAGGACAATAGCTGCTCTTGGATTTTTCCTAGATGACGATGAATACGTTTTCCAAGTAAGAGGAATTCCCCTAATGCTGCCAGAGGTTGCACATGGGTTCTTGGAGGCAGGCAATATCATAGCCATTGGTATTGAAAAAGGAGACAAATTGAGTTAATGCCGATCTGCTCTTTTGCAAATTTATCTGAAATAGCTGAAGCTTAGGGAGTTGGAGAGTAGCTAGATTTTAAGTCGAGAACGAAATAGAAGTCATAGAG
Organism: Latrodectus elegans; assembly: GCA_030067965.1. NCBI lineage: Eukaryota > Metazoa > Arthropoda > Arachnida > Araneae > Theridiidae > Latrodectus > Latrodectus elegans. Next base: position 77,920,794 of record CM057812.1, on the reverse strand, counting down.
TAGCTGGGTTGCGTGTAAATTTTGAAGTTATTTGTGCAAGAGGAATAAAGTGAAATTAGGCTAATGAGTTAAGCGAATATCTATATGTAGGACGGAGTGGTGAATATGCCTCGGGATCAATAGCTACATTATCTCCCTTGTTGTTGGAAACGATGCAGTTAACGCATTTAGGACAGGTTATTTGCATGTACCCTCTTGATGATTGTGACTGCATTTTGCGCAGTATTTCCTTACTTTGCAAGTCACGCTAGTATGGCCGAATTCTTGACAATTAAAACACCGTCGTATTATTTTGTATGTGCGAATAAAAGCTTTTTGAAAGCCAAAGTAAATGTGCCTATTAGCAAGTAACATTTTTGCAAGAGGAAAGTTAATTTCTAATACAATGTGTTGAAGATTAGCTAATGTGTGGTGAGATACAATTTCCGTGATCCTTTAACTTGCAGTTGGAACTCACATCGGAAAATAATCCATTATTCTGGGCAAGATGTTGTCTGTAATAGTTGTAGGGGCGTTTAGGACAATGATTTTCTTTTTGGGGATCATTGGTTCTTCTAGATCAAATTTCTCTTCCCTAAGTTTCTTAATCAACTTATTTTTGGAAAGCGTGGATTTTGGACGCTAATTCTCCCCCCCCCCTTTAATTTTTTCGGGCAAACACAAATCACAAACAAGAGTGGATAATTTCTCTTTTAATGATATGATATTGTTATCTTTTGTGAGTTTTACAATAATTGCTGTTTCCAAGTCTTCCGTGCTTTTTTGTAAAATTGCGCTGTACGATGGTTTTAAGTGGGAGTTGTAGCTATCGCAGATTCCCGGACAAGGTAAATAATAGCTCTATGAAGTTGCTGTATCTGCTTCAGGTTGTTATTCATCATAGGTAGCTGATTTGTCATATAGTCATTGTTAGTGGTTGCTGATGCACGTGTTTCTTTTACTTTAAGGGACTGAATTAGGGTATCTGCTATCTGGCGTAAATGCACTGGTAGATAGTATCTAGGGCCTGTTTTCCGCCAAATAATGCTATGCAGCTTGTCCCAGAAGCTGGTAATAGCGTCCTGTATATCTGTAGCACAATCTGAGCGTGTTAAATTATTTGGAGATATCGTTGTGAGACATGTTGTTGCGTTTGAGTCTGTGTCTACAACCTGGCGAGTAGGAATGATCCCCGAGTCTTCATCGATACAGCCACTGTTGGAGGTATTTAGATTGGAAGTGTAACAATTATTATAATCATGGAATTTTCTGTTAGGAGATGTTAGATTATTAGTGTTATCCATAATGGCAGAGAATGGATAGGTTTCACACTGCTGAAAATAAGTGATATGATTGTTTCCAGTAAAAAAGTTGTAAATTGTTGAAAATACAGCTATCAGTCTGAAGTGACCCAGATGCCAAACCACACCACTCCGCACATCAATCCACGCATCCGACATATAGATTAAAAAAATCAGATAAAAAATAACGATAAAAATAATTCTTTAAAATTCAAAAAGAGAAATTTAATTAGTTTAATGTGTCAATGGACAGCGGGTTTGCCCCTATAACAATGCTCTTTGGCAAATCCAATGGTTGCAAATCCAATGGTTGCAAATCCACTGGTGATTGATTAGAAGAATTTAAGCATAGGTTAATAATTAAGCATAGCACTAGGTTGATAATATTATAAGATTAGCATAGAACAATTAGAGGGAAAAAATTGAATTAATAACAATTGCGCGTAATGCTAAGAACTGCATGTCCGACACTTGATTAGTGGCTGGGACACCTTAAATTAAAAAACAAAAAGAAAAAAAAGTGATTGTTAACAAATCGCGATTATGTTAATAATCGATATGTTAACATAATGTTAACATTAATATGATATCGATATGTTAATAATATCGAGTGATATCGATATTATTAACATATCGATATCAATGAGACACTACCGAATCAAGGTTCATTTGGGGGTAAAAAACAAAACTTTTAGGAATAATTTTGAGAATTCAATTATAGTTATTCCTTCCTTATAATGCCCTAGATTAACCACCATTACAAATGAATCCGAGATATTATTTTACAAACTTTATCTATAGAGTAAAAAGGAAACAAGAGTAAATATGCTAGAGTAATTAAAAGCATATAAAGGGTGGGAGTTAAGTGACCAAAGGTTTGAGAGGGAATTGAACAGGGGAACATGCTCAGTTGTAAAATGTTAAGACTTCAAAACTAATACAGTATATATACATAGGAATGCATATACATAGGGGAGGAATGAAGAATCATTGGTGGAAAAGGGGGGAGAATACCGTTTCTTTAAACTTTAATTAAGCTGTATCTCTTAAAATAATAATTATTTTTTCAATTGTAAAACATATTTTAAACCACAGAAATCTGCTCCGAGTAAGTATAAAAAGATTGGAGTGGATTGGTTAAAGTTTAAAATGTTACGGCAGTTTTTTTAAAGAAATTCCATATAATAGTATGCAAATATTCAAGAAAAAAGGCATCAAAATACAAATTTCGAAAAATTATAGAAAAAGAACCATTGTACTTACAAATAAAAAATATAAATTTTTGGAAACTTTAGAATATCCACTCGTATTTAAAATTTATTGCCGGTCGATAGAATAATTAGAGCAAAGGCTATTAGTGATTAATTAAAAATGGAGGAGAAATTTTAGCGCAAAACTGACGATAAACATGGAATATTTACATTTATTAAAAGCTTAACAACCTTTGATCCAATCATCCCATAGACACAATCTATATGTCAAAATGCTCAGAATCAACAAACGAAGCAATAAGGCATCTGGGCATTTACTTTGTGATTTAGCCAGACATCTTGTAGTTGAAGTCAGCAATAGTGCGTAATTCCATGAGTAAAGTGTAAAGTTTCAAAGTTTTGGGAAAATTTTCTCAACTTCTGTCTGTCAGACTTTTCAGAGTGGTGGTGGAACAAAGTCCAAAAAATTATCTTTCAAATAACAAAGGTTTCAATTAGATCGGCGAGATAGATACTGGGTTGGGGCTCCAGAAATTATATCCATAAGTTTGCAAAACTGTCACTTTGACGACGGAACAACGTTTCGTTTTCCTCGCTTATAAGACTGATTTGTCCGCCATACTTAGATATTAATTAATATTCGTAGTTTTTCGCTGATAAAATAACTCCCAGTAGTTGAAATTACATGAAATTTTCACACTGTATGTAAAATTAGATTCCACGCCGATTGGTATAAAAATTTTGTTGTTTTGTCAAAAATTTACATGATTTAGGTGGTAAAATGCGGGAAAAATGCGTCCCTCTAGATATCCGGTCCGATTGGGACTCTTTGGAAAAACTACATTATCATGAATGCTGTTGAAAACATAAACCTTTTTTGGAAAGAGATAACAGAAAGATCTTTGAAAAGAGTATGGAAGAACATTTGGCCAGATTTAAGTAGCAGCGAAGACACTGGACACTCTGTCAATATGAATGAAATAGTAGAAGTAGTGGAATCAGTGAAACAAACCAGTTTAGATGAGGTAAATGCGGAAGACGTCGAAGAAATAGTTCAAGAAATAGCAGCTAGTCTTTCCAATGATGGGCTCAAGGAATTAGCAGAGCAAGAAGGAAACAAAAATATTGATAATAAGGATTTCGAAGAATACCAAAAAGAACTTTCGATGGCGTTTGTAAAAAGAAGTTTGACCCCTATAACTGAAATTAAGGACCAATTTGTTGAAAATGATCCAAATTTTGACAGGAGTTCAAAAGGAAGACAGGATGTAACAGATGCTTTATCCACTTATCAACAACTTCTAACAGAATGCAAAAGTAAAAACGCAAACTGCATTAGATGTCTTCTTGACAAAAATGCAGATAATTGGAAACAAGGAATAAACTGAATGATCTGACTGAATGTATCCCCCACTTAACGCGGGGGATACGTTCCATCAAATTCATCTTGTATTACTGTACATTAAAAAATTTAAGAATAAGTTGTGTATTAGGTTATTGCGGTGTTTGACTGCCTGCACAGCGTCTAAAGTTTTTAAATACGTCTATTCATTTTAAGAAATAGGACGAGTATAAAATAACGAGGTCAACCCCTGAGCTGGTACTATTTCCCTTGTCATGACATTCTACACCAGTGAATTTATTACTGCAGAAAATATTAATTTCTCCTCTAAAGAACTGAATCAGCAATAAATGAGCAAATGGAAAATCTACTTTTTAAACTAAAGTTTTTAAGATTATTATGAAATAATTGCATTAAACCACGTGGGAGTGTAATTGCTTTTATGTATACACTTTCAATTTATAATACTGAGGTGATATGTAATAATTAGGAAACAATATTTTAAAGTAATAAATGCTTATATTTATATATCATGTTATTAATAATAAACTAATTTTTATCTAATCAAATATTTCATTACGATCAATTTATGTCTGCATGCACCTTCATTTTTTTTTTTATCTTAGGCAAATACTTTTTTCCGCTGAAATATCTGCTATACAAAAGTACCGAACACACATTTAATAGAAATAATCATGTTTTTAAGTTAGGTGAGCGAAATAAAGACACCACACCAAAGAAAAATTTACTATAATTAAAAAATTATAAAAGTTCATATTTTTTTCACAATTTAACATCCAATGACATTATGTTTTGCTCTTAAGATTATTTTAAAAATTGAAAGAAAATATACATTTAATCGACTTTTAAATATTAATGGTTAACACTTAAGTAAAATAATTTAGTCTTAAGATAAATTTATAAATTTCTAAAACTTTCTAAGTATAACAATAGAATTAAAAAATTCCTTATTGGAATTTAAACAAATTATTTAAACATTTTAATTAAATAAAGACTAACCTAATTATTAAATTAAATATCATAATGATTGACAAAATAGTTCATAACTTATAACTAAAAGTAAATGCCATTTCAAAATCATCTAACAAATTATAGATTCTAAAAAAATTCACAACAGTTTGCAGTTGTTTTTCACAACAGTGCGATATTTACAAATCCATTAAAGGAATTATTTTATTCGATTCTCCTCAAATATAATTCCAAAGTTTGACAAGCAACTGCATTAACCAAAAAATGAAACCAGTGTTACTTTGAAGTAGCCAGAAATGATAAACAGTTAATGAATAATAAAATTATTTAAAATCCAAACGTAATTATTGTAATAATGATTAGAAAACAGTGTTTTTAAATAGCAAATACTTATATTTATATAGCAACAAGAATGTTATCATTCTTAGCAATCTGAAAGTGCAAAACTAATTGATTGGCATGCATTTAAAACTGCAAAATTTCTTATCTTCTACAAAGATGAGTCCACTTAGAGTTAAAAGAAATTAGTACAAATTAATGTGTGTTAAGTGGATACATTAATTTTATTATATTAGACCATAATATTTTAAAATCATATGATAAATCTCTAATTGAAATGTATTCTTCCTAACTGAAACAAAATTTCTAATTAAACATTGAATGGAAAACGATTATTCTATAATGAAACGATGAAGACGATAAAGTCTGTAATGTATGCATCCTCAGTGATCAGCAATAGTTGTCGATGAACGCCAAAGCATTACATGAGAGCTTTACATATTTGTCGGGGAATGTTTGCACATATGGTATCTCCGCTTGTCAAAAGCTAAACGAATTTATAGCTTAAGTTTTCCATACTAGTCGTTTCGGTGTAAATATGATACCCCCCCCTAAACGATTTCTTGCCAAATCTAGCGTCCCTTGTTTTGATTATCTTGTTGCCAATTTAAGTTTTTGTTATTTTTCAGATTTGTATGCTGCCAGAAATTTGGTTTTGCTCGAGTTTTATGTAATTTTGACGTCATGTATAGTAGAAACAGCATTTGAAGTTTTCGTTTTACTCTCAATTCGAACTTTTTGTTCTACTTTTGTTGTTGTGTTTCGTTGTCGTCAGCATCCAAACATCGTAAATCTGTTTTTTTTTCCAATTTTTTTTGTTCATTTATTATTATCTTTTTCTTATATATTTTTTCAGAATACCACCGAGATAATTCGACATGTGAGCTTGACGTCCTATCAAGTAATAATTGTTTGTCGCTCAACGGTCATTTTTCCACACGAGGGCTAATTAGACCGGGACCTACAATTTAAAGTGGATTCCGAACCACTACAAATATCCATGTCCAAGGTGGGATTGGAACCCACAAATTGTTGAACCGAAGGCAAGAACCCTAACCATTAGGCTGCCAGCTCAGCGTCATATCAAGTAAGTCACTGTTATTTACTTATTTCTTTTACCGTGGTTTTCAAGAGAAGGCAAATCCAACAAAAAAGTTCATATTCATTCTTTTAGTAATACGTTTTTATATTTTGTATACTATTATGTGATTTAAAATTATCTAAAATGCGTATTTTTGGAACTTAAAGGAAATTCCCGCATTAAAAACACATGCACTTAACTTGGTGACGAAGAAAAGTCGCAATGGTCGTCAGTGGAAGGGATATCCTACAAGTTTCCTGTCAATGTTCAGACGTTTTAGTTTTACCCCAGCAGACCTCACTATGCTTACATCGGAATGAGCTTTACCAGTTTAGATAGAGGTAGCTGGAGAATTTATTTGATATTATTTCGTAATTGCAAAAAGGGGCTCTTAAATCCTTCTAAACAATAATTTTTTTTCTTTTTATAAAGAAAAAAAATTAGGTAAAAAATTTAAATATTTACAAGAGTTATGGAAGATAAAAGTAACAGGTCAGTAAGTTGTTTTCAATAAAGTGAGGAGTTTCTCATGGTCAATTAAAAAGTCCATTAGCTTATTAAATTCTTGCTTAGAATGTCGATTTTTCATAACTTTCTTTTTCAAACTGTTTCCCACTTAGCTATTGAGCCGTCAAATTCCGGGATGTAGTAAATGGGCAAATTGTCAAGTAGTTAAGTGCGTTTTGCTCATTTCCACATTTGCAGTAGTAGGTTGAAGTTATATTAAAGCACTTAAAATAAGTGGGGAATGGTCCAGGGAGAAAATGTACTTCAATCCAGGGCCAATGTATGGAATGCATAGAAACATTGGATTCTAAATCAAAAATAGAATGATCTGTATTACCATTGATATAATTTAACTCCCAATTCTCCCATACACAGTTGCTGAGGGTAGCTTTTATTGAGCATCACGGGAGGAGAATAAAAGTGGTTTGGTCGCCTGAAATGGTGATATTTTAGCGGTTTGGTATGCTCTTTCTTTGCCTATGGTTCTTAAATAGGCTTTGACCCAATAGATTGTGATATGAGAAAAAAAGAGATCATTCTGAATGTATCGCACTATAGAGCTTTTGCTTTTGTTTCAGAATTGATATAATACACGCTTAGTTGTCAGACCAAATTACAATGGAAGATATATGCAGCATTTCTTGTTTAATGACTTATTTTAAGGCTAGAATTTTTGCTTGATATAATGAATTTCCACCTCTGTATGCTTGGTTGGCCATATTAATTAATAACCATCCCTGTCAAAGGAGACAACTGCTGCTCCTAGGTAATTTCCTGTTTTTGATATATTGGTGAAGATGTTAATCTTGCCTTCTTCAAAGTTTGTAATGTTAGTTTTTTCAACCATTAGAATCTGTGGTTCCAGATGAAAGATTCCTGGATGGATTGAATATACCATCATTTTGATTTCAATTACTGATGAAAGGAGAAGATGATCAAGGCAGAGAATTTGGCTATGTGTAAGGCGAATAAATTTTGCTTTTGCTTCTATTGTAAGGTTAAGTGGCGGGATCCCCGTAATTGCTTGAACAGCTGATGTTGGAGTAGTACGAAATGATCCAGTGATGTTGAGGAGAAATTTTTTTGTATAGAATTGAGCTTTAAGGGTAACTTAGAAGAGAGTGGAGTTTCCCAAATGGCTGCTCCATATAAAAACTTTCTTTTCGTCACAGTTTTATATTATACAGTTCGGGATTTCTTTGAGTATCTTTACCGGCTACTAGCTATTTTACGTTTTTCATATTGCTGTATTGATTTATTTACCTGCTTTATGAGCCATTTAACTTTTATCAAATGTGATGCACAACAATTTAATGGTATCTGCCAGTTTTAGTCCATGATCACTAAAGAGAATTTGTAGCCCATGTTGTAGTTTAGCTATTAGGAAACATTTTGTTTTTCATAAGATATACTGAAGTTGAAATCATCTGTACACGATTTGAAAAGATGAGAACATTACTAGGCACTTTTCCAAGCTTCTTATCACTTCATGCTGCCACTATGAAAATGAAGTAAGCGGCAAAAGCTTGCAAATGTACTGAGCTTTTAGGATTCAGATATTTTCCTATTGTAGACCAATTGCGTTTCAAGGGGATATCAGCTACTAAATTCCAGAGTATGTGAACACTGTAGGAACACTGAAGACATCCAATATTTTGTTCTTTCCTTGCTATGCCACTGTTAGTAGGTAAGATGACTGATCTATCACTAAATGGCTAATTAGTAAGTTTCTGATATTTTGTACAATTTGTTGAGAGGAGGATTTGCCTGAGCTTTACGATGTTCGATTGAGTCAAAATCTTCCTTAATGTCTTTAGTTATTAGGTTCGTGACTAATTTAGATGGTTTACGAGAGTGAATGATGTTGGTAAGGCTGGTGAGAGCGCCGTCATTTGATTTCCCTTGGCGGAATCCAAGCTGAAATTTACAAAAGAAATTTGAATTTTCCAGGAAGAAAGTTAGCCTTTTTGTAGTTAGTTTTTCTAGAAGTTTTCCTATTATAGTTAGAAGAGAAATTGAACGGTAATAATTAATGTGTAGAATGCCTTTGTGCTCTTTTAAAAAGAGTATTATGATCCCAACTTTTAGAGATTTTGGAAATTAATGACACAAAGACATTTATTAAATAGCTAATAAGATAAATCTGGGAATTTGAAATTGATTGTTTGTTATTATGATGTTTTCTCAGCCCTCATAGCTTGATTCTTTACCATCATGTAATGAAATTATTACTCTGGCAATTTCTATTTTGGTGAATTGGAGGTCGTTTGAAGATGGAATGATGATGTAGGAGTTCAAAGCTGAGAGAAAGGTGGTGAGTAAAGACATTCTAGTATGTCTGTGGCTTGGTCGAAGTCCTTGCCTCTCAGATCCGTGGAAGATAGCATGAAGAGATCAGATGGTAAAGCAAAGTTTTTGAATGTTGTTTTGTATGCTGTGCCATATGGGTTGGAATCTGTGCTGCAGAGATTTGTTCAGGACATTTTTTCGCTGACCGTAGTTGTTTATTATTTGTGGCCTCTCTTTTTCATATAAATACTCAAGTGGTTGTTCCGACCCTCAATAGATACTCTTCAACAATGGCGTCGGAGTGCCTGTAGTCCTTTTCTAGATGTGGAAAGAGACCGCGACCGCCATTTAGGTGTACTGTAAGAGTGGTGCTGTTTTGTTTTATATGAGCGAGAAAAATCTAAGTTGTCTTGGGTTGTTTCAGTGACTGATTCCAATTTTTAGGGAGGAACTGCATTCTTGATCAGGGTTAGTAGGTAGGAGATGTTTGGAGCCAGGAGATTCAGGAATTTAGTATGAGTGCCAAATTTTGTCTTAAAGCGTTTCAGGCATATACACTGCATTACTACATTGTATGAGATAAGCATTTACCTATGGTCACTAAGTGTCTCGTCATCAAGGACATCCCACTTAATTAAATTTTCCAGTGATTTATAGACCGCTAAAATTAGATCAGGCCATCTCAGTCAATAATTGGCTATAAATGTTGGTATTGAATCCGGTTTATTTAATATATAAAGGTCATTTGCCAGAAGAAAATCTAGTTTCTTCGCCTCTTGAGTTTGTGATTCTATCCCCATAACATACTGAGTGATTTTAATTCAGCACCTATTATAGAATGTTCTGCATTGAGCATTTGCAAAAGGGAATCATGTTCACTTAGGATGTTCAAAAGGTTGCTGCGGGTTGATGCTTCAGTTCCTTTACTTCAGTGATTTAGTGGGTTTATATGCCGAAATAATATTTAGAGAGAGATTGTCGGGAAGGATTTTAACTGCAATGGTTGTTTCCAATGAATGAATTAGTATTAGTCTTAGGCCCTTTGAGGTAGAGAAAATTGCCGGTTTTCAATTCTTTGATGTCCAGCTATTCCAAATTTGGGGGATATTTACCTATTTTGAGGAAATGGTTTCTGGACTAGAAACAAATCTATTTGGTTTTTGTGTTAATTTGCTGTGATGGGGAGAAGATGAGGGGGATTTAGATTTCCTCAATTTTACTTGATTGAGCTTCAGTTGCTTCGTTGAGTTATTGATATTTGTAGATGGAATGTTTGAGTTATTTGGAAGTAGGCTGGATGATTTATTTGATACTGGAGAGCAATACAGATAACACTTTTTCATAGTTTAGATAATTAATGTCATTTATAAACTTGAAGTGATGATCACAATTTAACTAAATTTGAATGTAGGTAGGTATGTTTGATAATTAATATGAGATTTAACTTTTAAAAAAATTATAATTTGCAGACTGATCAGTGGGAGTGAGATGCAGAGTAATGGACATTATACTGAATATCATGGCTTTTGTTACAGGTAGTACAACAATTAAAACAGGTCTTGTCATTGGATTGGTAATAGCTTGAATATTTTTGACCACGACAATGAACACAATAAGCTTTATATCTGTATTGTGCTTGATCGTGTCCGAATCAGTGGCAATTGTATCACTTAATGAGGCCGTAATGTTCCTTGAACTGATAAAGCCTACCTCTTTAAGAGTTTTTGAGTGCTGGGATTGATTATGTTAAAAGCTTCTGTATCTAGCGTTAAAACTACTTTATATGATTTGTTTTCGCGTTGGAGATAATGGTATATCGTGGTATATCGCAGTAACAACAGCTTACTAGAAGCTTACTAGAAGATGGTCCGTATATGTAATGTGCACAGCAACTCTTGGCAGGCTTAACGGAGAAAGTGGAGAGTTCGTGTTTGAAATATTTGATTTATTGGAAGATGTTTGGGTGCTAAAGGGCGTTTTATTTGTGACTGCGGATACCAAAGCCTTATGGTCATTAGTGATGTTGGTTGGTTCATTCTTTGTTACTGGAATCGATGATTTTTTGTTTAAATGGTAATGCGATAGTCGTTGTTAAATGTTGATGTGGGACTTTTGTGGTTTGAGCAAATTTGCTTGCAAATGTTGGAGAGTCAGTTTGTGTGTCTATATTTTTAACACCTTTTTCTATCTTTTTGTTTCAATTCTTTCAGATAGACAGAACTGTGATATATAATCAAAGAGCTGCAAAAATTCTTTTCTGATAGCAATCGGTAATAATTTCTTATTGATCTTTGAGTTGGCAATCTAACATCTGCACCGTTCGATGTATTGCTGTACATTATTGCAACTTATCTGTGTGGTAATCAGTAACATCATTTTATTAGTATCCAATGTTTCGTATGATTCAATAATTTTTGGGAGCACGCCTTCATCTAGCAACTGATGAGTCTTGAGATTATTTCTTGTCTTACTATGAAGAATACTAATAAACGGTTTCCCTTCAAAAGTTGAGTCTAAGGGTAAGTGTCATAAAAAAGCAATAAATATAACCAAAAAACTGGAATTGATCAAATACCCTCGACAATACAGAGCAATATATCAGAAATATTTACTAATTATTACCTTTTCTTAATACTAAAAATGATAAATTCATTTAAAGTTGAGTGACCCATATGTCACATTTGTTATTCCAATCCATGCGTAACTCTTAAGTAAGGGTTATTATGGTAATATTCTCTTGCACTAGAATCATAATACAAAAAAAGAATTTTTGTTTCACATATATGTTTTATTATTTAATTTTATTTTTCATATATTATATGTATAATTACTTGTTTAAATTGTTGAGTAGTTAATTAATATCTGAGCACTACATGCAGGGGTCATTTTATGCTAAGTGTTATACAAAAATAAACTAACAAAATAATTAAGATAAAAATAAGTGAATAAAAATAAAATATGTATAAAATTATAAAAAGCTTATTACCGAAAAGCAAAACAGGTCTGATTTTTTAGTCAATGAAATTATTTGAGCCTGAGTGGGCTATCAAAAAGTTTCAGGAATTGTCATACTAAAATCACTACTTGGTGTTTTGTTTCCGCTAGATAAAAATTCTAAAATAATAGCGATTTAGTATTACAAAAAGTAAATAAAAATTAAGAAAAAAATAGTAAATAAAATTAAAAAAAAATAAATATAAGAAACATTAGCTGACTATATTTATTTTATTATATTTACTCTGCATTATTATTAGGATATAAAAGGAATGAACTAAAAGGAATTAGGATATTAAAAGGAATTAAAAGGAATGAATATTATATATATAATATATGTATAATAATAATAATAATGAATATGAAACAACATTTCATATACGAAATGATTTCAAATTTAACCATAAATGGAGATACATTAAGAAGGGAAATTGGGTTGCCAATTCGGAGCACTTATGAAAATTTATAAACTCTTTTAAACACTAAATATATTGGTTGAATAAAGTAATTTAAAAATAAATAATAAAATTTAAAAAATTTTTTAGAACAATAACAAAGAATTTATTGATAAAGCTCCTTAAACGAATCAGGTCAAGGATACTCTTGCGTATGTGAAAAGAATATGAAAATTTAGATGAATTATATTTTGATAAAATCATGAGTCGTACACTAAAAAAAAAAAAAATTCATTAGTTAGTCCCATTGAATAAGTTTAAAAAATTACACGCTTAATTAGCGCAGCACAATATTACAGCCTCAAAAGAAACTAAAGTTCAAGAAACTATAAATCAATAAATGAAGAAGAAATAAATAATTAAATAAAATAAAATTATTTTTCTTTGTGCTTCTTGGTAGCACATAGAAAATGCTAAACTTAGTCTCATGTCTCTACGACAATTAGAAGACGAGAAAAAACTGATTAAAGTTAAGATTTATTGATTAACAGCGATGATGATTAGTGCATAAAGGATTAAGACGAAAACGGAAAGTGACTGGGAAAAGTAGAAAAATCGACGCTAAAAAAATAAATATATGAAAAGAAAAGAAGATAGCACAAATATCCATGCATGGTAACGGGAGAACGAAACAATGAGAAAAACGATGAAAACAAACAATTTTGTGTATGACTCTCTCTTATTGGCTCTTAACTTATTAAGAGCTAATAAGAATATTCAATATTTAGTGAGAGTTCGATAAAAATTAATTATTTTTATCGAACTCGTTAAATAATTGAAATCTGCTCAGAATTAATAAGTGGGCATTGAACTCAAATGGTCATAGTAGTATACAGCCTCACGAAATCGAAAATTATTATTATGGTTAACCTTTATTCTTTTGAATGGCACATTAATGTAATGAATACTCAGAATCACGAAGTATGTAATAAAAATAATTTTATGTCCAAGAAGTATACTGTTAATAAAATGGCAAATGTCCTAAGAAAATGTAAAAACATTTAAGAAAACTCAAAAGTCATTCTTTCGTTGGTTTTTATTGCAAATAAGAGTGGTCGATGCCGGTAAACACAAGGCTTAAAAGAGCTTGTTTATATATAATTTTCTCTATAGCATAAACACAATGATGTGTAAAAATTAAATAAATTTCTGTCATCCACTCTAAAAAATATTGTCACTTTCAAACTTGAATCAGAATTAAGGATAAGCGGCAAGGCTTACCCATAGTCGAATGTTTTAAGAGAGAAAACTCTCCTATTACTACTACTACACTGAAGAGGAAGAAAACAGGCTTCCGGGTTTGCAATGTTTTTTCTATTGCCAGGTTCAAGGGTCATCATGTGCATATCAGTCATTTCCCAAAATTACTTTGTATTCGCTAAAAGGAACCTTTGTTGCTTGAGCGGCATTGAGATGGTAAGAGGCGAGATCTGTTATGGTTTGATTATCACTCAATGGTGACTTTTGCACTAGAGAACTAGAATGAGACACACAGTTTAACTTGGATTTTGAACTACTTCAAATATTCATAGCGTAGGTGGGACTCAAACCCAGGAAATGTTAAAACGATGGCCAGAATCCTAACCGTTCACCTGTTAGTTCTGCTTTCTGGAGTAAGAGGAAGGATAATAATCCATTTGCAACAGTTAGATGAAATTAAACTTCATACGTTCTATAAAATAGAATAATGTTAAATTTTAGGGTTTGGAAAAGGGTTCTCATAGTCCAGGAGCTCTTAGATATTTTGTACCAAAGGGGATTCAATTTTCAACAATTTTTTTCAATAAGAAGCTCTCCAAGCTGGTTGACATTTACAAGGATAATTCTTTTTTTATTCGTTTTTATTGCTTTGTTCGTAACTGCTTGTATTTAACGTAATGATTTTCGTTCCTTCGAAAAAATTCGATATGCATTTCTGGCTTTTTCGGAGATGAAAAAAGAAGGTCACAATTGAATAGATAATTTTATAATTTTACATCCTATTTTATTTTCCATGCAGATGATATTTATATTGAAACTGTTCAAGAATGGAACCGACCAAAGACCCGCGATACCTTGCAAAACTGTTTTTTTACCTTGTATCTGACATACTCTATATTTGTACTTCGTTATACTTCGCCTAGTTTCGAATTAATGGTTAAAATATGGTCTTCAGCTGTTAACTAGATAATAATATCGAGCAGAGTAATGCGGATTTGCCAATATATGTTCTTTTCAATTTTGCCATACACAGCATTTCATCTTGAAAAACTATTCATATTAAAAAATGATGTAAGAAATTCATATTAGGCTAAGTTTATCCTTAGATTTTTGTAAAGTTTGGTAAATTGAAAAATTTAGAGCAAAAAAAGTTTTTAGTTCTAAAAATAAATGTCAAGAGAGTTTCAGACACAACATTTAATAAAAATTCGAAATCAAATGCTGAAGGATTGCTTATTCAATCAAATGCTTATTATTCAGATTATTAAACTAGAGTAAGAATTTCTCAGACTTTTTCAATGATTACACCAAAAATGGTTAACGAATCAATTTAAAAACACTAGCTCAAGTTTGTTTGTAACATCATCGACCTATTCTATTTACTGAAAGAATGAATAAAAAATAATTTGAAGTCTCTTTATGTTCTTTAAAGCCAGTTCATTTACTTTTCAACAAAAACTTTCTCGTGATATCTTGGATGAAAAATTCTCTCCAGTTACTCATTGTCTGGAATGAGAACTTTTCGTAGCATGTCAACTCTTTCAACTGTCGCACTTTCTAATATTATAAAAATTTTAAGTTTTTTTATAAACCACACCTTTTATTGAAATAACAGAATCTACTAAGCAGAAATATTGCTGCATAAACTTTCCTACAGTGAGTATTGTAAAGTAAACTGATTGCGAAAATTACAAAAACATTGTTATTTTGGATTCGTTTTGTTAAATATGATGAATCATTTTCACTTACTTTAAAGGATTGTATCTTGTAACAACCCAATCCATCAGCTTACTAGATAAAACATAATGAACTTGCTTAAAGGAGACAAGATTTGATTGTGGCTGATAGAAAGCCCTTTACTTGTACAAGCATTAAAATAAGATAAAAATTACTCCTTCCTTATATCTATTAAAATAAAAACAATCATTATTGTTAAATTCATAAGATATTAATTTAACAATTTTAAATTGAAATTAAATCGAAATACTGTTTTAGCTATATTTTTTTTATAAAAAACAATTTTTTAAAATGAAAACACATAATATTGTTGTAAATATTAAACATGAAAGACAATTTTTTTTTCTTAAAGCAATTATAGATTATAAATTTCTTAATGGCTCTCGGAAAATGTAAAAATTAAATATCATAAAAATTTATATTAAAATTACATTATAAAGCATTTTACTATACAATTCCTTTTTAAGAACACTATTATCTCCGATTGTTATTTTTCAAATAAAGACACAGTAAATTTGTATTGTCGTACGTAAAAACCTTAAAAAATTAATCAAGAAAACTGTAAGTCCTCGTATTCTAGGTTTTTTGTGTTCAATGTTTTACATAAGCAATTTCCCATGAGTTAAAAAAAAGCCCCACATGCTTAATACAACTTATTTTAAAATACCAATTGTTCGCAGTCTTAGGATGTTTACATAAGAAAATATTTCTAGAATCACAAGTAATTTATGCAAATTAAATGGGCCAATATTTTTTAGTATAACTTGTTGTAACAAATGTGCTATATGCAGTAATCTAATTAATAAGGCGTCAAAATTTAGCATCATAATATCATACGTAATAATAGAACAGAAACAAATTCTTGTCAAAATAATTGAACTATCAAAACACGCAAAAGTTAATATGCAATCTAAAGATTTTATTTATAGCTCACACCTGTTACAATATAACATCTGTATCTCTTTGTAAATTTGGAACTGTCAAAGATACAGTCCCTATTGGACGGAGAGAATTTTCTTTCCTTAAAACACGTGCTTTAAATTGAGACGGATACATTTAACTATGTTGTACATGTTCCATTTTTTGCTACAAGTAAATCACACATCTTCTAGTTTTATTTAATCACATTTTCCCGAAACTTGCACTTCTGTATTTTTATATTGTTAAAAAGATTTTATTCTAGAGGTTCGAGAATATTAATATGATGATAGAAAGACAAGACGAAGACGAAAAGCGGAGTCTTCCACTTCTAAGTGAAATAAATAATACCAACTATATAGCAAGTCTTGTTGACTTTTTAAGATAATTCTAGAAAGGAGGAACTGAATTTTCTATTAGAAGGATGTACTAAATGGTATCACCAATTTATTTGCGGTGATTCCCTGCACACCTTAACTTTCAAGGAGTTCAGACGACGAACCGCTTTAAAAAT
The DNA here is from genome assembly GCA_030067965.1 of Latrodectus elegans. NCBI lineage: Eukaryota > Metazoa > Arthropoda > Arachnida > Araneae > Theridiidae > Latrodectus > Latrodectus elegans. The sequence goes on along the minus strand of CM057812.1, from coordinate 77,903,937 downwards.
ATATTGTAGTCGCTAAATACACAGTCAGAATAGCACCCCTGTTCCAAGGAGTAGAGAAATGATTGCTGGGTGTATCAGTACGCCACTATAAACATGTAAATCAGCTTTGTTTTTAATAGGTGCTGTAATATACACGGGCAATAATTATCGTAGCATGACATACAGCTGTTAGACTCGTATACCTTTAAAAGACGAGACTATTACCAAAAATTCATAACTTTCGAATGAGTTCGTGTAATAGGTGTAGATGAAAGTTCATTGTTTGGCATTGCAAAGCTTAAACAAGAATATATCCAGAGTGCATGACTTATTGGCTGAAGTGGTAAAAAATGAAAAGTACTGCAATCATATATGTTACATGCGGCACTACAGAGAGCGAAGTTCGATATGTATTGCCAATGCGTAAACGAAGTTCAATGTGGCTTGAGTCTGTAGCAGATTTTCGAGCTGCAGTAGGTAAAAATAATTTTAAAACATCTGTTACTTTACAGACAGTTCTTGGGCTTACGCTTTGTGGCATGGCTCTTAAGGTACCCGAACACGTTCAGAACATTTTTTAAACACATTGCGCGCATACATTGTAACTATTTTTTCTTATTTAACTTTAGCAAACATTAATATTGAGCTACTAATATTTGATATATGCCAATATTGTTCTTCAGAAATGTTAAATATGTCTACAATTTTAAGCATTTTTTTAAATAAATTAAAAAATGATACATTAAAAACTATTAAACATATTTGAAAAAAATTAATACCAAATAATCTATATGTTGTTATCTAGAGCATGTTCTAAAATTTTAAGTTTTTGTTAAAATATAAAATAATTGCGGCTTATGCAATATTTATACTGAAATTTTAGCCAATTTTTCTATGCCATTATTCAAATTGCAGGCCATAATTTGGGAAATATTTAAGTGATTAAAATTCTTTTAGAGTGTACTCTCTAGAATACAATATACAGATCAAACTCATGAAATTTCATATAGTGATATTATAAAAATATTTTGAGTAATCATTTTTGAAGCATGCAAATTCTAGGCAAAAGTCAGTTCTGAGAAAATCGCATTTAAAGATTATAGTATTGTGTCTTTATAAAAAATTCCCATATTTGCTGATTAATTTTTTATTTGATTTGCTGATTGATTTCCAGAACCGTAAATATTTTGTGTATCTTTTAAAAGATTACTTATAATTTATATTTCAAAATTAAACACTGTTTAAATTAATTTTTAACATCATTCTGGATCTTTAAATGCCCACTTCCGGTGCTTTAAAAATGTCCACTTTTGGTTTCCTAATCTTTACGAAATCCTTCATATCTCGGAATCTAATTAACGTAGAGACAAAAGCAAACTTGTTTTGTAAAGCTATTTAAATTTCTTATTTAACGAAAGGAATGAAATAAATTTATCATTTTTGGTCGAAATTGACGTTTTTAACGTGTACGGGTACCTGAAGTAATACCCATTTATACGTGAGTAATATAAAGCAACAGCTGATTGGGGTATGAGTTGATGCACTAGCATAATTTCCGTACCAATTCCTAGAGTTCTATCAGGTAGGTGAAAGCAGCCAAGTGGAAGTCTTTAAAATTTAAGAAGAAGAATTTATGAAGCAGGACAAAGCAAGAGAACACCAATATTTGACCTGATAACCCTAGAGGTATTATTTCACTTGGAGGACATTGCAACTATGACCTATTTAAAGTGCTCCCAGCAATCTTTAGTAAACACGAATGACCTTCGTCTAAGTCGGGATTTGAACTCACTAACTTCCCATAATGAGAACAATGATCTAAATAATCAAGCCACTGTGACCTTATGGAGGACGCAGAGGAATCCGCTGTGTTTCATGAAAGCTGGTCCTGTATTGATAAAAATGATGGTCGCGGGGGTTGGTTAGATGGAAAACAGCTGACCCTTGCCGGCCAGCCAGTCTGGCTTAAACGCACTGAATACGTATTTGAAGTAATGATCAGAAGAGCAATTTCTTATCACATCAAATACATCCATGTTTATCCCAAATAATTTGACTACGAATAAATACATTAATTTAATGATTTTTAAATTGTTTTGACGCCATTCATGATCAGAACTTCAGAGTGTTTTACATCAGGATGAAGTTAGGGTTCATGACATTGTTGTCATCCAATTTGCTTTACAGAGTGGGAACACTGCCTTGGCCTGATGGATCACCAATCGAATACTTGCGAGATATCTGGGAACGATAACCCGAGCGTCATTTAGGATCAACCGATTCACCAAATGCACAATCTAGGGAACTCCATCCAGCAAAATGACAACTGGCACCTGAACGAGATCTGTGTCAATATGTTTATATACTTGCATTCAATATTCTTATGGAGATACACCATTTATAGGTGCACCAGCATTTTATAAGTGCATTGAATCGTATTCCACCTATCTCAGAAATGAAATTGTAGGCATTTAAATGTATTATCAAGACAATATTGGTGCAATTTCATTTCTCTACTTTCATTTGTTCTTGGTGTTAAGTTTTCATCCCGCCAGTGAATATTTACTTAGAAAAAAAACAAATTTTTATTATTAAATCAAATCGCTTTTTAAAGTACACTATATATATATATATATATATATATATATATATATATATATATATATATATATATATTAGTATGAAAAGACAATCTCGTTTAATGTTGTATTTAGTTAGTATTCGGGTTTTTTTTTTTTTTTCCTCCATCAGACTGACATCGCTGAGTAAAGATCTGTTTTTCTAACGCTCTTGACTTAGAGAGCGATCTGAACACTTCTTTTCCTCTCTGATGGCCGTGGATGGCGGCTCTGCCGAGGGATCTACGATCGTTGTCCGGTCCCTCCTGATGAGTACTGCGGGGGATGCACTACACACCGATGCGATGGATAACAATGAATATACGGAACATCTTGATACTTCAGCTGGGCCTACCATGGATATGTGTGCTGTGATTTCATACAACAAGGAGTTTGATAGTGCCAAAACTCCATGCGATTAAAAAGATGGAAAATGGATTTCCAAGGGCCCTTATCCAGGCCATCAAGAGCTCATTAATGTGAATTCCTGTAATGATCCAGATAATTTGCTACGTGTAATAAAGTGCATTGTATTGCGACTAGATGAGTTTATCTCACTAGATCCAAGTGTGCCGATAGCTAAAATTGAGAGGCGTGATTACCTGAGTAAATTGATTCAAAACATTGAGCTACTAGAAGTTCCCGCTTCAACGCAGAAACCCCTTTATGGATAGTGTAGAGACAAGTGAACAAGAATGAAAAGCATTTCAGAAAATACAAAATGCACTACGATATAAAAAGAATGCAAAAAGCAAATAGCTTTTTAAAAGAAAGAAATTCTGAAGACAAAATTATCCAGGTAGATGAAGTTCTGTACAAATAAAAAAGCGATTTTGGTATACTGCAAAAAAATTGCATCTGATAGTCTTTATAAGCCAACTTTATATTAACCTCTGTACAATACTTCAAATAATTCCAAATCTATGAACGTAATTCATCAGGAACTTCTCGCTCAATATTTCCCTTCAACCCAGGATGATTTGCCTTTTTATTAAAGCCTTCGAACCATTCTGTTAAATCCAACTCTGATCCACTTTGTTCCTTAACTGAGCTAAGTACACCATAAATAATTTCAGTAACTTTACTTCTCCAGGAATTAATAACCCAATAGTTAAATTGGTCTTTCATGCTTGTCCGCGATTTCTTCTTTCAATACCTGCTTAAAATCGCACTGTTTTCCCAAAATTTCAAGATCGGCAAAATGATATTCTTTCTAAAAAGAACAAAGATCCGAAATTACATTCCTCCTATTGCTTGCTACAGCTATGGAAAAGGTACTATAAAAACTATCAATGAATTGCTTGAAGCACTATCTTCATAAAACGTGTTTTCTCATCAATAGTCAATTTGATTTTCATTCCAACATGTCTACAGAACATGCCTTAAATAAAACTAAGATTATTACAAATAGGTATAGAGAAAATGATCTTCACTCGGCCCTGCTTAGTTTGGATATTCAACAATCTTAAGACTCTCTTTGGTGGCCAGGTCTGAGACTGGCACTTTTAAACTCGAATCGTCTGTCGAATATTGTCAGATCTCTTTATAGTTTTTTAGAAGACCGAAAACTGCAGACTATTTCAGATGGTGGTTCAACCATTATCCAATAAACTAAAGGTTGTCCTCAAAGCTTTATCGAAAGCCTGACTCTTTAAATTATTTACTTTTACCAGACTGTATCCCATAATTGGCCATAATAAACTATCATTTCTGCCCCACATTAGGCATCTCAAAACGAAAGTTGTACCAATTGCATAAAGACTGAGATCAATGGCAGATAGAGCCTAGGGTATCAAAAGTAAATTAATGAAGTCCATCTACCTCACCATTATAGAAATAATCATCACCAATGGATTTTCATTTTGCGTACTTTCACTCAGTACAAGAAACATAGCATATCTCTCCAGCGTACAACGCAGTTTCACTCTCCTCAAAACAAGATGCTGCATCTACAGCAGCTACAACTGTGTTAGTAGCACTATCACCACTCACCTCAAATTAGAGCAAGAGCTTAAAACCGATATAACACTAAGAGATCAACATTTCTCAGCAAGTTCCATCGAAGCCCTGTACATAAAGACACCATTCCTTCTTCACTCTAGCTTAAGAATATTCACTTGTATAATCTACAGCAATCACACCGACGACCATTAAACCACCCAAATTCAATCCATCAGTTGAAAATTATTTTACAGATAGCTCAAATTATGACCAAAACACAGGAGTTGCTATCACAATTATGATAAATTCGATTGAGGAAACGTACCATCGCTTCAAACCGCAAGCTTTCAGTTCAGTCTTTCAAGTCGAAGCATTATAGCTTATGAAAGCAACTAAATAATGCAAAAGAAATGAAGTACTTCATACTGACTATTTGTATTGAAAGCTTGTCAGTTTTAACGGCAACCTGTGATCCACAACACAAATCAATCTCAATTCACAAACTACATCTAACACTTCAACAAGTACCAAAAGACACGAGAATTCAACTCAACTGGATATATATTTACGCAGGAACTTAATGCAATAAGCTTGCGGATCAAAGAGCAAAAGAGCAGTAAAGGATAGTAATGCCCAAATGATTATCTTGTCACAGCCAAAATCTGCTCAACAATTAAAACTGAAGCAACAAACATTAACTTTATGGCAAGAGTAGTGGGACACACTGTAGAACAGGGCCGATTAATCAAATAAATAATCCTTACAGTTTCAAACAATACTATCCAAACAAATCCACACATGAATTACATGATAACGAACCATGGTCTTTTCCTTATTTACTTCAATAGAATAAAAGAATCCAAGCCGAACCTGTACGTGTCTGGTATCGAGGGTACATTTGACCACTATTTGCAGAGCTGCCCCCTCGCGAATCGCCTACATTTAAAGAAACCTGTTAATATGCCATCCATCGCTTTTTGCTTTTCAAAAATTTTGCCTTTCAAGTTCTTTTCAGAAAAAAGAATTAGAGATATTGTGAAACTGCTACCTGTTCACGGATTGGATGTTGGTCTAAAGAAGACACAGCCTGTGATAGATCTGGAAACATCAAGCTCATTTGGACTTTACACAAGAAACACATTCACTTATAAACAATTTTAATATTTTCTTCATTTTCAAAGGTCAGGCAAAATATAAAGAACTAAAAGTTATAAAAAATAAACTACAGAAAACACACCGAAGTCATTTGACTAAGGAGCAATCTTTCCTCTTAACATCTCCATTCCTCCGTGGAGCAGCAAAGAGCCCCACAAAGGGGCGGATGTTCCCTGCCCATTACTTCTCCAGAGACAATTTCAATATTATGCAATATAAATTATAAAAGAACATTTATCGTCCTATCTTCTTACTCCTGATTCTATGCTAGTGTTGCATACCGATAAAAATAGTCATTTAAGTTGTACATAGTATTGTACTTGTTCCAAATCGTCTGTATATATAAGTATTATAACGAAATATTCAATTCTTAAAATTTTCAGCTATGTATTAATGAATCATAGATTCAGTTTCTTTTTGATAGATATCGTATTGCACAAAAAAATATGCTGTATTTTAATTTTCAGACATGTACCTAAAGGGTGGGTGTATAATAACTTTGTAAATATATTTAAAAAAAATAAATAAATAACTTTGAGTGATGGCGGAAAACCAAGCCGGTAACCAATAGGAATAGAACGGGGTCCCTTTTCACTGTTAAATGCTAAATGTCGTATGCTTTCTTTAGGTTGCTAGATAAAAGATGCACATGCAGTATTGCAGACAATATTTTATTTTTAAATTTTAATTAAAAAGAAATTAAAAAAACTATGTTTATTATTTTATCATCATTCTCAACTTGCTGTATTGTTAAATAAATCGATTTGACAATAGATGTATCCATGTATGGAATTACTAATGGAGTGAATATTTTATTAACAATTTTAAAAATAATGAAATTGTTGATATAAAACTCATAAACAGTCTATTTAAATACAAAAACGTAATCCGTTCAAAATAAAATTTATCTTTGTAAATAAATTATACTAACATTTAATCAGAAAATAGCATAACATTTATATGCAAATTAAATATTTTTTGTAAAATGTTTATAATTACATTATTTATTATATAGTGAAAAATTTAGGAATGCTAAATCTTAGAGAATGTAGCAGATTCATGATATGCCAATTTAAATTATTGAATCATAAAAAAATTACATTCCAAAGTCAGAAAAAAAAATTGCAAACTCACGAGATTTTTTATCCCCAGCAGCTCCAGGAAGGTTCTGTGGTACCCAGGAATCTCATCCAAAGAGGCATGGAAGGAAAAATATTAAAAACATGAAGGTTACTAACTCTAAAATTAGGAATATTTTTATATTATCCACAAAAAAAATAACTAAGGAAGTGGTAAAAAAGTAAACGTTTTATAAGTATGAATTAATTTTAATTTTTAAATCCATTTCACATCAAAATTACTAATCAAAATGAAATATATTTATCGAAAAATAACTATTTCAATAAATGAATCCGGAAAAAATTATTAATTAATTTATTTATTTACCTAATCGATACATTTTTTAAAACTGCCGACTGAATTAAGAAAAACTGAATCTACTAGCGTATTTTCTTTTCTGCCTTTTTAAGGAGTCTGCTTAGACAATAATATCAACATTGTCTTGAATACATATGCATACATTTCAAAAAATAAAACTTAAAATTGAATAATAAATGTAAATGGGAAAATACAACACATAAACCTTTCCAACTGTTAAAAGTTGGTGTAAAGTTTATACCAATCATAAAAGGACAAAAGTCACTTTGTTAATGAAAAAGTAGCAACACATAAAATATTTATGAGTGAGGAAAACTACATCATAGTTCCTGAAAAATATTAAATATTCAGAAAAAATACATAATTAATTACAAGTTTTGCTGGTATGGTACCAGTTATACATTAAGAAAATATGAAGCATAAATTCGTCATAACTTTACCACAGTGTGAAGAAGTTTTCAACAACTTGGAATAAAACCAAATCAAATTTAATATAATTAATGGAATAAAAAATGATCAATTAATATCGTTTTGGAGGGCTCTGCTATTCAAATATCTATAAATCATATGAATATTATAAGACTTTTAGAGATTTCTATTGACTGAATTCTAAAAATAATCGCCGACCGATGGCGAAATGCTTAGCATCATTAATCTCGAAGCAATAGGTCCAGTGCATCCTGGTTCGGGCACTGAGTGACTTTTCTCACTCTTTGTGTGTTTCGCTATCCTTTCATCTTTCGGGGCAAAGAGGGCACACTCACAGGGTGCCCCATTGTAAATAATATTACTATCACCTTCGCCCCTTGTAGCGCTACATCAGATTAAATTCTCAAAACATCCGTGCATTAAAAAAAAAATCTAGAAACGATACGCTTATTGAATTTGTCAATTTTACTTTACTTATTAAAAATTAATAAATGAATTGATTTGAAGCCCTAGAAATTAAATTGGAAAAATACACTTACATTTTAATTTTAAGAACATATTTTAGGAATTTATATGAAATATTTACACAGAAATTAAATTAGAAAATAATTTGTAGACTTTAACATAAACAACATTGTTACGGCATCACGTTGTGGGCTCTGTAAAATCTAATATTATTCAGTAAAAGCATAAATAAATTTAAAGTTAAACCAATTTCTCTTCAAATTATAATCTCAAAATAATTAATAATGATTTAAATATATTGTTTCAAATATTTCATTGGTTTATTCTTTTCAATACTCGGGAATTAATATTTAAAAATGTTTTTAAAAAACTACTAGTAAAATATTTTTGAGGAAGCTAAAAAATGTCCATTGATTAAAAAATATTCAGTTAGTGAAATCCTTAAGAATATTAATTCCAAGAAAGTTAACATTTTATTAAACAATGTGTAGAGTGGTCAAACGGCCAATTAAAAATTTCATCTGGCAAATTGGAAATAATAACTCCAATAAATAGTTGCTTATTTTACTTCTTTCACTGAAAATTATTTCTTTAATCAAATTGGAATGAAGTTAAACATTTCGCTTAAATTTTGCATAATAAATCAATGTGCTCTTAAATTATCACATTTATGATGTTTAAATACGCAGTAGAATAAATTAATAAAAATTTAATATTGTGGGTGTGATGCGTCTATTCAAAATTACAATTGATTTGAAACCAAACATTACATTTATTATGAGTGTTAATATAATAATTAATATACAAATATAGCAATAAACTCTTTCTTTTCTTTAAGCAAATATCTACCTAAATTTCCAAATCTACATCTAACAATAAAATATGATCACACTTCTATTCAATAAAAAAATCCATTAGTCATGAAATTGCTTATGTCGTTTTAGTTCTTTTTCTAGATATAAAGTAAAGAGCTTATCTACCTTAATGATGATTTATAATATCTAGTTTGGTGCATAAATTGTTCAGGAACATATTTCAATAAAGGAATTTAACAAGTTTTATGACGCTGCTAATAGGTAAAATCAGCAAATGTAAATGCACGACTGAAAAGGGCAAAAATAAAAATTAAGTAACATTAAATAGAATGAAAGGGTTAGTTAAGAGACTGTACAACAGTCATAATCAAAACTACGGAATATTATATTTAATTATCTCAAGAAGAGATTTAATAAAAACCAGAATATTTTTTAAATTGAATTCGCATTAATTTACACTAGTATAACACAAAATGAAAGCAGCCAAGGATTAACTATCAGCGTTTGCAGCGAAAAAATTATAGTCAAATACTACACTATAGCACTTGACTATTTTTCAGACATATTGCTATGGTGGTTGCAAAGAAATCATCTCCAGAAAAATAGCTCCATGTGAGAGTTATTCATGTGCATCACAATGTTATTAGAATTTAAGAAAAAAATATTCTTGATATCTTACAAAAAATAAAATGGTTCACAGTGACTATTTTTTATCCAATCAAATATTTTGTTAATAAGGAAATGAATGAACATTTCTTCTAGATCAAAATTCAAATAATATTTTTAGATGATAAAATAAATTGTATTTTTACAACGCAGTTTGATAGAATACATAGATTGCAATAAAAGCTTCAGCAAGACAGTACGCTGTACTCAAATAGCATTTTAACATACATAATATTAGACAGCTCTCTATTTTCTAATCTTCACCCCGAATATTGGTTAGTAGGTATCTTTGCAATGAGGCATTTGCATATTTTAAAAGAACTTAAGACTACTCTGGATAATTTAGAAAAGAAATCCAGATTGTGTGAATCATTTTATCACCACGCAGACCTTTTGTAGGAAGGAGATATAAAAAAGGACATTTCCTCTATTTCACACAAAATTAATATAATATTTTTAGACGGGTGGTTACATAAATTATATTTATCTAATGCAACTTGACAGCTGCCATGAATTAAAATTATGAGCCTTTTCTAGGAGAAATCTTTCTGTAAGTGATTTTTCTGACCATACTGGACAACTATTCCCATGGAAGCTACGTTATAATATTCTTCACAAGGAAGGTTGATCTATATTATTATCAAAGATGATGTATAATATGTAATAAGAGATTTAAAAGAAGATTCTATACTAAAAAATAAAAATATTGGGTAAACCTTTGTCATTACTGAAATTTTAATTGGTCGATGAGAAATTACAAGGACTTTTCCTCAAATCAAATTTAGAAGATAAATATTCTTTGGTGATAAAATAAATACACTTCACATTATGTACAGAATGACATTTTCAACGGATAGATTACATTTAAAAGATAACTTTGAGGAAAAAGCTCTTTCCAAATAAAATACCTCAACATATTAATCGTATTAGAAAATTATTTTTATATAAATATTATAATGAAATTTTCTTGTGAACTATTTTAAAATGAAACATTACTGTGAAAGTGTAATTTAAAAGTATTTATACAGGATGAAGTTTAAAAAAAATCAATACAATTTGAAATTTTATCTAGTAAAATTGTGTGTTCATGAAGAATTAATGTAATTTTATCTTCATTACATTTAATAAAAATCAATTATTTCATAATGAAATAAAACATATTGCTGTAAAAGCCTTGGCCCATTCATTTTCTAGTCCAACTGCAATTGTTTGCACAACTGACAAACAAGACCAAGACATATGGTTCAAATTGAAATAAAAACTACTGCAAATGACATAATGGCTTTCATTTATTTCAATCTTAATAATATTTTTAAATGTTATAATGAAACATCTTTCTTTAAGAACTCCTAGGTGATTCTGACAATCATCGCTAGGAGAAGACTCATTTAATGCAAGAAATATATAGAAAATTTCCTTAATATTTAAATTTAGATAACAATATTCATTTTGGTTAAAAGTATCTATTAGTTTTTAAATGAGTGTTACAAAGATTCTATAAACAAGCACAAAAAATTCGCATGCATTTTATTGGCAACGAGGCAGTCACGGACACAATTTAGTTATTCATAATACGTTTGATCTCTGTTGCCGCCTTGAAAAATTGTTTATCAGGCCATAAAAGGCGTCAATTAGGGCAATTTCCTACGCTCTTTCTTCTTTCTGAAAAATTTGATTCAGAATTATATGTTTTTTGTAGCGGTATAATTCGTGTTCAGTATCGAGCTCAAATAAATATTTGTTTTTGTTTTGTTATCGACTGATTATTTAAGCCCTACCATTTAGGTCAGTCGACTGGTAGGTGAATTAGGTCCTATGGATACACAAAAAATCTGAAACCATTATTGTTCAGTATCGTTAAAAGGTATTACTTTCGTTTTTCATCATGTCGGATTTTAAAGTCTTGAATCGCAGACGAGGCATTTTGAAAACAAAAATTGGAAGATTAGTTAGTATCTTAGATAAAAGCGACAAAGCCCAGAATGAGGATGCTGTTACTTTTGAAGTAAAAATTAGAATATTCCAGAAGCAAAAAATGTTATAATTGAATTGCGTCTACAGAACCATGCTATCCTAGACGAAAAAGATATAGAGGACAATGAACAAATCCTTGATTAAATGGAAGAAGAAATCGAAGAATTGGAAGTAAGCTTGTTAAAATTAAAATTCTCCTTAAAAAGTGAAACATTGCTTGTTGATTCATTTGCTAATGAAAGGAACTTCAGTGGTATAAAGGTAGAATTACAAGAAATTTCTCATCCAAAGTTTTCGGGACATTATGAGGTCTGGTTTAATTTTAAAACATAGGTTAAAATATTGATTTCTTCTAATGAACATTTTGATGAAAATCACAAATTATTTTATTTGCAATCGTTCTGAACTGGAACTGTGCAACAAATTCAAACAACAGTTTCCCTTCACTTTTTCAGGTGTTACAGGAACGAAAAGATAATAAAAGGCTTATAGTAAATTCAAATATTTCGGGATTAATAAATTTAGAAAAAATTAACCATAAATCAGGAATTGTATTAAGATGTTTACTAGACAAAGTGATTAAACACGTTAGAGTTCTTAAATCTTTAAATTTGGGATTAGATGATTTAAGTAATAATATTTTAATTAATGTTGTTTTACAAAAGGTAGATAAAGGAATTAAGAAGGCTCCACGAAATGTCGTTTAAAATATCCGAATTACCCAAGTGGGGTGAATTTACTAAACTTTTAAAAGGATGTCAATTTTTGGAAAATGCTCACACATCTCAGTTAAAGCCAAAAATGGGCAATAAAATGAAAAGTTTTTTCGTTGACTCTAATGTAAATAAATCTCAGGGTTTAATTTGTAACTCATCACAATATCACCCGATTTTCAAATGAGCACAGTTTTTAAAGGCTAGTGTGAAGCAAAGATTTTTAAAGAAACAGATTTCTTTTAACTAAGCAAAGATCTTAATTAAGAAATTCAAGTTATGTTTAAGATGCTATAGTTTGAAACATAAATTAAATTCTTGAGATTCTAAGCAAAGTGTAAGTGTAAAATATGACAGTCAATATGTCATGGATCCCTTTTGCATGACTTTTCGAAATGGGAAATAAAAAATAAAAGCCAAAGTTTCAAGCAGCCACCCAACAACATCAAGAGCAAGGAGTTGAAGCTAAGGTAAACATTACCCCCTCAGAGTTTTCTGAAAATACATGTACAAGTGCCAATTATCACGGACATAAATCTCAAACAGTAGTGTTAGAGGCTACAGCTCGCGTTTTAGTGCGCAATGCTTTTGGAAAGTAACATGTGTTGCATATTTTCTTGATAATGGCTCCATGATAAATAATATAAGTCGCAAGGCTACAGATGTGTTGTGGTTAAAGGAAATCCAGGTAAATATGCCAATTAGAGGATTAAGTGGCCCGTTGATAAATGAAAAATGTAAGGCAGTAGTATAAATTTTTAATTCATCTAAAGATTTTTTATTTGAGCTTCGGAATTTGTAATTGTTCCGAAAATTATGAATATAACACCCACATGACAGTGGGATATTAACTTTAGGAATTTGCCTAACTGGCGGATCCCGCATTTTTCAGACCTAGGCAAAATTGACGGTCTACTTGGGGCAGAATTATTTGTTGATATATTAAAATCTGAAAAATTAAAGCTTAAGGATTCTCGCTTAGTTCTACAAGATAGTGTTTTCGGTTTTAGTGTTAGTGTCTCAAATGACATTTCTAATACGACCAGCAATCATTATTGCGGACTGATACAGGAATCAATTATCTAAGCAATTGGAATCCTTATGCAAAAGGTAAAAGCGCAATTCTCAAATGAAATCATTATATGAACATTTCTTGCGAAAATATAAGGATCTAAATCATACGGAGTGGGTATCAGGGGATCGAACCCTAAACATTGTATATTACAAGTCTCATCATGGAATCTTACGCTCCAACAGCAAATCAACGAAGCTAAGGGTAGTTTTTAACACCTCAGCTCCTACATCTACAGGTATATCTTTCAATCAGCTGCAAAAGTTAGGTAGAATTCCGCAGAGAGATCTTCTATCCATAATGCTTTTGTTTAGGAAGGATAAGTTTGTTTTTTTGACAGATATATGCAATATGTATAGACAAATCTCAGTCCATCCATCCCAAGGACATTTAAAAATTCTTTGGAGGGAAGATCCAGACATTTCAGTTAAAACATTCAGATTTAATACTATAACATATGGAACTGCCGCCGCACCCTAACTTTACACGAGAGTGCTTAAACAGTTATGTGATGAAGAAGCTTCGCTCCCAGATACTGCTAGGATTGGACGAGATGATTTTTATATATTAACGGGATCACATGGTCGGGAATCACTAAGACAATTACTACTCCAGCTGGTGGACTTATTTGCACCTGCAGGTATGTCCCTTCACAAATGAAATTCTAACGATGATTATCTTCTCGAAGATATTATTAGTAGTGAACAGTATTCCTTCGAAGATTCTGAGAAAATTAGTTTGGTTAAGGTTCAAGGAGTATTGTGGAAACCTCAACTTGATTGCCTTTCATACAAGGTTACAATTCAACACATAGAGCCACTTACACTAAACTCTCTGAATTGTCAGACATTGGAAGAATATTAGGTCCTCAAGGACTTAATGGTCCTGTTGTGACAAAGAAAAATTGTTCATTAAAGAACTTTGCCTCTTAAAGGTAAATTGGGATGCTACGCTTCCAGTTGCTCCTTTAGAACGGTGGACAGAATTTATGTGTCACTTCGCCCAAACCTAGAAACCTTAGTTATTCCAAGATGTTTTTGGAATGATGGAAATATTTCGATTCACGGATTTGCAATCGTTTCTACAACTGCTTATGGTGCAGTTGTTCATGCGCATTGCAAGTTATACGATGGAACTATTTTGGTTCCCTTTTTGTGCAGTAAATCCAGAATTGCTCCAGTAGAACAGATCACTGTTCCTAAACTAGAGTTTGATGCAGCTTTCCTGGTGGCTGAACTTATGCAAAAGTTTAATAAAGCCTTACCCATCATGGATTGTGCAACAATTTTGTGGTTCGACTTCAATATCGTTTTGACTTAGATAAAAAAAATATCGGCCCATTAACTGAAGACATTTGTTAGCAATCGAGTAGCACCCATACAAGAGCTCATTGCGAACTGTCAGCGGTGAATGTGTCCTCAAGGGAGAACCCAGTAGATATGATAACCAGAGGCTTAGCTCCAGATGACATAAGTAAAGACCTATAGTGGAGTGGACAAGCATTTCTTAAGGAATCCACTCAATTACAAGAGACTAGTATTCCAGAATATGTTGCGGACAATAATATGTACTCGCGGGAACTGAAACAACCCGAGAACATTAACTGTCACACTGGAAGGTCCAGATTTAGGTCATATTCTTAATGTTACTAATAACTATGTTAAACTCTAATTAGAGTTTTAAGTTTTTGTTTCAGATTTAATCAAAATATTAGAACAAGGGATGGCAAGCGTCATGGACCGATCTGCAGTGAAAAGTTCATTTCGCAGAAATGAATTTAATTTCCATGGTTCCATTAGAATAATTTACGGAGGAATATAAGGTCTTCAAGGGAAATAAATCAATTCCAGATAAAAGTTCTTTCAATTTTTTAAATCCTTTTTGTGATACAAACGGTGTCACCAGGGTTAGAAGTCGTCTTCAAAATTCCCATATAGGTTACCAGAAAAAACACCAAATTATTCTTCCTTCATAAAGTAGTAAGTAATTTTCTGTGCAAATTATGGAACATTTGCACAGAAAATACTTTCAAATTGGACCACAAGCTCTCTTGTATTACACGAGACCAATATTTTTGTCAATAAATTGCAGAAACTTGACAAGGAGAATTGTACATAATTGCGTAATTTGTAGAGAAAACAAGCCTATGGTAGTAGAGCAATTAATGGGAAATCCTCCTCAGGAAAGAGAGTTATGGTAAATCCTTCATTTACAATATTCAGATATTCTATGTAGATAGTTTCACAACAACAAAATTCAGATGTCAGTGTTTTTAGTTAAAAATCACTAACTCGTTACAAAACCTAAGTACTTCAAGACAAATGAAAAGTAAAGCGAAACATTGATAAACACATAGAAACTGCTGGTAGACTTGGATTCATTTTTCGCTTAAGGTTATTTGTTTGTAGCTCAAAGGTCAGTTTTTGCACACGACTCATTAGACTTTAAATTACATATTAAAGTAGATTTTGAACTACAACAACCAACATTCAACCCCAAGGTGGGATTCGAACTCACAAACTGTTCAAGAGAATGCTTTAGCGCTAACCAAATTCTTTGTATATATATATTTGGTTCAAATCTTGTTGAGAATCCCATTACACGCAGGACAACTGAAGAACAGATTGTTCACATATTGACAATTTAATTGTTTTATGAATGACTGGAATTTATTAATATATAAAATAGTTTTTAGCCATTGGTTGTGTTTCACTTACGACAATAATATTGTTACTCGAGCTCGCCGGTATTTAGTAATAAAATTTCATTATTTGGATTGGAAGGACCCAGATAATTGTTCACCAATGGAAGATAGAACTTCGATTTTCCGCGTGCAAGGCTGACTGGGTTAGTGCTAGGGTGTTTTCCGGGTTCCGTGCTTCGCGAATACAGCTCACAATCCATAAAAAACTTCATGGAAAAAAATGAAAAGAGGATGTTCAAATGTTTATGAACCGCGTTCGGGATTGAACTTTCCTCTGCACGATGTTAAAATACCATAAATTATCAGGATACACAGGCCTAATAAACCAAGAAAATTAACTGAATTTAATGCATGATTAAAACTGAAAATTAAATTTAATTCAATATTACTTAAAATTATTAAAACTGAATTGAATGCAAAATCGATATCATACCTATTTCGGCAATACAAAATTATTCATAGTAAAATAATTGGTGAAATATAAGCATATTTTAAAGGCTACAAAACTAGTGAAAAATTCTTTTATTTATCTTGAATATTATAAGATTCAATAAAAAAATTCAAATAAATTGATTATAAATTTATAGTTATTCTTAACTCCATACTATTTCAAGCTCTTAATCGATCCACTCCATGTGTCTACTGTCTATATTAATTATAAATGGATTTCGTAAACGGACCTCTAAAACACTAATGTATCCAATATATCTAAATATTAACTGCTTACACCTTTTTAGATAAATTAGAGATGGTACCAAATGGTTATCCTTCGATTAAACACTAAGAATCTCACCTTACGCTTGTAATGGTTTGAAATCCACTTTCAACTTTACATTCCGGTTTAACTAGTCCTCGTGTGGAAAAAATGATGGTTAAACGACAAACAAATCAAAGATCTTCAAAAATATGTTTCATTAGTTGCGAGTGAAATTAACGAATTGCTAAAAAGGAAATTCGGAAAAACTCCAAACATCTATATGGATAGAATATTGACAAAAAATTCATATTATTATCGATTAAAAAAAAAAAAAACACGGGGCAGATGTGAAAATGACTTGGAATTGTCTTTGACTATAAAGTTGACCGCTTCGAGATGTCGAACATTCATTTCCCTTGCCTATGACAGCCATCTTCGAAAGGAAAATTACATTTCATTCCCAGACAATAGGAAAATAGACATTGCGCTTCAGCTTTCAACATGTCATTTATCAATTTGAATGCTTAAGAATTTTCAAAATTACCTTCCTTATAACACAGGAATAAGAACGACTGTTTAAGAAAAATCATCATAGAGAAAATTGTGATAGGTATTGAAAAAGATCTTTCAACTGTGCTTAGCTATAAAATTTTTGCTACCTTGTAACTTTATAGATATAAGAAAGATTAAAGATTTCTTTGACGGCAAGCATTATTGAAATAATCAAACACCTCCTTTAAATTGCTATGGCCCAGTAATTCTACAGCCCCCTTAAGACTGAGAATAAGTTTCAATCCCAGTTACTGTGTGTGTGTTAAATGACTATCTGCTAATATATATTATTATTAAAATAACCCATAACATGTAAAGAAAGTTGCTTATACAAAGTTAAGATTACATAACGTGAAAATATTCAATCGGAAAAAAGATCGTGTTGAAGTATACGGATCGTAAAAAGTGATAGAAAATAATTCAAAGTACTTCATACATAACTTTGATTTGTTGAAAAGGATTTTTAATTTCTTATTTTTTTAATAATATATGCTTAAGTATTATTATTAATCAAAAACATCAAATATATTTACTAAAAGTAAGCAAAAATAATATTGTATAAAATAACCATAAAAATTATATATACATAATAGATATTTGTGATGATGAGATTTTTAAAGAGGGGGGGGGGATATTTAATTTTATTGAAAAGAACAGAAGTCTGAAATGGTGTGGATCATGACATAAATAATTATACAGTAAGTTTAATCACTAATAATTACGGATTACATTAACTTATGAGGCTGTTTTATCAAAATATATAAATGAAGCATAACTTAGCTAAATGCCATCTTCCCAGTATAAGATTCACTTCCTAGAACTCGAAGCTTTTCTCACTTCAACCCCGAACAAAATTTCAACGAAAAAATTATTTTATTTATAGATTCTCGATACAAATACACTTAACGGAAGAAATCAAATTCCAAAATCAGATTTGAAAATGATGAAATAGTTCTTAAAAAGTGAATGCATTTTTCTAACTTATTTTTATGTATTTCGACAAATTAAATGCTTCATCATTTCTCCTTCAATTAAGCAGTTAAAAAGTATAATGCAAAAAGAAAAGTTTTAGTTTAAAAATTAGATTATTTTACTAAATCCTTTCTAATATCAGCATTCAGACATCCGGGAACATGAAATTGCAAACCACGCGTCAGCACAAAATTCAAGTGCAGATGTTTCTTCTCGAGGGGAAGAAAACATTTCTCTCCCCTTCATTCAAAACCTGTGTGGTTTTAAAACTCGGGTTTTCCATTGCACAAGATGTGGATTATGTAAATATATATAAGATGCCTTATTTTTTTAAAGAAAAGAATAGAAAATACTGAAATTTATTATAATATTTTCGATTTTCTTCATAATATCTGCATAAGGAAGTACGAATAATTCGTTTTTCTTTAATTCTAAATTAATTATTTAATATATTGTTGGAGTTTTAGATATAGTAAATTTTTTGCTTTTTATAAATTTCTATGCAGAAAATTAAAAAGTTATCCACCAACTACCGAGTTTTTTAAAATGTTATCATATAAATTAGTAAATATTTAGGTAACTATATAACCTAAAAAATATATCGTTAGTAAAAAATATTTTTTACTATTAATCTTAGCATTTCAACATTTTTAATAACAAAATACATTCGTTGGTAACAAATGTATTATTAAATTTTATAATAAATTAATTAAAAATTTTTTCAAATAATTTACACAAAATATTTATTAATAGACAGAAAATATAAAAGTTTCCTGAATATCGAGGAAAAGAAACTAGATTCAAATTCAGATTTGAATTTCCTCAGAAAACACAGAGAAAAATTAACTTAAATAAGCTTCTTTTAACGAATAATTTCCTTAAGATATCGTTTAAATTAACTGCGTTATTCAGTTATTTGATACTTTTTAAGAAATAAAACTAAGAGTTATCAACCTTTTGATTTAATTTTACATAAAAATCGGAATCAATATTTTTAGGGAAAAATATAACAACTTATAAGAAAATTTTGAGTGTTTTCGTTTAACTATTTTTAATATTATCCTGACTTTTGTCAGGAAAATAATCATAGAAATTAATAATTTAAATATACAGAGAATTAGGAATTTTTAACTATCATTTCATGATTTTTCCTCATTCAAGTTTAATAATCACTTTGTGCTTTTATACAGAAAGTAATAATAATTGATAACTTTTACATAAATACAGTTTCTTATGAACAGGGAAACAATAAATACAGGAGATGTTAATATTTACTAATTGGAAACCGTAAAAAAAAAAAAAAAAGCTGTTTTGTTAATAACACTATTTACTAAAAGTGATCAATTTGTAAGCGAAAACTTACACTTACCTTATTTTTCACGGGATTAAGATTCAGGAGTTTTCCTTCTATATTTACATCAATGATTAAAAAAAATTCTCCGATATCTTTATTTATCTATTTATTATTAAAAGACATTGAAGGATGACAACTACTTATAAGAAATTATTTACAAGATTTAATGTCAATGCACACGCATCTATTTTCCTTACGAATCAAAACATAAAAGCATTCTGTTTAGTTTTTCTCACGTGGGATCATGGGATTTCAAACTGACGTCATCATTCTGAATTGGCAAAGAGGGTTTTTTGAGCAATTTTTTGAGATGTGTGAACGCCAAGACTTCCAACATTCTCTTACCTTTGAGTTAATATCTCAGAAAACTCAAACATAATATTAAAATTAAAATTTAAAAATTCTCCAATAGCACAATATTAATTATCAAGTTTCAAAATAAATCAAGACTCTTCGAATAATAAGAAAATATCAAAATAATTCAATTATCAATGAAATTAAAATTAACATACAAAATTTTTCCATAATATTAAATCTTAAAGTTCTGAAATAAAGTTCTTAAGATATTACATAAAGTCCAAAGATAAAGAGTTTTCTTGCTCTAATGAAAAGTTCAATTCTACAACCTAAGTTTTATTTAAGTAGAGATGTAAAATTTTTGAGGATATATTCCGGAATTTCGGGAAATGTTCGCAATTTTGAGGGAATAAACTCAACATATAATATTTCTTTTAAAGCATTGTTCTTATTGTATATTTATAAAGTGAATTGAAATAAATGACGTAAAGAAAACTGTAATGCAGAAAAATCTCTATTAAATCAAAAATTAACTTTTTTTTTTTGCTGATAGAAACAAAATTATTGGTCAAAGTAATAAAAATTGCTAATTGGTATTCAAAAAAGTACCAAGGTTTATTCTTCAAGATTTTGATATTCTTCCTTTCATTATAAATTCACATGCTTAAAAAGAAATGTTGCTTATGGATTACATAAATGCTTTAAGTTATTCAGGAAAATTTCTATTAGCAGCAAATTGCTCTCTTTACATGGAAAATTATTATTATTATTTTATTCATTTGATCAAGGAAAAAGAGTATTTTGCACATTGAAAACAAAGTAATAAAAGTATTTAAATAATAAATAGTAATGTGTTCTTTTCGAAAATAATCTCAGAGTAACAATGAGATTTTTTTCAATGAGTTCTTAAATATTTTACTGCAACAAAAATATTTTTTGAAAGAAAGACACTTATAACTTACAATATCTTTTAAAAAAAATTCATTATAATAATCGAAGTTGTTTTCTTTTACAAAATAAATGTTTATCTTGGAACTGTCGAAGCTAACATTTTGTATGTTTTAATCTAATCTAAGTAATTTTTAATCTAAATTTAATCTTTAATCTAAATTTGTTTTACTTCTTAAACTTTTTTTTCATATATTTGCTATAAAGAAAGTACTTTAATAAAAGTTGTGTTCAGTTTTATATGATATGATTTTTTCAGTTTGTTCCTTGAAATGAACTACTAGATTGAGTTGATAATAGAAATTTATGAAAGAAATTTAAAAATAATTTCACTTTTAAGCAAATTCTCTCAAAATGACAGAAATAAGATAATTCAATCAGAGAAATAATTATTTTAAAATAAAGATTGAGTTCATAGAAGACTATGGAAACAGTAGTCTGTCAGAGACACTCAGCAGCCTGGGACAAATTCTGATTTTTACGATTCATTTTATTATCCCCTTACTAGAGTAAGAATGTCATTTATATTTAATTTTGACTACAGTAATTATTTAGAATAATATTGTCTGGGTATTCCTTTTCTTTATTTCTAAATATATATATATATATATATATATATATATATATATATATATATATATATATATATATATATATATATATATATATATAGATTTTACATGAAATCTTTATTCATACTGAAATACAAATTTTAATCAATAAAATGATCGGATTAATATTTCAGATTAAGTCTAACATTTTTTTTTCATTTACAATACATAAATTCATCAAGAAGATATTTTAATTTCTATTTTATCAAAACATGGATGAGTGCAGAACCAGATCTTACATAAAAGGTAATTTATTTTAAGAAAAATAAGCATTTATTGGTGAAATAAAGCAAAATAATTATTGTTAATATGTGAGTGTGTGTGTATTTCAGGTTCTAGCTTACTTTGTGAAAACACATATCTTAATAAAATTAAAAATTTAAAACAATTTATATCACACGATTGTAAAATCATATTTTAAACCATAATAAAAAAATTCTTAAAAATATGCTTCAATAAGTATAGTAGATAATTTGGGTCCTCGATGTCCAATGTTTTTACATAATTCTCGCTTTTCAGATCAGAAAAACCTGAATGTGTGTCTGTCTGAGTGTGTGTCTGCTTGTGTGTGTATGTGTCTGTCTGCTTGTGTGTGTATGTGTCTGTCTGAGTGTGTGTCTGCTTGTGTGTGTATGTGTCTGTCTGAGTGTGTGTCTGCTTGTGTGTGTATGTGTCTGTCTGAGTGTGTGTCTGCTTGTGTGTGTATGTGTCTGTCTGAGTGTGTGTATGTGTCTGTCTGAGTGTGTGTCTGCCTGTGTGTGTGTGTCTGCCTGTGTGTGTGTGTCTGCCTGTGTGTGTGTGTCTGCCTGTGTGTGTGTGTCTGCCTGTGTGTGTGTGTCTGCCTGTGTGTGTGTGTCTGTCTCTGTGTGCATCTGTCTCTGTTTGAGTGCATTTCTGTCTGTCTGTGTGTCTATTTGTGTGTGTTAAAAAGAATTTATACTTTAAATTGTGTGGATCCTCAACCAATACTGTTTAAGAAGAAAAACTGCTGTAGGATTTTTGTGACTGCTATTAAAATAGTTAAGTACATCAGAATATAACAGTTGATGATTTTTAATAAAAGATTTACTAGTTTGCTTTAGAAATTATTTTTAATGTGCTATTTTCAAATATTGAAAATTTCTTAATAACAATTTATTAAAATTTTGTTTTACTTATTTTGTTTATCACAATGTTTACATTGAATTTTCACTAATATACACATGATAAAAAATGTATAACTACAATAGTACATGAAGTTTTAAAAAGAATCACTCTCGTTTTTATACAGTAATACATATTATTTTAAATATATTTTTGAAATTATATATACATTAGAAATAGAAGAATCAAACATGAAACAAACCTGTGTTTTATAAACTTTATCTTTAATGCTAGCTTCTACGAAACTTTTGAGCAGTTTTTATTATTGAATCGTAAAAATAGGAGTGTGCGAATAATAGTTTTCTCGATAAGCAAAAAAAGTAGTTGTAAAACAATTGTATTTGTATTTGTTTTTTTAAAACTAAGGAATGTCTTAATTTAGTTGGTTGTAGGGATATTTCACCCAATATTTTTACAATAGTCAATGATGTCGACCTGTATATTATGTAGCTCAGAGAGATCTAGATATGTTTTGAGACTCGAACTAGAAAAGGGATATATTAAAAGGTCGAGCTTGGTAGTCTCATAAGAGCATGAAAAAGGTGCTCAAAATTCAAAGGATGATGTGGTATAGACATGTTTATGGACAACAACAAATAAAAGTTTATGGACAATTGTTGACGTCTAAAATTAAGAGGCAATTGATGACAAGTGACATATAAACTTTGTACAGGAGGAGTACGAAATGCTCTTGTACATATCTGTAAGGCAGATTGGTATACTGTCTAGTCTATATGAGACAGATGATCCAGCAGATCAATATACAATAGAACCATAATGAATTTGTGAGAGTAACTGATTGAATTTGATACCGCCCCACCTGAAGGTATACGGTGAATGTAGTGACTAAGTCGTGGATGCAATCAATCCCACCAGTCGACACTCGTGCGATCAAGGACCGATACGCACAGCCACCATACCAATCTTCTACAACGATAACAGTAGGTGTGGGTGTGGTAGGCGCCAAATCCGGACAGGACCCAGGCATACGCCAAGACATTACCCGCAGCCCGACAACCACCACCCTTCGATCCGTCAAGACCAATCCAAACTGGCCACTGGCCTTTATTGAAACAATAATACAGAAAGCAAAAAAACAGAAACAAGACATACCTTGTCGTAACAATATGAAACGAAATCAAGACAAACCTTGTCGTATAATTTAAGGTTGAATAAGGTCATCCTTTAACATTTTGTAACAATAAAATTAATCAGGAAGTCAAAAGTTTTACAAATATTGTTGATAGTCCTTATATTTCTATGCTCGTAATGCCTATGGGTGACTTTTAACCTTTGTATTACATATAGGTGATTAGTTGTTTAGTTTGTGTGTGATGTCTAGTGTTGATGTTTATTCTTGTTGCAGGCTGGTATTTATTAAGATGGTTATAATTTCTTTGGAAGCTTTTTTGAATCCCTTAAAATTCAATAAATTTGCAAATGTTGTTTCTTTGTAATTTTTTGGGAATAATTGTAATCTAATATTGTCGAATTTTTTTACAGCCGTATATTTCATGTTTTGTATCTTGTATCTCTCCATCAAATTGACACTTGTCGTCTTTATTAAAGAATCGATTTTGGTAGCTGGCAAAGATGCCATGTCCTGTCTTAAATTGATTTATGTAGAAATCTACCATAACCCTAGTGCTACTTACGTCTGGATAGATTTGATGAAGTTGTCTTGTTTTAATTGAGTTTGCCCCTCTGGTTTGCCAGGTCTGCTGTATATGTTGCTGTATCTAAGTTTTAATCTGTTCTTTGCTGTAAGGAAATGTGGATGTTATTTCTTCTAATTCTGTGGCGCTTTTAGCTTTTATATCATCAACTTCGTTGAGTTCAATTCCTATATGTGCTTTGATCCAATGCAGTGTGAATCGATCAGTATGTTCTTTTAATATTTGTATTATTTCTTTTAAAGTATTGTTGCTAATTTTGTAATTTTTAATAGCCTCTAGGACTGATTTAGAATCTGAATGTATATGACATTTTATGTATTTGTTAATAATTGCAAACTTTAGAGCATCTAAGATTGCCCTGACCTCCGCTTCGTAAACTGTAGTTTCATCGTTAAATCTCATTTGTTGAATATGTACAACTTGATTTTGATATCCTACAACCAATGCCGCTCCTATTCTATTATTTATTTTTTATCCATCTGTGTAGATATAATAGTATTTCATATTGATCGTGTTTTCGATTTTTATAATTTTTCTTTTCCATAGTGGATCAGTATCAATTTTCTTTGTATTAACATTTTTCTCACTGTATACTTGTTCGCCTAATTTGATTTCCTTATTTTGTTTAAATAATAGGTATTTCTTCTGTTGTTGTGCCTGTGCTGTGATGTCTATTGTTGGGCATCCTGCTAGTATTTGTATTGCTTCAGTTGGTGCTGTTCTGCATACTTTTGTTAGTTTGATTAGTGGTATTCTTTGGATTTGTAGTAACTTAGTATTTATTTTAACATTGTTTTTGTACCATCCAGTACTAGCATATAATATATTTTTTTAGTAACTTTATAGATTAGTTTGACTCTGTTTGGCTTTAAACCCCAGGTATAGCTCTCATTATTCTAATTAGTTTATTTGTAAAATTATGTACTTTTTCATGTACAGTGTTTAAATGCTCGAGCCATTTTAATTTTGTATCCAAGACTACTCCAAGGTAGGTTATATTTGGGCTATATTTTATATTTTGGTTTTGCATTTTGATTGTAGGTCTTCTGCTTATATTTTTCTATATTGTGAAGATGGTATATGTACATTTGTTGGTGCTTAGTTTCAATTGGTATTTATTTATCCAATTCTCTATTATCGAAATAGGTTGTGTAGCTATAGTGGTGAATTTATAGTATACTTTTGCGGTAAGCAGAAGAACTATATAATCAGCGTAAGCTTGACAGTATACGTTTGGAGTAAAATCTTTAGTTAGCAATTCATTAACAAGATTAGATTCCATAATATAGGTCCTAATGAGGAGCCCTATGTGTGGCACCCCTATATCGCAATTTTGTTCCTGGCCATCCTGATCTATATAGGTTTTGTTTTCTAGAAATGATCTTAAGCATTTATGGGTGTGTTTTTCTGTAAATTAAACTTATTTAAGATTTCAATTACATTTCTCCCTCTTATGGAATTGAAGGCATTCTTGATATCTAATGCTATTAGGCAGGTATATAGTTTATTCTGCTTGTTTTCTCTTATTTTTGAGGTGATTTCATATACTGCGTCTTCTGTACCTTGGTTTTTTTGTGAAACCAAATTGTTTATTGCTAATAATATTCTTTCTTTCTATATGATATGTTAGTCTGCTTAAGAGAATTTTGTCTAATATTTTCCCGCAAGTCGGGAGCAAGCAAATAGGCCTATATAACTCTTTTTCTGTTAAATCTTTGCTTTCTTTTGATATTTATATCACTTTTGTCTTTTTCCATATTTTAGGGAATATTCCTAGTGTGAAACATTTATTTAACATTTTTGTGAACCAGGTTTTGTCGATGTGAAATAGTTCATGATAGATATCTATTTCCACGTTATTAAATCCAGGGGCTTTACCACGTTTTATTGATTTAAATATACCTTCTATTTCAGTTATTTCTGTATCATTATCGTCTATAAAGTTTTCTTGTGTCTGTATTATATTTCCCATGAATGGGAAATTAAATTTCATTTATAGACTCTTTGATATTCTTAGTAGTCGAGCCGTCTTCCAATTTAATATTTTTTATTTCGATGTTCAATTTTTGATTTTTTTGTAATGGTTGCCAAATGCATTTACATTTGTGATGTTTGCTAAATAGTCCTTAAACGCTGTATTTTTTGTTTGTAATATGTTTTTCCTGTATTTTACTGCGGCCTTTTTGTATTCAATTTTATTGTTATCTCTAATTTGTTGGTTTAGTTCTTTTTGAAATCTTCGCCTTAATGCTCTAGCTCTACTTTTTTCCATTGTTAGATTTAGTCCACCAATAATAACTTTTAGTTTTCTTCTTTTTACTTCTTTTGCAATCTTGGCAAATACTTTCTATATTTCATTCTATTTTATTCATTATTATGTCTGCATCATTATATTCATCAATTTTAGTATATTTCACTAGTTCTTTTAATTTTCTTCTTAATTTTATGATATTAAAGTTTTTAGTATTCCATCTGCTTATATAGTTTTTGGAAATAGTGGCATTTACTATTTTGCACTGCATTATGTTATGGTCACTAGCTATAAATCTATCATCTATGGTCCAATTTGTATTTTTTTCAGTATTTAAGTTTAATTTGTGAGAGTATAATGACTTCATAGAACTCTAAGCAAAGACGTGCGATTCCATGAAATGTTAGAACCTTGAGAGTGTTAAATGATTGCTCGCAATTTTTTCGTAGATGTAAAATATGTGGAAAAAATGTTAATGACGAAAATTACTCCAAGAAATCGTACTTGATTAACCATTGGCAATCTTAGTGAGGTTCTGAGTGTAAGCTAGTTTTCCGACAAAAATTCACACATCTACTCTTACTTGGAGATAAAGTATAGCCATTTCATCTTGAAGTCACACCAATCAATGAGGTCGTTAACTGTTTTCTGTAACTGACGTTCTATAAGATAAATGATCCTTGGCATGATGTTTTTAAGTCATCAACGTATACATGTTGCCATGACAGATGCTCGAATCTGAAGGAAAATGTCGCTAACATGTAAATTGAAAAGTATATTACTCTCAAAACGCTACCCTGGAGGACTCTCTCAGACTGAACTAGGAGATCCGATACAACTGGTCCTATGCGTGCTCTAAAAGTACACAACTGTAAAAGGTTTTGAAGGAAGATTGGAAGGTTACCTCTTCATCCAAAGTTCAACATTGTTTGGAGAATACCATACCGCCAAGTAGAGTCATACGTCTTTTCTATATTGAAAAGATAAAAATAAGAGGGTTTCTTTTGACAAAAGCATTGCGTATTTGTATTTCCAAATCCACAATGTTATCCAATGTTGACCTTCCTTTACGAAATCGATTTGGTAAGGTGATATACACTTATTTTTCTCTAAAATATATATGGCGGGCATTGACGATACGTTCAATATTTTTACATAGGCATCTCGAAGAAGCTATTGGACGGTAGTTCAAAATATCGGAAGAATCTTTATCAGGTTTTAAAATAGAAATAATTGTTGCTTCTATCCAAAAATTAGGATAAGTTTGTTCATTCCAGAATCCATGAAGTAAAAATAATAGATTCGACAAAGAATGTAAATCAAGATCGTAGCATAGCATAACTTATGCCGTCAAGGTCCTGTACTTGTGTTGCGTGCTTTTAGTATGGCATTTTTCAACTCAAACAACTTGAAGATACAATTCTATAGATATGTTTGTTGACTGAAGAATCTCATCGGGTATTTTTTTTCAGCAACAGATTTAATCTTAAGAAACCTAGGAATATATGATTCCTTGCTGGACACATTAGCAAAAGATTTCCCAGCATTCTGCGTAGGTTTTAGATCCGTCAGGCATGATTTTCATACCCCTCATGTGCCCAGTCCGCATTCTGCTGATGTTAGAGGTGATACCACGGTCAGGATTAAGCTCCGGTAAACACCATTTTTTCCGTAGTCCCCCGCAGAGCTGATGCCTTGCGACGGCGTTTGCATTGAAGCAAGTGGTAGTCGTGGGAGGGGGGTTGATATACCCAACCTCCTTGGCGAGGGAGTTCGCCTGCTCATTTCTCTCGATGTTAACATGTGTAGGAACCCATTAAATGGTGCTGATTTTCTCCCCAGGAACTATGGTGGACAGAAGCGCATTGATATCTTGGGCAAGTCACGTTTTACCTCTTTTAATGGCCTCCAGAACATATTTAACGTCAGAGAATATGATGCCATTCGAGGGGACTGACCGTGTGAGGTAAAGAGTAAGAGCAGCCTTTATGGCAATCAGTTCATAGATTAAGTTGGGAGCAATTTTTCCAGCTGCAACCCGATGTTTGATCTGGAAGCATAAGAAAAATGTCAGAACCTCCCATATTGCATTCTGAGTTAGAAGAGCCGTCAGTGTAAGCGGTGACAATGTCTTGTTTAGAATGCTTGGTAATAGTTTCCATACCTTTTCTCCGAATGATTTCTTCTAGTTCACTTTTTGAATACGATTCCAGCAGGTTTAAATTGATCATAACGGTAGGTGGTGGTTTGACAGTAAAATGTGGTTCTTCAATAATGTCTAGGCATATGTGGTTCAGACTGATGCTGTTTCTGATGTCTTTGTCGTATTGAAACGTGGAGGATCTTTTTAACCTCTCCCTGTTGGTCCAGGTAAGAAAAATGACCATTGAGATGTGTTCCTGGTTGTTGCTCCTGATTTTGTTGGTCAATTTAATGATGGCCAGTTTTTGTCTGTTTGTTAAAATATAATTGAAACACAAACAAAAAAATTTTTTGGATGTTCTTAAAATTTGCATTTTTAATAATCAATATAAAGTGCTTAAATAACCAACAAAAATTTCAAAATTAATGAATGTGTATTAAAATGTGTAAAGTATTTATTCAGTCCCATTCCTTAATAAATTACTTTTATATAATTACACTACATAAATTATATTATTTTAGTCACTGAATCTTAGTATCGTGAATTTCGTCCAATTAATAAGCTATATCTCAAGATTTACCCAGTTGAAGAACATCTTGATTATTAGCTTTTTGAATTACTGTGTAGTATATGTTCAATAGAAAAAAATTAATACACTCATGTCCATAAATTAAGGATAACTCAGAATCACAGAGAAATTGAACTCTAAAATAAAAATTTCATATGTAGAATTATCACACACATCCTGAAGAATAATAAGCAAATTACAAGAAACCACCAGATTGCGCCGATAATACGTCATAATGACGACAGTATAAGAGAGGGGTATATAAGGAATGGTTGCAAAGAAGTAAAATTGTTCGCAAATGCTTTAAAAGCCTTTCTTTGCAATAACCACATAGCTATGGCACAAAGAAAGCATTTGAATGATGTTTTACGTGGTAGAATTATCGGCTGTCTGGAGTATGGTCGTACCCAGATAGAAGTATCCAAGGAACTTGGAATCACACTGAGTGTCATCTCCAGGCTTTGACAACGGTTTAAAGATGATAGTAATGTGAGTAGACGTTATATCACAGGTCACCACCGAGTTGAAACGCCAAATGAAGACCGGTATTTGGCAGTTACAGTTAAAAGAAACAGACCAGGGCCGGTGTAGAACATTTTGGCGCTACCGGCAAAACCTTAATTTTGTGCCCCCCCCCCTCGATTTTTTAGGTAAATCTCATGCGATCATATCAGAAAGTCAAGAAAACATTGAAAAAAAAAAACGTTTTATTAAAAACTCAAGCATCAGATAACAAGATAAGCAATTAAGGCAAAATAACAAAAATTAAAATGTAGTAATGCTAACAAAACTAATATATCCCATATTATAAATAAATTCTAACTAACCAAAGTAATTAAAATACCCTTTTTCTAACTTTTCTTTTAAGAAACTCACGAACCAGTGATTTCAAGTTTAATTTGTCATTAATTTAGGGATCTATAGACATCATTGGCAATCCATTGATACGATTTTGCGACTGCATCATTCTGAGATAAGTTTTTATTATTTTTTGTTTTGAAAAACTTCTTTTCCCTGAAGCCACAGTGATTGATGATGTAAATAGGATTCTTAATGTTATGCTGAGGTTTGGTGAAAATTTAAGTGTAGCAATAAGCTTGAGAACTTCAACAGGAGTTTCCTTTTTTGTTAATAATGAAGAAGCAATGCTTATTTCATCGGCTAGTTCCAGGGCATTAAGATCGCTTGAATTTCCATCATTTAAATCTACTTCCAAATCTTTGCAATGAGTCAGTAGCGCTCATTTCTGGGCACATCTTTTAGACCAAAAATATTATACAAAAAAACTTAAATAATTACTGTGAGTATTTAGCAAATTATATTTGGTTACCAAGGCATTTATTGCTGTGATCTATAGTGTGAAAAAAAATCTATTTTACATTTTTGTTGCAAAAAGCGCTCAAGCTAGATGGTGCAGCAAAAAGTCGACATGGAAAACAGTACAAAGCGTTTTGAAATACGGAATATACCATCCATTCTCTTAAAACCTCTTCTCCATTTCTAAACCTTTACTTGCAATGTTTTGGTGAGAATCTTATATGCTGATCATCAAAAGAAAAATCAAAATTATACAAAGATGCAACTGGACCACGTTTAACCAAAAAACTCTATCTGCTGCACGCATGATTTCGGGCCATAATCCTGGGTCAGAAGAAATACTTTAGACGGCAGCCTTTTCTAAATATTTCTCTGAGGTCTGCACAACTTGCGAATTGTGATTTTTGGAACTGCATCACAACTCGCCAAACTCGTTTGAGATGACTTACGCAGCTCAGTAATGCTGACGGTTGCGTCCAAAGGGAGATTCATATCCGGAAAGTCAGTATCTAGGTGCTTGGCGTTGTTCGAATGCTGGTCGGTTGTGGGAGTGTTGAAACTGCCTTCTTTTAAGAAGTTTTGTAACGCATCTGACTTTTTTGAGGCTGTGTTTGCTTGTTCAATCTCCGCTTTTTAAATTCCCTCCCTGGAGAGTATTCTCTTAGCATCGGACATTTTGGTTTCTGGAAGAAATTAATTAGTCAAAAATGATACTGATATAAAAAATAATAATTGGCATTTTATCTTTTGTTTGGTAGTTTTGTGTAAAATTTATTTTTGTTAGAAATTACGCGCCTGCGGCACGGCACGTTCATAATTTTTTAAATGTTTCATCAAGATAAAATATTGCATAAAACTAGTAACCACTTGATGCGCTATGCTTTGAAAACCGCTTGTATAAAACAGCTTGCTTTTTGACATTTTTATAAACTACTATTTCGTTAGTCCTCATAAGAATGGTCACACCATAACAACCAAATCACATTATGCAGCGACGTATTTACAATTTATGTGGCCCTAAGCTATATAATTTTAGGGGTCCCTACTCCCTACATTTATTTTTATATTTGTAATATATAACTACAGAATCTTTTTTAATACGAAGAACAAACTAAAACAAACAAAATGAAAAAACTCTGCCAATTTATGGGCACCTAAGCTTATGATCTTTTGTAAAAACAACAAATCCCCCCTTCATTGTAGGTATCTCCACTGGCCAAAAAAAATTTATACCGCACAAAACATTTTTGATGTAAACTCTAATTTTTGTGATCCCCTTTGTGCGCCACTGGCTTAAAAAAAATAAAATACATTTTATTCAACTCTCAATTACCGTTTATTTGATACCACACATTCCATGTTTTGATCTAAATTTTTTAAATCTACCCCAAGCCTTTTTTTGGCTTATGTCTGATGTATGTTATTCGTTTTTAGAAATGAAGAAGAAAATTTAAACACTTACCTTCACAGAAGCCAAACCCACTGCACTATCACTTTTTTAAAATTTTTTTGCATGAACAATTTAAACAAACTCCTTTTTTTCGCACCAGTCGAAGTATCGTGGCAAATAATGTATTGTTAGTCTACTTCCATTTTATATGCAGTTAAAAAGGACTGTTAGATCTTGTTTCGCTTGGTTTTAAAATCAAATCGAAACTATCAGTCAAATCTTGCAACGCGTTTTTGAGAAAATTCCCACGAACCGATTTCAATGAAATTTAATATACTCACAATATAAGGGTCCGATGACAATGCAATAGTATAAAAACTAATTTGTTGATATGATATCAGAATGGTAAAAAAAAAAAATTCTTTTTGTGCATTTTATAAAAGCTTGTAACTTAATTTTCTTTATCAGTTTATTTTCATTTTCCATTATATTTTGGTGCCCCTAGTTCATTGCGCTCCGGGCGGCAGCCCAGATTGCCCTTCCATGGGGTCGGCCCTGATGTAGTCAAGTGTTTTCACATACAGGAGAATTGGGGTCATCTAATTAATTAATTTTGGCTGTTTAATTACAAGATTTCTCATCATTTCGTCTATTGATAACGGTAGACATCCGCCGTGATGGACTGGTCAGGTTCCGTAAAGTTGTGGTGAATGATACATGAGCCAGACCACAAAACAATGACCATCAGCTTCTTCTGGTGGATGTCTCGTTATGGACAGAAGGAAATCGAATTTGCGAGGCTTAGTGCCAGAAGCTGAGGCTTCTATAACTAATTTTGATACCTTGCAACTCGAAGATTTTGAACTCAAATCTACCATCCAACAGCCGCCACCTGCCTTGGTAGATGAGTCACAGAACCATACCTTGATGAGGCGAGAAGTATCGCCGGCACCCACTCTCTTATGCTGGCACACATTACATCTCGTGGAAGATTTCTGCTACCTCACCTTAACGAACCGTCAAATCCTATACTATTCCTCTATGTTCTAGTTCTCTGCCAGACAATCGTCGGTGAACGCTGGTATTCCATCATTGAAATGTCATCCGACGCAATGAACATTATCCTTTTCAAGATAGACCAATTGCGCCGGTCGAGGGTGGTACTCAAGCTATCGCTTTTGTACACCAGCTTGCTCCTTTCATCCGAGGTCCTGTACAAGACAGCACGAAATGGAGGCAGTCCCCCACCATATTGCACGAGCGACATAACTCACTTATCGGATACTCTCGTTTATGTAGGTATTCCGGAACACGTCCGTGTCCAGCCGCTATTTGGGCAACGCGATAGCATTTCCGAAAACTCTTTTTTCAGAGACTGTTTCGAAGAATCTGAAGGTCTGGCGACCGACTTCTTCTCTTTCCCATCTTAGCTGCCACACACGCAGTGCTTCTTTAAGCAACACCTTAATTAGGTGCGACTTTTGACGTGACAGTCTACGAGTGTTCTCATCTCGTACTGAGTCCATGCGTAAGACATGTCAACTCACTGGCATGCAGTCGCTATTCAGAAGTGGTCTCCTGACTAACGCAGTTACCAGGACGCTGATGGCACAGTCCGATTTGCTCCGCTTACTCACTGCAAGTAAGCTATGGGTGTATCCGAATCCGGTGGCTGAATTGTGAAGCAGATTGGCTCTTGTACAGAGAATTTAGCTCGTGGATTTGTACAAATTTTTAAATGATCACGTGTGCAAATGGACTTTGTCATTTTTTTCAACCTTCGTTTGATTTTGAGTGCTGTTGTGTCTTATATTTTTTCCCCAAGTAAATTGATCCCATGAGGTAGCGAACTTAGTCTCTAAAGTCGGGAAATCTAGCTGAAAATTTGAAAGTCACACTTCGGTGGGGTTACTGTAATCTGCACGCATAGGTTGATTCCATTTTACGTCGACGAAAATTCCGTCCGGTAGTATTTCGCAGGTGGTAATAATTTCGACCAATTTTTAAATTATTGCATGTGCGAATGGACTTTGCGAATTTTCTTTCACTCTTGATTTGATCTTGTGTGCTAATATACTTAATCACTTCTTAAGGTTGATCTCATTTGGTTTTGGACTTCGTCATTTTTTGAAAGTTTAGTTGAATCTCGTGTGTTAATATACTTAATTTTTTTCTAATTTGGATTGATTGCGAATGCTAGAAGAATTTTTGAATTTTTAGTTGAATTTTGTTTTTTACTATACTTCATCAGTTTTTTCTAAGTTGTTTTCTAATTTGTTTCTATTTGTTAAAGAAAATATATAATAGTGACTCGTATAAATTTAAATATTTCTAGATATTTTTTCTAGAAGAAATTTGATAGATTTATTCTAGACAAATTTATTAATACGAAACTGAACAACTTTAAGCTTTTCTCAACATCAATATATCACTTAGAAAGCAGAATTTATAGAATCATTTTAATTTTTTTTTATATAGTATGTTTAAGTATTCATAAAATATGTTTCCAGATAATTATTTTTTAACTCTAGTTATTTCATTTAATGTTATTTCGTACTTTAACTTCAAAGAAATCACTCTAGAGGAAATCAGGCACAGTCAATATTCTACATTTTAAAAGACTGAAAATTAAAAATGTCTTTGAGTGGGTCATAAATATCTTTAAATTTATTGATGAAAAAAGCACATCATTGCGTACACAAGTTTACTTGCCTCTAAAAGACCATCATTTACACATGCGGACTAATTAGATAGGGATTCAAAGTTTAAAGTGAGTTTCGAACCACTTCGCACAGACCAAATGAGATATTTTGGTCTGTGCGAAGTGGTTCGAAACTCACTTTCAACTCAGATGTCACTAATCAACTCAGATGTGATTTCAACTTATGAGCCGTTAAACGGAAAGCCAGAGCGCTAACTATTCCGCTACCAGCTCTTGCGTACAAAACAATGTCTAAATAACTCAGAATAAAAGTAATCTTCAACTTAAGAAATATATTTGAAAATCCTAAGATATAATTTTATTAAACATTAAAAATTAGTAGACATTTTTTATTGGTAAAATAACCGACTGTGAAAACTTTTCGAAGTAAAATCATGAGATGTGATAAAATTTTTCTTATTTAAATACCCGTAATCCATAATTTGGTTTGTTGCTCTTTTTTTTTTTTTTTTTTTTTTTTTTTTCGCGTGTAATCCAATTGACCTAGGATCAACATTGTAGTCTGTAATTTCTGGTGATAATTTGAATCAATGAAAAGCTGAAAAAAGTAATATCCAGTGAAAAACTAAAAATATAAGTTTATATTGCTTCGCTGAAAATATTTGATTTTGTATATATATATATATATATATATATATATATATATATATATATATATATATATATATATATATATATATATTGTATATATATATATATATATATATATATATCAGTAGATAACACATTTTTAAAGAAATAAGTCCTATTAAACTATTGAAGCTATTGGCTTTCATAAAAACATATGGTGAAGATGTTTTTCCAAATTTGCGAATCTCACTTCAAATTACCCTTACTGTTTTGATATCAATAGCTAGTAGTGAATATTTGTTCTGTAAATAAAGTCGGACATATTAAACGAGCAATCATGGGATAAGATGCCTTAAATGACTGAGCATTTTTAAGTGTAGAACGAGGAAAATTTCAAGCTGTAGGAAACTAATGAAAATAACTGATCAATTTGATTCTTCAAAGGCAAGGGATGCAGTATAATCAATGTATCAAATCATTATACATATTGTTGCTAACAAATACATTTGTGTATATGTAACATATATTAACATCTTTCATTGCATAGAAAACGTATTTTTATAAAATAAATTAATACATAAAATAAAATAAACAATGTTTTCAACTAAAATTCTAAATTATTGTAAATCCCATCATTCTACTGACAAATTTCCGAATACAACTCTAGTTATGATTTGTTTAACTAAATTCTTTCTTTTTTTTTTTTTTTTTTTTTTTAAGAATTTAAAAGAATAATTTGAACTTCTAAAAGTATTTTTATCCTGGATTATTTTAAAGTAGGTATTTAATTATTTTTTATTTGCATTGTGTTCTGATTATGAGTTTTTCTGAATATTACACGATTGCTTTTTGTGCGGAGAGGCCACACAGTGCGCCCCTCGCCCCAGTAAAGTCCCTGCATCAACAACTTTAAGAAATGAAATCGAAGGTCACCTTTGCAAAGAGTTTTTAAGGACTTGTGATTGACTTTAATAAACTGACCTTATAGGAGCACTTTCAATTAAAGGCTGGATTTTGAGCCTAGTTTTTCATCAATAAAATTATAGTAAGTGTAATTTTTAAATAATCTAATTTTGATTGAATCTATTTTTGCATGTGTTTCATACTGTGTGTACTAATTTTTTCTAATAGTATTATACTAATTTAAAAGTACTTTGGTAAAAATTCGCGATCTTAATATAATCTAATATGTTATCTTTCCATCTTAAGAACTGTTTCCTGAGTCTCTAAGAGATCGTAAAATGAGTGTCTACTGTAATTTGGTCCCAGTATCCAGTAATATGTTTCTAATGAGCATTCATATGTGTCTGGGACACTGCAACACTCCGTATTTGGACAATAAGCACTGAATGAATAAGGATACAAAGCGATAAAATATTGCATACTCTTCCTTACAACGGTAATACGAGGGTTGCTATTTATATTTCTGGCCTTGGCAACAGTAAGTGTTGCTAGGCGACCGAAGACGATTTTAATCGAAAGTTTGATATTTTTAAACATAAATTCAGCAGACGATTTACCATTATAGCTTTATTTGTGTTGTTGACAGTAAATTGAAAAGTTCTTCTCTGTCAAAAAATGGAATTGAATCGTGAACATTTTCGTGCCATTATTTTTCATAACTTTCGACGTGGATTGTCAAGACAAGAGTGCTTCGATGAACTTAATTCTTTATACAGCGATAAAGCGCCATCCTACAGCACTGTAAAAATTGGTATAACGAATTTAATCGTGGTCGATGTTCGATCCAGGACGAATCCCGTGCAGGTCGTCCAAAATCCGTTGTTGTGCCAGAAAAGATCAATGCTGTGCGTGAACTGATAAAGCAAGATCGTCATGTGACATACCGTGAGATAGAGGCGTCTTTGGACATTAGTATGACTAGCATCAATAAAATATTGCATGAACATTTGAGCGTAAAAAAAATTTGTTCGCGTTGGATCCCGCATAATCTGACAAACGCTCAAAAAAAGACTCGTGTCGATTGGTGCAAGGAAATGTTGGAAAAATACATTCAAGGTACATCAAAGGCTGTGTATAACATCTACACAGGTGACGAATCATGGATCTATGCATATGAGCCGGAAACAAAACAGCAATCAACTGTATGGGTGTTCCAAGACGATGCAAAACCAACAAAAGTTGTTCGAGGAAGAAGCACATCGAAACAAATGATTGCCTGTTTCTTCGGCATTAACGATCATGTGGCAACAGTGGCGTTAGAGCAACGCAGGACGGTCAATTCTGAATGGTACACGACAATTTGTTTGCCAGAAGTCATCGGAGAAATTCGAAAAAAGCAGAAGAACAGGCGAATCATTCTTCATCATGACAATGCGAGCTCTCACACATCGACTCAAACAAAGGCATTTCTGACGGAGCGAAAGATCGAACTGATGGGTCATCCGCCGTACAGACCTGATTTGGCACCCAATGACTTCTTCTTATTCCCACACATCAAAAATAAATTACGTGGACGATTTTCGACCCCCGAAGAAGCGGTTGATGCATTCAAAACGCATGTTTTGGAGTTACCTCAATCGGACTGGAAAAAGTGCTTTGAAAATTGGTTCAAACGCATGCAAAAGTGTATTGATCATCATGGAGAATATTTTAAAAAACAATAAAACCAATTTCGATCCTACATATTTGTTTTTTCATTATTAGGCTAGAAATATAAATAGCAACCCTCGTAACAAAATCAGTCGTTGTTTTTGTATTACAAAATATTTCACAATATAATTTTTCAGACAATAACTTATTAAATATATATAAAAACGTACCGAGAATTTGAATAAACTATTTGGATAAAAGGAAAGTTTTTCTAATTTAATTATTTGAAAATCTTTCGTTTAGAGCTGTAAAATTTTACTATTTTGATTCCAATTTATCAAAAATATTGAATAATTGCGTAAGTTTACTCTCTTCAGACCATGTTTTATTGTTTTTTCAAAGAGTTTCCATAAATTTAGAATTCATTTTCAAATTTCAGGCTGCCGTGAAAAATTTAAATTGATGCATTTAATGTAATAAAGATATTTTTTATCTTTTCGAAAGAAATGTTCTAAACTTGGAATTTTCAACTTTTTTGCACCCATCTTCTAAGTTGCTCATATGATTTATATTTTTGTATTTATAATTTCATTTGTAAACTGCCTTTTTTTTTACACTTTTTACAGAAATGAATTCGAAACGCCTTTCCCTTGATGAGAGGTTTTATTTGTTTCTCAATTTTTGTTTTTTTCTTCGCAATCCCCCAAGTTTTAATCTTCATTTTTTTTTCAAACTCTATTATTTCTCTTATTATTTCCCTTGTTTTTTTAAATGAGTCTTGAATCTTGAGTTCTTATTATAAATGCTTTGATAATTTCTTAACGAACCTTTCTGTTTATGTATAATTAAAATTACTTAATTTTTTCATTTATATTAAACTTTCCAAAAATATCTTAATTTGCTTTTTTAATTCATTAAATTAATTTTAATTGATTTAGTTTTCAGTTTTAATTTTTACTTTAACTAATATATATATATATATATATATATATATATATATATATATATATATATATATATATATATATATATATATATATATATATATCGCTTTAATAATAATATCATTTTTTATATTATTTGCTTTAATATATATTGTTACAATTGTGTGAAAGATATATCCAATAATTAGATTTATTTGAGTCTAATGTATGATTTGAGTTTG
Source organism: Latrodectus elegans (assembly GCA_030067965.1). Lineage (NCBI taxonomy): Eukaryota > Metazoa > Arthropoda > Arachnida > Araneae > Theridiidae > Latrodectus > Latrodectus elegans. The sequence continues at coordinate 77,865,040 of CM057812.1, read as the reverse complement.
AAAAGTCGAATGCAAATATTGTATTGTGCTTTTCATTTATGGAAGACACTTTTAATAATGGTTTTAAATGTCCATCCCAAAGGATGATTGTTTTATGCATTTTTCATAGCAAAATTATTTATTGAAACGAACAAATAACCAAGCCAAAATAATAACCATTCAAAATGTGTACTTTCGCTGTCATAGAAGACATTGCTTAAAATGTGTGAACAATGCAATGATACAAAGCTTGCTAGCCAGTGTAACTAAGGAAACACCAAAGAAATGAATAGATACCCCCCCCCCTTTTTTTGGTAAGGGAAGAATCAAATCTCTTGGGAAGAAAGGGCCAGTGAAGATTCATTACAAGGGTCTAAGGCACACAAGGTTCAAGGTAAACCTATAAAAATGAGCGTATCGAAAACTCTAATGCCATATTAATCTTTATTGCATTAAAAGCAGCATTGCGTTAGTAATGAAAAATTAAAGCATGCAAATTTTCTAGTTATCAAAACTTCTATATTTAGTATCTATTATATCAAATGTAGCCGTGTTTATATATTTTATTAACATATGTATTATAGTGAAAATAAGTACAAAAAAATGTCATTTCTTATAACAAACGAATTAATATAATTCCCGTGCGGAGATCAAATGAAGCAACCAATGTTTTCTTTATGTATATGTGTATATTACATGCCTAATCACATACGTAGGGTTTTATCCTAAAATAATTATATTTTTATTATTATTGTAATGTAGAATTTCCGTAAATTCATAAATGGCAGCATTATGACTGATTAATTTTTCAGAAATATATTTCTCTTAGGAAACATATAGTTTGAGATTAACCCACCCTTGTGGCGCCTGAAAAAGGACTGGCGTTTGTTTTTCTTTGCATGTTCTCTCCTCAAACAAAGAGAGAAGCAAATTATTGGGTCAAATATAGCAGGTCCTGTTGCATTAAACGAGGAATTTAGCAGTTGCTCTGAAGTCTGTATGAGCAGTTCTCGTTCCTGTTTGAAAACATATAACGGACATATTAATGGTTATCATTGAAAAGTACTTCAATATCTTTCAGCGCGTAAATTATCTTTCGAGAAGTCTTTTTTATGGACACTGGGTTGTAATCCACGTGCCGTGAGGGAGGATTCCGAAATGGTGTCCACCTCTCCCAACAGAATTGCATATAGAAGAGCAACAACCCTATCCCGTATTTTAAACAATAGTTGGGATTGAACCCAAGACATTATGCTCCGTAGAATATTGCATTAGCATTGGGCTATGGTGAGACCTTCTCGTTAATGCTTCCTTTTCTTTGAGAATTATTAATAATATATAATAAATAAGATATGTAAGAGAGTATGTGATATTTAAGAGCTTCTATTAACGCCATATTATATATACATATACGTGTGTGTATGTTTGTGTATATATATATATCCCTTCCACGTCAGGGCAGTATATGGAATCAACAACATATAGACTATCAAAGTGATCAAGAGTTTCTGCTGGCTGAGTAATAAAGAGGAACCACTCCTAGGATTCCAAACATCCTTTTTTTAACGTATTAAAAAGAATGATAAGCTATTGAACAAGAAATGATGAAAAAATTGCACATCAGAAATCTAAAAGAACGCTTACAAAAATGTTGGATAGCAAACAGGAATGAGAACTATTTTTGGTAATAATATTCTTATTCGTCGACCATTTCCGTGAATAAAGGCAATGCCGCTAATTGTTGACGGTTTTGCTCCAAATGCATCATTGAATGCATCACGAATATTGAATGCATCATCTAAACTACTTCAAGAGTTCATGTTTTACGTTCCTTACTTTTAGCTGTTCCAATTTTTATGAACTGCTTTCTGCAACTCCTGGCATTTTTCAAATGTTATACTGAATTCATTTTAAAGTTGAAATACCAAAAATCAATAATAATAAAAAGTGAGAAAAGTGAGCAACGTTTTTGTTTAAGAAAAATATAACTGACAGTCTACTGAACTCTTTCTAAATATCAATCCACCAGACTGAAATCATCGAAAGCTTCAAAGACTAAATAACAACAAAAAGAAAAGTCTTTATTTGAGAGAGAAATAAGCAAAGGTTTGATTAATTCTTTTCAAGTGTCAATTGGTTAAGCTAAAAGCATCGTAAACTTGAAATCCCAAAGATCAATTATAAAATAAGTTTCTGCTTATTGGAGAGAAATAACTTGAAATTCCAAAGACTGCATAACTGTTTCCAAATGTCACTCAATTAAACTAGCCCTCGTAAACTTGAAATCCCAAAGATCAATGACAAGAACGGTTTTTGCTAGAGAGAATTCAATTCTTTGCAAGTCGTTCTGAACATGAAATCGCAGCATTTTAGTATCGAAATATATTTGCAAAGAAGAGAATGAGAAAACCCGAAGTAAAAACACAACTTTTTCTGTGAAACATTCCTGAAGGTCTCCTGAAAGTGAGAGGGTGGTCTTTTTGCGAACTGATTCTTGAGAAACAGTTCTTTCTACGCAGCGGGTGAGGAACGATTGAGAAAGAAAGAGTTTTGTTTCTCTCATTTATCAACTCTTAAATTTAAATTGCTTATGCTGGATTGGCAATGGCCGCTCATCAGTCAGTAGAAAATCGGCAGTTCAATTCCGTTCTCAGCTTTACTTTTAACTCCATTGATTTTTTTTTTCATTCTTCAGCAATTCTCGCTGTTTGTACGTTCATCTGTGACATCAAATGTCTTTGCGATGGTGTGCCTCGGAGCTAGAGAGGAGGATGCCAACTCAGGTGCCTTCGTCTCCAGGTTTGTCATTCAAAATTACTGGCTTTAGATGACAAAAGAGTATTTCAAACTCTCTCTCTCACACACACACATCAACTTACCCGTTCTTCATGTGTGTAGCAGTCACCAGCTTGCCTCTCTGAACTCTATTCATCCCAGGGAATTAGCAATTCAACCCGTTATCTTTAAAAAATTTCAAAAGTATTATAATTATGTGCAACAATGGCATCAAATTATATTAATATTGCATTCACTTTTTCATATACTTAATAAAAACCTATTTATTTCATGTTTGTTATTTGTATTAAACAATTTATAACTTAATTCTAAGGTGAAAATATAGGTCGTTCTCTAGATCAAGAGAAATAACGGGTTTATACGTGACCCAGTTGAAAACCATGCTGGAAGGACCAATGCCAGTTAGTGGTTCTGTAGAATCCAATTCCTGGACTCCAGTGTGTCATTATGATGTAGTCAACTCACTCTCCGCTTGTCTGTGAAGACGATAACTCTTCGAAAATGCAAAGAACATTCCTACAGAGAGCCTTTGATAATACGGCTCCTATCGGCTCGAAAGTTCAAGAATATTGACTTATATTTTGGTGATGAAAATGTCACAAAATTACGCCAAGTCTTGAAAAATATCGCCAAGCTTAGATTTTAAACTATTTCTCATCTCTGAAAACTACAGCTAGCAAACATAAGCAGTTGGAAATGTATTGCTTTTAAATTAGAGTTGATAGCTTCTAAGGAAAATAGTTTATATTTTAGTCAAAAGTATGATCATAGTTGTTTTGAGTGACAAATTGCATACTGACTTGATTATCCGAAAAAGGCAAAAATGTGTTTGAAAGTATGCTTCAGGATATATTTGTGCAAGGATTAATACAAATACAAAAATAAAATTTCGATGAAATTTAATGAAAGAAAAAATATGCAAATTATATGTAAAGAATCTTATCTCCCCTTATATGCTGCTGTATAATAAAACCACTTTTGTTTTTCATTTTTACGCAATAGCTCTTTGGACATGAGTCCTGAACAAACCTGTTTTTAGGAAAACAATCTAATAGATATTCGTTTTTACGAACCTTTAATTTACAAATGTTCACAATTTTACGACCTAGAGTCGGAACCCAGCATAAACACAATGGTAACTTAATTCCCACCTATGAACTTAAATTTTTAAAACTCACTTTTTTCGAACTCATTTTCAAAAGATTTCTTTTGATTTTATTTTTTTTTATCAAATAATTTATTTATTTTTATTTTTTCAATTCTTTTTATCTTATAGTTGAGGAGTTTGAATCGACATTTCCATTGGAGAATACGAAATCTTGGAATCATGAATAATTCACTGAACAGCTTGTGTGTGTTGAATTACAATTTATTATTTTAATATTTTTTTAAACAATTCGGTGAGACGTCTAAAACTAATTTTGAAAAGATCATGACTTCGAATCTTCTTACGAAACTCTCAACGCGTAATACACTGTCTGTAATACATATTAAATTTTCATACTTCATTGAATATAGCTGAATAACAAGAACATGTACACGAAGACTTGTGTAACGATCATTCATGAAATTCGACAAAGAAACTCACTGCTGCCCATAATTTCTAATTGGACGCATACAAATGAGGTCCATAAAAACAGAAGCAAATGCTTAACCTTGAATGCAGATTGCTTTGCTGTCGTTGTTTGTTCTCTTCTGAATAAACAGTTGAAGGAAAATAATAAACAGTTCCAAAAGCAGTTTTTTTACATTTGAAGGAAAAATTATTTCTTCCGTATTTAAAGATTAGCGGAATTATTTGAAACATCTCCTGTGATGCACACAAACATACCTGTGCGGGCGAGACTCAGATTATACCTGAAGGTTAACGAGTTTGGAATACTCACCTATCACCAAGCGCCTCATCATTTTGAACCACGATTGGGTAACAAAGTCACACCTGAGTTGGTACCATCGTACTGACACCCACACCACATCCGCGGAAGGACTTAGGACGTCACATATTTTCCAACATGTTAAAGCTGTTGGAAATGATCACTAATGTGCAAAATACATAAAAAAAAATTGACATTATATGCAGTTTTAAGAATATTTTGACTTCGTATTGCTTCCTTCGTCAATTCAATATTTGACGGAAAGAATGTCGAATGAAACTTCCCTCAAAAAGTGAACGGACAATTCACATCAAAAGACAACACAAGAGAATTCGTGATGTCACGCTATGTTTACAAGTACTGAAAAGAAATTCTCTGATTACCCTACAAGAATTATAAATAAAACAAAAAGGAAACAACATGTAGTTTTCCTCCTATTCTTTGGCTTTTTAGAAAAATATATATCTTTATGACTGACTACTTGATAAAGTGACCACTTTTCTCTTTTTGTTAAAATACTATTTTTTTGAAAAATACATGAATTATATTTTATACAGATTTCTTAAAACTTTCTAACAAATTAGAAATTATAGCACTATAAAATATGTAATTTTTTTATAGATTAACTGATAATTTATGACTATTAAGGGATTAAATATTTTAAAATAAAAATTTGAAATAAGTTTTTTTCTCCTGTTAGGACTAAGTTTGTCACCGATCGTTTTGCGAAAATCCTTATAAGGTTCATATGAAAACACCGTTTTTCTTTACCTGAGCAGTTTTCAATGTTAATTTCACAAGTATTTTCTAATGAGTAAGAAATCCTAATTTAGATTTGCAATTATTTTTATGCCAAAATATTACTGCTAAATCGGCGATATCTGAATCTGGTCTTTAAAACAGAAATGCATAAAATAACTAACTAATCATTTAAAACTTTCATATAATTTTTCTTAGTTATTCTAAGTTTATTTTGGATTGATAAATTTTTGTGAAAGAAATAACGGTACTGATGCCGTATAATCCTTTGAGCGCAATTTTTTTCTTTCGTTCTGGTAATTTAGATTTTTTATTAGATCAGGAAATAAAACATTCTAAAAATAAGCTACAATATTTTATTTTGGCAACCCTAGACTATACGTAACAGTTACGTCAACTTGGTGACATTTAAGACAAAACATTTTAAAATGAACCAAAAGTAACACATTTAAAAAAAGCAGCTTGTACCGAAATAATCTACCATTCTTACACATGAAAAATTGTTTTAAAATTGTGTTCTACTTGCAGATCACTGTTTGTAAATAATCTCCCATTCATGACCTATGAAGGATCTAACTCTAGATATGAAAACTGGAATACCCTTCAAATCAAACATTTGAGTATAACATTTAAATCATTAAAAAAATTTCAAACATCTAAAATTTTCGAATATTATTTGACTTTTTGACTTTAAAATTCATTTTCATTAAAAAATTCAGGTTAAATCCTATTTTATCCCACCGAATGACGAAAGCGAAAAAAATTGCAGCAAACATTTTCTCGCCAATCAAAAATCAGCGACTTTACTTGATTTTGAGTAACAGAGTTGACTGCTGCTACACCACTACGTCCAGAACAAGTGATCTCCAGACATGTCAAAGGCACTGCATAGTGGGGGAGGGTCAGCCAAACTAAATCTATAAATGTGTTTTAAAAGGTAGTCGTGTCCTATTTTAATTCTAAAGTTGGCGACATCATCAGCTCTGGGCAAATCACGAGTGAAGAGATTTTCCATTAAGTCACTCACTCTTTCCCTCCACTAAATCCCTAAAAACCTAAGATGCACCTTAAACCTGGCACTGATGATTCTTTAAACACTGTAACAGTGAACAGGTGGATCAGGCTGTGGGAGTTCAAAAGCAAAATTAAAGCTTATAATTCGAAATACAAATGCTACTCTAAATTTGTTTGATGTTTTTTATTTATTAAAAGGCTAAAATGTAATAATAAATATGATAAGTTGTTTTCTATTTGTGTTTTAATCAAGAGCAAAAGGTATTGTATGGAGAGATTTTCCACCTATTCCAAATGAATGTTCCTACAAAAAATGAAGAGAAATTTTCCAAAATATTATTTCACCGCCAAATATATAAATACATTCTTATTCCTAAAAACGTATGTGTGTGATAACCTATTCATAAATCTTTTTAATTAACGGGAAAACTTTAAAGCGGTGTTTTACTTTAAAACTATTTCTAAACACTTTTACAATATCAAATATATTTAAGTGAACGATTGTTACTATGAATTTGTATAATTTTTCTTCATTTCAAGAAATAGTATCATTCCGCATTCGGTCGTTTTAGTGAGTTTCCAAAAGAATAAAAGAAGTAATTTAAGCAAACTTTTAAGAAGTATATAAATTCATTTTTTTAAAACAAACCTTCTATGAACCCGGATTTTAGAAAATTTAATTAAATAACTAATAACTAGCATTCACAATGAAATAAATATTATCCTCTGTTTTGGATTTTCTTATTCAAATATTCTTGCCATAGAAAAGGAATGCTTTTAAAAAATTTTATCATCAAAACAATATTTCCGACACTGCTAAAATAATACACACGTTTTACTAGTAACCAGCTTGCAGGTAACATAAAATTAAATTGCAAATTAACTTATATAAAACCTTTAGTTGTGTGTGTGTTAATAAAACATTCTTTGTAGTAATTTATATCATTTCTGTAATGCTTATCAGATCAACTCATCACAACGATAATTTGGTTAAAATATATTTTCAGTGAAACATATAGTATAAAAAATAATAATAAAACAGAGATAACTCTGTTCTCTTCTTAATTAAAATGGATGGGAAAATGCAAACTTTAGAAGTATTTCAAATTTTTAATTAAATCTTCTTAAGTGATGAAGATATATTTTTGAAGCTATTAGATAAATCATTTACGCCATACTCGCCGTATAATCCTTTTAGTGTTTTAAAAATGTTTTGATGATAAAGAATGCCGCCAAGGTGACATAATTTTCCCATATAATCCAGGGTTGCCAAAATAAATTTATCTTGAATATTTTTAGTATTTTTTACCTTTTTGGCGTAATAAAAAATTCAGATTACCAGAAGAACAGAAACTCCGCCAAAAAATTTAACAAATTCCTAAATTCACCAAAAGAATTATCATCGTAATAAAATCATAAAATAGTAATCAATGCACTTCATTAACAGAAAATTAAATGAGTGTAAAACTATAAAGAAAGCAAGTACGAATTCATTTAATACAGAACAGCTATTTAAAAAATTATTTTAAAATAACTGGAATTTTGTAATTAAATAATTTAAAGTTCGACTTTTAAAATAAAATTGTCTAGAAACAGTTTAATAAAATCCATACACACACACACACATTATTCTTCTCATTTAAAAAAGTCAATATTAGAGTGCCCAAAGAAAAATTTCTTGAAACGGAAATAAGTTTCTTTTCTTAGAAATATTACAAACTCTCGTTCAGCTGTCACAGTAATTTATAAAGTAATTCTGATAGAAAAGAAATGTTTGCAAAGCGTGAAATACAATATGAACGAATGTTAATGGTCTAAAACATGGGTTCAAGCTTTCTTTCTCGTGGACCAATTTCAAAGTTTTAATATTTTCGGTAGACCCCGCTGTTGCTACATTTCCTAAAAATCCTAAAATATAACGCCCTAAATTGGGTTAAGAAGGGGAAAAAGTAGCACATTTTCTTTTGTGTCCTATTCATTAAAATAATACTTGTAGTTCTACAAAAGTGTACACATTCGTTATTACAAACAATCTATTATCTATTAATAGATTCAATTGTGTTTGAACTGAGTCTCGAATATTTTTGAGTACCTACACAGTGAATGATGCTACCTGCCTACGTTGATAGATAAATCCAAGCCAAAAATTTTGTTCTTTATAATGAAAACCAGAAAATTTTTCGTGGGCCCCCATTTACAACTTGTGTGAAACCCTGCTTTCTTTCCAGATCTACGTGGACCCCGTGTGGTCTCATATGGACCACTTTGGGAACCTATGGTCTAAAACAAACAGAAAGTGGAAATGAATGAACTATATAAAAAAAGTTTACGTCTCGAATAATATCCAATTCGTATTAAAAAATCTGGTAAAACTTTTACCTTACTCATTCACAATAAAAAACTTTTTAAAAATCAATGAGAAAATTTATTTAAATAATATAAAGTTGTCATATAACTTCACAGAAAAAAAATTATTTAAACACAAATTATTTATAAAATCAAATTCGATAATGATTTTTTGAAAATTATCAGGTAAGAATAATTATGCACGTTTTAGTTATTTAGTAGTAATCAAACTTGTTTACATATACTCAAACTTATTCTAGTCGTTTTTTATCTGTGTAGTACATGGAATTTTCAATAAATTGGTACATAATTGACAATAAATATCATTAATAAAAAATGCTCGACCATTTAGGTATTTCATAAATACTGCCTAGGCCATTACACAGACACATTATATAAGCTAGATTTATACACGCAGTGCTTTCAGATTTCGATTTTAGTAACTGTCTAGACAATCTTTCTTATCATTACATTTGAAATACTAGCGTTGTTTCTGTTCCTTTTCTGATCGTTGTCCTGAGTCATCTAGATTTGTGACTTGGTTTTGCTTCAAAAAGCAATTCCTAATTATTTTCTATGGGACACTTTTTCTACCTACTTTTTTTATTGTGTAGCGAAAACTATTTTTCATAGGGGTGAAATTTTATTCATGGGTTTTCTTTTATCCCACTATATAAAACCAGGTGTATTTTAAAACTGAGTTTAAGGTTATATTCATAATGACAATTGGTGGAACTTCGATTCAGTGGTGGGTTCATGAAGGAGGAGCGATATTTACAAAATGTCTATATGAAAATAGTATCCTAAGAATTTGCATCTTCTATGCATATATTGTGTGAATTCTGTTCTCCTTTATTTTTAATAGAATGTTACCATGAAGAATTTATTCACATTATCACAAGATAATGCCTACTAAGAGGCAACTTGAAGAATTGTAAATTGCAACATTCTAGTTAACTAAAATTAATCTCTATGAAAAGATTTAAATAATCTCCTTCGCATTGTATTTACACATAGTAACAGTGTGTGTGTAAGAGTTAGACTTAGAAAAACAATTCAACCATAATGGGACATACTTGAGCAGCAAAATAATTTTCCTTCCAGTGGATTGAAAATAGTAGTAATCATCTATTTTATGAAAAATTAAATTACTTTTTTTATAAAGCGATTATTTGCTTTTAGGGTAAGTCTTCCAAAATCGGAATGATCGCCCTATTTGGCAACTGTTTTTACTTGGCGCGATGAGCATTTCTGTACGTCAGAGAATCAAGTGAACCATTTTGTTGATAGACACATTTTGTCGTTCTTACTGTTTATTATAATTTATTTTATAAGAAGACTATTCAATTTAAAACCTAGATATTGGATAAGATTATTTAAAACACACCACTTATTGTATATGTGCTAAGTTTTGCGACGCATATTTCAAGACAATTTAATCATTTTTATGAAAAAAGAATGATTGAATTTGTAATCTTATTTATTCATTAACATTTAATGTATTTAAAATCAAACACATTTTTTAAATTGCATACTTCAGCATGTTGTGCTGTTTCACGGGATTGATCATAAATGTTTTAGATCTTAATGTAGAATTCTTATTTCAACTTCAAGGAAAGAATAAAGTTGAAAAACTGACTCGAGTTTTATGAAGCTCTGAAAAAATTACTTTTACATTTTACAATGCAAGTTAAGATATCGCTTGTATGTTATTATTTTGCTTCATGTTTGTGTGTCACCATTTTAAATTCGGTGGCCATTTTCATTGAGCGATGTGAATATTCATATTGCCAATTGTAAATTTGGCGCCAACTCATTGCGATTATGGGAGATAAGCTCTACGCTTTCAGAGGTTATGATTTACTGACACTTGAAATTTTTTAAGTTGAGTTTATATTTCATACTAATGTGATAATTATTACAGTGAAAACTAATACAGCGTTTGATTATACTATTTTTTTTTAATTTATTGAATTACTTAAAACTTTATTTTAGCTAAATTATAATTATCTGAATTACATTGTAGCATTTTTCAGACATTTTTATACAAAATATTTTTATTCTTCACAAGACCAATTTATAGACAAATTAACAAAACTGATCAAGTAAGCCAACGACAGTAGTACCATTAAAATGTACATGATTCATAATATTACACAAAATATAAGTAAGCGTTTAGAATCAATATAACGTGAAAGCGATATTTAACAAAAGTATCGATATATTCTGCGAACCAGTAAAGCTGAAAGAGTTCAGAACTATTAAATATATTTTATTTTATATATATATATATAAGTATATATATTTCACTCACTTAACTTAAAGAATAAAAAAAAAATTGGTATCAGAGAAATTCTACAATTGGCAACCATTTTCGCAGTTAATGTTGATTATTTGCACAAATTTGAACTCATTTACTAATGAAGCGGCATGCGGAATTTTGGGTGTTAAAACGATGAAATGAAAGATGAAGAAACGATCTTGATGTATACCAAAATTCAATCAACATATTTAATAGTTACAGCAGCTGCTCACCCCGTCTAGTGGTCAGAGTGCCTGACTGCGCATAGGGAGGTCCTGGGTTCGAATCCCAGTTCGGGCATGGATGTACTTTTTCTATCTTTTCTTTATATAAATGAGGTGTGAATGGTTGCCTACCCTATGAATGGGTCCCTATGGCATGAGTATACTGAGGAATTAGGACTCCACACCGAAATATGGTTCAGTTGGAAAAGTGGAGCAGCGCTCCCTATAATGAAAGATTAGCTGGCACAAGACAACAACTTGTAATAGGAAAACGCCAAGTAAAATTAAGCAACAAATATAATTTTTAAAAAATAAACTTTTGTGTACTTTGTCTACAGAATTTGTTTTATAAGAAAATTCAGTGTGAGCATTAAAATGGTCTTCGATATAAAAAATAATGAATGAGCCATCACAAATATATTTTATTAGAAATGCTATAGAATTATAAAAAAGAAAATACCTTTTAAATACGTAGCTTTCAGAACCTGAAGTCACCATCTCATTTAGTTTAAAAAAAGTAATACTGAATTTTTAGAAGAATTCGTTTTTTTTTATTTAATAAAAAAATTCTTTTTTTAAAACTTATTTTATTTCAATTTTTTTAACGATCCCCCATGGAGTAAATTGGACTGAGTGGACGAGCTGATGAAAAATTACAGTTTAAGAAATAAATTAGGCTGAAAAAAAAAAAGGGTACATTACAAAATACATAATAAAATTCATAACAATAGATTCAGTTTATACTATCAGTTATGCACATAAAGGGGACTTATTAAACTTCAATTGTTTTATTATAATGTGTACTTTGTTAAAAGTTTAATATTTATTTTTATTTCATTTATTCATTGTGAGAGTGTACCTGTAAAAATATATATTTCTTAAAGCATGTAAAGCGTTAAAACTATATGAAATTTACATGCGCACATTTAAGAATTTATTATACATAATGTGAATTATGCACTCTATAAATCTTAATTAACCCAAATTTATTTTTTTATATAACACAAAACAATTTTTTTCTTGTACTTCATTCGTAAATACCACATGAAATAAATCTTGTACAATAAAACATTAAATAAATTTTTAGTTTCATTTTTAGTCAAATTAAATTGAACTCCAATTTTGGTCTTGAGCCAGTGAAGCTTTATATATAAAGTAAACCCAGAACCAAACATGATAAATCAAAATTAAATTTAATATATCTAGAACAGAGCCTGTGTGCCCGGCGATTGCCGATGGCATTCAAAGTGCGGATATGTATATCGTTTAAATACATGTTTCATTTAACATTTAATTATTCAACAACTGTAGTTGCCACAAAATATTATAACGCAAGATGAAAGTACAAAAATGGAAGTAATAACGGAAAGTTCATGTCAGCCTAGCTGCTTACCGTCGCACCCTATTACTCCCCCCTTCCAGTGAGATTGACGAACGTTAAAATAAAGAAGCATTAATTTCTGCTGGTAACGAACGATCCGGTGAATGAACTTTGCGTCCGCTTCTTGAGTAGCAGTACGACTAATTGCGAATCCGACCTTTTTATTTTGTTTCACTATAATTTCCTTATCGATGATTGTTTTGAAAATTCTGTTCTGTTTTTCAGAATTGATTTATGTTGAGAATTAACTTGGGAATTTTCTATTATATTGAAGATTCTTTGGACAGATTCTCCGTAAAACATGGTTTAATTCAATCAATAGATAAAATTGGAATCTTTATTTTTCAACTTTACCGTGAAAACTCTCAGTCCGTTTTAAGACAGGGCAAGGACCATGAAATACAGACTGCAGACTTTGGAAACCACTCTCAGTTCTCACAAACACGTGAGTACATGCCTGTAAATCTTTATGCACGAAGAAGTCTCGATGTCCGTGCCGTGAATCTGGAGAAAGTCGTAGAGTAGCCATGAAATCGCGAAGTCTTTGAAATAAAGTTGGGACGTTCCATGATTCATTACAAGAGCTGGAAGAACGAAAAAAATCTGCAGGTAATCTGAGAGTAGTGTCGTAGATTGAAAACAGAAGGTCTTCTATTAGGAGCAGATTTCAAACCAAGAATTAACTGGAGCACTTCAACCCCTCTTTTAGTACCATAAGATCTGTTGCATGATAAGCTTTGTGCAGAGACCTATGCATACCCAGTATTTTGGATAAATAAGAAAATAGTTCACTTTCGAATTGTGCTCAGTCTCTGAAACTCCAAAGCGAGATATCCAGCAGTGTAAGAGAACAGATGCAACGGTTTCAGCAGTGGTGCCAACAATGGGCATTGCTTCTGGCCAGCGGGTAAAATGGTCGATTGCCGTAAGACAATACCTAAAGGGTTGTGATGTTGGAAGTGGTCCGATAATGTTGATGTGTATATGCGCGAACCTATCAAAAGTTAAGGAATCGTTTTCTAAAGGTGATTTCGTATGGTTTTTGGATTTTAGCTCTCTGATACGTAACACAAGCTCAACAGTCTTTATTCAAGTAAGGCCAAATAAATCTTTATTTAGTTTGATTTGTTGTGCGAATAACGGGATGTGACAAATTGAGAAAATTGGAAATAACTATTCGCATATAAGCTTCTGGAATGAACGGGCGTGCAACATTTGTAGAAGTAACGCAAAAAAGAATTATGCCTTCACAAGGAAAGTAATGTTTTTAAAAATTAATGTATCAAAATCTTACAGTGTGGAGCTCGGGATCAGATAGTTAATCTACTTAAAATAATTTCTTCAATGCGAGAAAGAGCATCTGCAACCAAGTTTTCTTTGCCGGGTAATTGTCTAATTGAAGATGTGAACTGACTGTAAATGTCGGTTTTTGCAAGTTTCGGAAGCACGTTCAGGCGACCAATTAATTAGTGTAGGATCCTTTTCATAAGTGAGTAATGAACTAAGAAGAAATTGCTTTTCGGAAGTGTGATCCACAAATCAGTGGTAGAAATTGAACATCGCTAAAAATCTACTCACTTCAAAAACAGTTTTATGTCGAGGAAAATCTATAGTGTAACACTTTCGTCGGTGACGAAGCAATTCCTTCAGCAGATACCTCAAACCTTAAGAATGTCAATTTTGATTTTCCAAAAACGCATTTTTCAGCGTTCATAACAATTCCATATTCGTCAAATTGTTTTTAATTATGTGTTAAATGCTCTTTTAAGCTTCTAGAAACAATTAAGATATCGTCAAGGTACACACAACAAAAGTTTAATATTCTTCGAACGACGCGCATGAAGGGTTGAGAATTTTGACCTGTATTGTAGAGCCCCAACACCATTTTTGTGAATTCAAATGAAACAAAAGGTGTTATATCGGCAGTTTTTTTTAACGTTATATTCAGCAACGGGAATTTGATAAGCTCTAACGAAATCTAGTTTGGAATAAATATTGAACCCATTTAGACTTTAAGCAAAATCATGAATATGTGGAAAAGGATAACGGCTGGAATTATGATTGCGTTCATTCTCCTATGATCACCACATATTAGCAATGTACGGTTTAATTTGCGCACCATATGAATTGGACTAGCCCATGGGATATTTGAAGGTCTACATAAGTCGATTTTTAACATATAATAGAATTCTTTTTTAGCGGCTGCAAGCTTATGCAAAAAGCGATGGACTTGGATTTTTATTATTTGGCATAATACCGTGAGTTTGCGTGGATAAATTCAATTTATTAGTACATGTTTTCAGGTACTGCGATAAGTGTTTTCGATAAATGGCATTCTCTGCAATGGTTGTTAAACCCAAAGAGTCTCCCATTTTATATTCTAACGTAAGTTAAAGTCTATCAGTTTTTTTTTTTTTAAATCAACTAACAACTTTAATTGAGTAGAAAGTCAGCTCCTAAAATTGGTTGAGTAAAGCCAGCAACGTGAAACTTCCATTGAAACTGCCTGGAAATTCTAAAATCTAAATTACCAGTTATCAGACCAAAAACAGTATTTTTTTAAACTTTTGCAGCAAAAACATCAATAATTTTTCCAGAAATAAAGTTTTTCTCCGTAGAATGTGCTTTGGGGATAACTGAAACAGCAGCACCTGTAGCAACTAGATATCGTCGGTAAATTAATCGGTTGTATATTCATAAGCAATTGTTTATGACTTGTATCTGCAAATACTTGAACACAGTTTTCTGAATTTTTAGCAAAACTGCCATTCGAACGACATTGTTTAGCGTTACAGCTGAATTTATAGTGAAACCAGCAGTACGATTTCTCGAAGATGAATGCGAATTTAACCGACGTTTCTAAAAATTAGCAATATTTTGGAAAACGTGAATCGAAATAAACGTTGAACTGATTCGGAAATTTTAATCCTAATTTTTCAAAATGAGAGTTTTCATTTGTTACATTAGCCGTCTGTATTGAAGGAGAGTTTCTAAAATTTTATCGGCTTTTTCAGCCAAGAGAGATTAATCTTTTTCAGTGCAAACGGCTAGAATTTGCTGAACAGATGCTGTAGAAAAAGTAGCCTTAGGATTTCTACGCAAAGGGAATTGCCGACAAGATCTTGCATATAGCGCAATAAATGTGAAGGTCTCCAAATTTTAAGTCTTTTAGAAAACATTTTTAAACAGAGGTTTCAAAAGTCTGCGTAGCTCGAAATTATTCGCTTTTTAAAATAGTTACGTATTTGTAAGATGTAGGAGGATGCCAAATAATATCAGATTCAGCTTAAAACGTCTCTATCTAGTGCTGATACAACGCAGATATTTCGTTTCGTCATTATTTATTCCAATTGAATAAAGCATACTTGCGGATTAGCGCGAAAAAAAAGGGTGCATTAAAGGCAACGCATGCTACCTGAATAGCTCCAATAGAAGTGGATGTGCTTGCAGTCATGTTTTTAATAGCTAATTAGAGCAAAAAATGCATACAAAAATAAACTTCTAGTGTAGGTGAAATCGAAAGTTCATAGTTAAATTCATAGAGAGTTCATAATGAAATATAATTAAGCATGCGACAAGTATGTACATATTCGAGAAAAACTGAAAATTATTTCTTTTACGAACCATTATAGTAACAGCATATAAACTTACAAAATACCTGTTGATACCAAGCTTCGAAGACACTGAAGTCCCTTTTCAAAATTCAAAACGTGCATCGCGTCATCACTTTTTGTTTTGAGACAGTGGAGCTTGAGGAGAAAATAAACCCAGAACCAAACATGATAAATTAAAATTATTAATAAATCTAGAACAGAGACTGTGTGCCCGGCGATGGAATTCGGATTAGTATATCGTTTAAATACATATTTCATTTTACGCTTGATAATCCAACAATTGTTCTTTGCACAAGATGAAGGCACGAAAATGAAAGTTATAACAGAGCCTGGCCTCTTGCTGTCGCACCACATTGTTTTATTTCCTTACTTATTTACTTTTCCATAGTTAGAAGAATAGGATTGAAGAGTGATTAAGTCTTGTAATAAAAATACAAAAATTGCCAAAGACAAACAAACTGCTAATTTATATAATATTAATTATTTACAGCATAATGAAATATCTTTTCATGGAAACACATTAAGTGATGATACATTTTAGAATTTAAACACTTTATTTAATTTTTTGGTTTGTATATAAATAGATTTTACAGTCATACACAATCAAATCTGAATACCATTGAATTTTTGTTCAATGAATTAAATAATATTACTGAAAGAAGCCTTCAGTTACATGAATTTATGATACATAACATTAATAAAAATGATTTGGAATGTTTAAAGTTAGAAACAGACTAACTTAACAAGATCACAATGAACTTTAAACGCTAATGCAAAACACTTTTCAAAAATCCCAAAATTTCACTTAAAACAATCAAATAAATACTTGAAATAAATATATTCTCATGAAATCTGAAATTCTTTTAATTATATTGCTAGGAAAATTGCTTATTTTTCTTTTAAAAACAATAGTGAAATATATAAAACAATTTTGATTTGTTTTTCAACCACAGAAAACACTTTCAAAAGAGCAATTTGATTGCACAAAATTTGTTTAAAAACTTGATAACTTAATAATGCTGGCTTATATATATATGTACATTTTTTTTACTCTTCATATTACAAGCATTAGGAACAGCAAAATACAAATAATAAATTGGACTGATTTGGCGCTTGTGCCATAAATGTATAATTTTTTTACAATTTTAAAGAACTGATTATTGAGTGACTATTTTATTAAATTCATCAGCACAAAAGTAACATAAATTATGATATGTTTTCAGATTAAATCAGATAAACATTGAACTCCGTATATTGAGATAATTGAAAACTTTTCTACATTTATCTATAATTAATAACACTGAAACCATATAAAATTAACTGTAAAGCTAATAAATATTAGACAAATAGTAGACTGTCAAACTTATTTATTCAAGCACACTACATTAAAAACAATATCAATGCTCCATTACTTTAGTCTGTTTTACCTCTAATAAAATCACACATACATATATGTATATAAAAATATCTTAGAGTTCAAGAAATCTGATTCAGTTTCAACTATAAAATATACTAAGTGCGAGTAACAAAACAGTGCATTATCAGCAATTATAAATACAAGTTGGATGGAGAAAACTGAATATATATTTCGATAAACTTTATACATTATAACCAACATCTCTAAGCTTTGAGAATAAGTCAATATCTAAAAGAGGGAAAAACACTATTCTACATTTCTTATAAATCAATCATACAAAAAGAAATTGTTAACTGTGAATTTGCTAAGTTACTTTGGTTAGGATTTTTTTAATGACTTTTAATAAAAGCTACTTTTTTAAATACAAAAAGAACACAATTCAAATAAATTACCCTTACTATCTCCCACTTCGGATTTACAATATATTGCTAATAAGATACAAAGAAAAGTATTTATTCAATAATTATTTTTTTAAAAATATTTACAAAGCAGTCACTGTCCCTAACTGACTAGTCTGGCAAACATTTCATGAGATGGTATCAATATAAAATGAAAGTTCATAATATAACTTTTTTTCCAATAAAATTTGTCCTATCTACAAATATTGCATATGAAGTACTGTACAGTGAGGAGGTTCCTGTCAGTGGGAAATGTAACTGGATAATCGAAAAGCTCTTGAACAACGTATGAAGAAGCGTCTCAGGATGGCTCTCAACTCTGGCTTGGCTTCATGAAAGATCATCTCACACAAAGGCAAATAATTTGCAGAGGCATGCACACGAAACTGCGGAAATACATTACTCCAGTTAACATATCAAATAGGCTAATAATGAATATTTACAGGAGAACTTTTGCTATGTGTAAGCAAAATTTCAATGCAATAACATTATAAATATATAAAAAATATTTTACAAACAATAGAAAACATTATTTCTCTAGTTAAAAATGTAAGAATTCAAAACATATTTTTTTATTTTTCAGTATATAGAGTAATAAATTCTATACAACATTGGTAAAACTTCTTTTCTATGATGATATTTCAATAAATTCACATATTTTCAAATTTTATCTTTTTTTTTTCTAAATTTATAACTTACACAAAAACATTTAAAAGAATTTTCAACAGTGGCTTGGATTAAAATTCAACAGAAAATTTCTCTTATACCTCCAAATATTTTCTCAAGCATCATCATAGGTTTTAAAACAAACTCCACCTCATGTTTAAAAAAAATAATAATTTTTGGCACAGCAATTTTTTTTATTTGTAATAGTACACAATTTAAAAATATTTTTTGTGATTATTTCAAACAGCAATTTTATAATTTGGAATAACATATGAATTTTCTAGAAATGTGTATACCTTTAACTTTACAATAAATCTAATAATTAAGTTACTATGTTTCTGGAAACCTAAGCTCTCTCTCTCTCTCTCTCTCTCTCTCAAAAAAAAAAAAAAAAAAAAAAAAAAAAATATATATATATATATATATATATATATATATATATATATATATATATATATATATATATATATATATATATATATATATATATAAGAGAACTTGTCCTTTTAAAATAAAAATTAGGAAAATATTGGTTAAATTTCAAATAGTTCACAGATTTAGAAAAATATTCAATAGATTCTGAAATAAGGAATCTGAAAACATACACTAAAGCAACTCATTGCTTAGCATTTTTATTAACTCAATAATTCTCATAATATTTATTCAACAAATTTGGACACATAAAATTATCTTAATTTAAAGAATTTTATAATTAGGTCTATTAAAACATCATTCCTCAAAATAACCAAACTAAATTACTAAAATCTGTTTCTCTAAATTAAAAAATGATGTAACAAGATGAAATTTAAAAGTCTGTTAAAATAAAGGAAGCAAGAAAATTTGGAAATAGTTGAATGATTTTTAATATAACACATAGTATCCTAGTATATAGATCTATAAAAATCCAAGCACTTACATTAACTTAAAAATTGCAGTTTAAAAATTAATAGAATCTTTTTTTTTTTTTTTTAAGTAGTTTCATAGAAAATACTAATTTTTCTTATAAATTGGATAAAAATATAAAAAAACAGGCTGGCCCAAGATTCTTTTAAAAAACTTTTGCACTAAAATTTTCCACAATGCATGAAAATCTCCTGCAATAAATGGCAAAATTGGTTTATCAGTTAGATGGAAATGTCAGAAAAAGCTCCACTTCCTAAGCAAAAATATAAAAAATTGCATTTAGAAGTAAAAAGAACATCTTTTATATACCTCTTCACAATAACAAAAGTTCTGGTATAGGGATAAAGAAATTTTTTGTTTGGTACAAATGACACATGTTTCAAGATAGAGTAACATTTCAAGCATCTGCTTAAAACAAATTTTCTAATCCTCAATATTTGGAAAGCTTTAAAAGAAATGTTATGCCACGATTATGACTATCAAAGTCATCCCTACAAGCAAGTGAGTCCTTAAATTGTCCATAAGCCA
This sequence comes from Latrodectus elegans, assembly GCA_030067965.1. Classification (NCBI taxonomy): domain Eukaryota; kingdom Metazoa; phylum Arthropoda; class Arachnida; order Araneae; family Theridiidae; genus Latrodectus; species Latrodectus elegans. The sequence continues at coordinate 77,844,839 of CM057812.1, read as the reverse complement.
TATTAGCTGTTACCTCAACTTCTGGAAATGAGAACATCCCTGGCTGTAAGCATTGTGTAGAATGTGTAGTCTGCAGCTTCTGACATTTACAATATTTGATTGGTGTTAACTTTTTTAAAAAATCCGCCATTTTAGTGAAAACAGGCTGGTTTACATTTGGGGGCATCTATTGACAACTGGAGTATTCAAATTGCTCCAAATTCTAAGCACTTTTTATTCAATTTTTCAAACAAAATATTTCTAATTGAATGACCTAAAAAAGTCTGATGTGTAATACTGTTTTAACTGATTCATTATCCCAAAATCTTACTTGGCAGTCCAATTGTTTTGTCTGCAGATGATTATTTAAGCTTTCATCAAAGAGAGAGAGTGAAAGATCACACAATTACTAGCATTCTTAACTTTCTTTTCAATAAGTTGGGAAAATAAGGTGCAATTACAAAAACTGATAAAATAAGCATTTTTTCAGTTCTACAACTCTAAATTGCTCTACCTGGAAACATTACTTAAAAAAAAAGGCAATTTATATTGTTTCAAGAACTGTGACTAAATCCACTGCTTAAAACTTTAAGGGCCCATTGAATTACAGCCTTTGAAACTTCTTTTCAAGAATCAAATTAATCTAAAATTCAGAACATGCTTTGGGTTCACATTCAGCAGTAGTGAAAAAATCTTTTATCTGAGTATATTTTTTTTAGCAGATATAGCTTGTTCTAATAAATATACATGTTTATTTTCCTTTCATATGTGATTTTATGACCGATTCGCCCATATTAAAAATACAGAGTTCTTTTTTGCAAAACAGGCAATGAGCATGTGTTTTTCCAGAACCAAGCAAAAAACCTTTCTTTGTCCATTGAATAGACACTTTCAACCAAGAATGTTAAATAATTTATTTCAGTCTTTACTTCAATGATAAACAAATTTATCCTAAATCATTGAAATTGTGTGCTGTTTTCCCCAAGGAAGGTATGCAAAGTATATTTTAACTAAAACATTTTATGCTTAAATGTAAACATTCAATAAATTTTATAAACTATAAGGAAATCAGAAACAAATACAAACAGAATTAAAATCACCCACCAGATAGCACTACATGAGATGTAATTGGTAATTACTTTACATACATAAATCTATACTTCACCTGGCCATGACTGAACTGGATCTTTTATAGTTACAAATACAATAAGAATCCACTATCGCTTGTGCTTTTTTTACACAATTCTCCTTCAACTTACTACCGTTCTCTTTTTAAGTGTTTGCTGACCTGGCCACAAGAAATAATCGTGCAAAATCATAACTCATAACAAAACACAAACAAACAATACAATTTTTAAAAGTTACAAGAAAACATAGTAAACAAAAAAAAAAAAAAAAAACTAAGAGACAGCAAATGTAGTCCATGGCATAACTAAGGCAAGGAATAACAAACAAGATAGCTGTCTGCTTGCCACTCGATTACTCCAGAGTGCAGGCTCACATGCATTTGATCATAATATTTCAGAGTTAACTTTGTTATTTTAATTAAAATGCAAACCATTTTGATCAGTGGCATGCTCAAAATATAATTCTGTGTTCCATTGGTTTGCCACCCTTAGACTATAAGGTGTAAATTATTAAATGTTTATTAAAAACAGGATAGCCATGTAAAAGATTAAGGTAAAAAAATAATTTTCCAATATTTTTCAGCCTAAAGCTATAATTATTAATTTTGAATTATTACATTTGAAATAAGTGAATGAATAAAAAAAACAATTAAAAATACAATTTCAATTGAAATAGGGATTTCGTTTGAAAAAAAATTTTTTTTCAGTATTATTCTGTGAAAAGAATTTTTTTGGTAAAACAATTACTAAAAAATTTAAAAACAGAATTTTATACAATGCAATTAGAATGCTATTTGAAATAAAATGGAACAAATTAGAAAATTCAAAAAATATGAAAATGGAAGTAAACAATTCCACAAAAAAATAGTTAATAATAAGCATAAAAAAAAGAGAAATGCATATCATTAGTGATAAAGCTGTACCTACACATGGATCACTAAGAAGTAATTTTTAATTTCCAGTTAATTACATCATATAAAATTTTTTGTTCTGCTGTCATGCATCTCAAGAGCTTTAAAATTAAACTTCAAATATGTGGATCACTCAGACAACTTCAAATATACAAGAGTGAAAGAAAAAATTTAATTTCAAGAAAAGGGGACATTTATAACACAAGAATAATCAAATGCCCCAGGTACTCAGCATAAATCACAAAATTCATCAGAGAAAATAAAAAAGTTATATTAGAAAATTTCATTCAAATAAAAAATTTCTTCTTATAAATATTGATTATTTTGCATATATAGAATATAATATCTTAATAATTTGAAGTAAAAGAATCATACCTTGCTTTCATCGTCAAGTTGTATCACTCTAGTTAGCAGGAGCAAAATAAGACTAGTATAAGCATCTTTATGTTTTTCCACAGTTAAACTCAGATAATAACCCAATGCTTCACAGGATATTCTATATAAAAAAATTTATATATATACTTTTATATTATATAGATACTTTTTAAATAGATTATGATTACAATGCATTCTATTGTAATCATAATCTATTTAAAAATAAATTTAATTTTATATATATATATATATATATATATATATATATATATATATATATATATATATATATATATATATATTGAACAGATTAAGGATTTTCCCCAATCAACCATTCAAATTACTTTGATTGCTTAAGATGTCAGCATATCAACTAATTTAGAGTTAAAATTTTATTGACATCCATTCCTATTCCCCTAGTACTTTCTCCAGTATTTTTTAACAATTAAAAAATTAACAATTAAGATAACATAGATCAAAATGAAGAATTACAATTAATGTCTAATGCAATGATTAATAAATAAACAGCATGAAATGGAAAATGTTAAGGGAGAACACACAGTTCTAAATTCTTAAATACATTAAAATAGTGTATTTAAACAAAATTACATAATCATTACAATTTGCTGTAATAATTTATCAAGTTAGAAAAGCTCTCATGATCCTTTCCCACATTGAAATTTTCTTTTTCAGTCATGTTATCCAAGATAATATTAATACAGCCATCAAGAATTTTTGACATAAATTAACATCTTTCTTGTTACAGGCACTTTCTCTTTGGATACATAATATACAATACATAATATCAACTTTATAATATATGATACATAATATCATATATTATAAAGCTGAATTTATAGCTTCCTGTGTAACAAATTATAAAAGCAGTTTCTGTGTTGAGAGAGCCTAAATGAGTATTATATTTTATATCTCAGTGGTTTGGCTGATATTAGGGATTCTTGAAATTCTTTATGTTAAGATTTCACTCATATATCATTGTTATCCATTTTTAAAATTTGCTTAATATTTCGTCATGTGTTCACAGATTTAAGTTTCAGTTGCAATCATCTCATAAAGAAATATTTTAGTTTGGAATAATATTACTAATATTATTCAATTTTATTTTAATTAGTGATTTCTCTGTTCTTTCAAAACGTTTGTTTTATTAACAATCTAAATTCATTTAAATCATTAATTGTGATTGTTCGACACCTATTTAAAAGCATTTCACAAACATAACTTTTTGCAAAATATAAAATTTAAAAAAAACTTACAGGAGGTTGATTAATTTAATCCAATGTTTTACAAAATTGTAATGGAAATGAAGAAATATTTACGTAATAAGTTTCTCTTGAACCACAGCTATTGAATCTTGCCTACTTTCATCTGTGTACATTTTGAACAGAATCCTTAAGGCACAGGCCAGGCTGTTAGACTCGTGAACAAGAAGATCAGGTTTCACATTACCTCGAAAGCCTGAATGAGATAATTATCTGTCATTACAATTATAGGAATTATGCCACACAAGGAAAATCAAACATTTTATCCAATTTTTTAAAGCACCATATTTAATATTTCTTACCAGCTTTCCACAGAAAGTTTCTTTGTTCGTTACTTGAGTTAAAAGCTTTTGCAAAACGATGTGCTTCCATAAGACAGTCAACTAATAAAAGTAATTGTGACGATGATAAAAACTGATACATGCCTTGATCTTCTTGTTGATGACTATCAAACACTTGTTCATTTTCATCCATTTGTCGCATTTCTGCCTATTACAAAAATGTCAAATTAAAATGACTTTTAATAACTATTAAAGTATATGGAATTTTGTAAACTAATTTTTAGTTATACTAAAATAGAACCACAAATTGTAATTCTTTAATTAAATATTAAATAATCTCTGTTGTAAATTAAATGAACAGAAGGCTGAGAATTTTTACAGCTTTTTTTAGATTTAAAAAATTTAATTATTATAGTAAAGAAACATTTTTTTTACAAAAAGAATTTATTAGTTACAAAAAAATAAATCCACAATTATTTTAAATTTGCTCAATTTTCCTTCTAGAATTTGATATAAGCGTTACAGAAAAACAAGTAAGCTTCCCTGACTTTCCTGAGCCACATAAGATGTGCCTTATACCTATTCTTTTTTAGTTTAATGCTTAATCACACTGCTTTTAATATTTCAATTTAAGTAATTAACATTATTTGAATATTGACAAAATATAGTAATCAGAGATATGCACACAAACATATAAAAAAAATTCAGATTAAATTAATTAATATCAATTAGCAATGTCCAAATATTTAACAATAAATAAAAAAATCATAACTGTACAAATTTTTGTTAGTAAAAATTTTTCTTTTTAAGTTTGTAACACTTGTCTTGAACATGAACTACACAAATTCAAGACAAGTTTTATAAACTTATTTTAAATTTAATTAGATTATAAATGAAAATAATTTAATATAGGGCCTATGTTAGAAACATTTTTTTATATAGTTTTCAACTTCATAATCACTATATGCCCAAAACATGCTTTTCCCGTTAAAATAATTTCTCTATATTCCAATGCCTTCATTTGTTTTTATCTTCAATGTGGTTTCATTTAACATTTTCAAGAAAACCTTCATAAGGCATTTGAAAATTTTTATAAAACACCCAAACACATTTTGTGTTTGCACATTCTGGACAAATTTATAAATTTTGTTTGAATCATATAAGTCTTTGAAAAATAAAATTTTTCTCAAGCAGATTTTCAAAGACACTTGTCATTTCTTCATTCAAAATTCTCTCTCAGCCAATTAAAAGAGGGAAAATTTTACCAAGAAACAAAGATTTTGAGGATTCTAAGATAGAAGAGAAAGCCATCAAACCTCTGAGATTAATGTGCATCTATTTTCAGAATTCTTAAATATATTTCTCTACAGCACCATGTGCATCTAGAAATTCTCAACTTTGCATTTAAAATATTTCTATATGCAGTTTAATTTTTAATATACAAAATTTATATTTTCTTTAATCTCACAGAGTTTACAACCATATCTGATGATGAAGGACTTTTAATATATTAAAAACTTCACGCAAAATTTTTCATACACTTTCTTCTAATTTGATGCTTTTTGTTTTGAATATATAGACTTCAGATACAGTCACTTCATTTAAGTCCTTTTGGCCTTGCACGCTATTTCAGTATTCTTTAAGTTATGCAGATAGTTTCTGAATTACAATTAAATTTACAATTTTATAAATAACAATTTAAGCAGTTTTTCTAATATCTAATGCAAAATATTAATTCAGAATTAAAAAGTATAACATAAAATAACTTTAACATTCTGATGATGTTTAAATTATTCATATAAATTATATTAATTAATAACAAATTGAAATATAAAATCTTCAATTTGAATACAAAAAAAGAAAGAAAGAAATGGAAAATATTTAATTATTGTCATTAAAAGAAACTTGATCTCTATAAAAAATTGCAATATAAAATAAATTTATGTACAATACAACTCCAATTACCATCTGAATAACTTTCAGAATAGACTGAGGTAGAGAAAAAAGAAAAATGCTTAAAAAAGGCAAGCATAGGAAAGAGATGAAAATAACGTGCATGTCACTTGGGAATTCAGATACATTATTTTGAAAACTCCTGGATATTCAGAAGTTAGTGCTGAAGGTATAGGAGAATGGATTATGAGTCAAACACTGGATTTAAAATTGCAAATGATAATCAACTTATTGAAAGCATTGAGGAAGAAGATGACCCTTATGTCCAAGTTGAAGCAGAAAGAAGATTATCAGCTAATGAAGAATTTACCAGCTTTGAAACCTTTTGAAAAGATATCCAATTAACCAAATTTTTGATTGTCTGAATAGAGTCCAGTTCTAATTGATTTGGATTTCTGCTGTACTTACAAAATTATGTTTTATTTTACATTGAAATTTTTTTTTTACCTTATAATAAGAAAAATTATAACTTCAGTTTTAAATAGGCGAATTTTGTGTCTAAATTAAATATTTACTTTTAAAAAAATTCTTTAAAAAGTGCCACCATAGTTAAAATTACAACAGATAAGAGTAGAGTACTAATTCTGCAAATACATATTATAATTGAGAAAGTCATGCAATAATCATACATATACTTTTATTAAATATGGAAACTTCTAGAATAAACACTGCAGCACTTACATACTTAAAAGTTTAATTTTTAGCATTGATGTGTTTTTAAAAATTTTATTTCATAAACTAAGGAGACTGAAGATGTTTGCGATTGGAAGAGATTAAAAGAAAGAGAGAGTAGAGTATGTACGCCAAAAATTATATATTAAATTAAAACTTATACATTATAAAAACATAAAGAGTAATAGCTGCCCAATTCTTCAAAAAGAAATATCACAAAATAGTTTACAAATTTACATAATTTGAGCAATTTTTTTAAAAACTATAATATTAGTAAATAATAATTAATTTTAATTCTCTATTTAAAGGCAATAAATTTAAATTCCAATTAAAATTTGAAAAATAATAGTAAAAAATGTTTTTATTATAATATACATATATTTCAAACATTACTGAAAAGAAAACATTTTAAAACTGACAAGTGTTTACTCTTCTCTCAATACTTCATAGCAAAAATATGTTTATATTTTAGATTTTTTTTTTGTTTTAAAATATTTAGATAGAAGTGAATCTTGGAATTCATAAAAATTTATATATTTATAAATTTTTTCACTTAAAATATAATTTATTTTCATAAACCAAAAATTAATTAAAAGAAAATTAAATATTTTTAAGATTATATTATACATTTCAAAAACAAACACTTCAATATAGTTATGTTATAGTATAGTTATAGGAGTTATACATTTCAGGAACAATCTTTTCAAAGTTAATAGAATATACAGATCAAACAAAAATGACAATAACTAATAAATAATATATATAATAATTAGTATTAATAATGTTATAATTATTTCATACTCTAGCAGTTAATAGATTTTTTTCATCTTCCTTCCTACTAGTTGCTGGATAAAAGACAATATTATCAATAGTCTGTATTAATTCTAGCTGGACAATGCATTTGATTTTTAAAGAGACAAATAGCTTCTCATCAGAAAATTCTTGGCCTAAAATAAATTGCAATAAAAAATAATTTTTTTAATGTTGACATAATCAAAGCCTTAAGTCTGAAGATTTAAAAGAGATTGTTTACAAATATTGCAATCATTATTTTAAAATTATATTAATAATGAAATTCTTAAAGATTTAAATTGTGCTTGCCGATTTTAAATTAACCATAAAGTGGATGATTTGTCTTCCTTTTTCATTTTGCTTTTTCCCCCCTATTGTCAATGTGTTAATGTCTTGAATCAATGAGAAATGGCTTCTCAAATCAATGTTCTGGTCTTTACATAAGAAATCATTTTATTAATAAAATAAATTTTGATGATTTTCTCAGACACATGATAGCAAATTAAGCCTTTTTGCTGATGCTCAAAGAATGCGATTTGAAGGCAAGAATTTGTAGACAAATCGGATGTATCATGTTGTCTCAAAGCGATGTGCAAAAAAGTTTTCTGAAGTCATGGATATTTTAAACCAATGAGAATTGTAATGAAGTGGCATAGCTATAATCTTAACTGGAACAAAAGAAGCAACTACTTTATGGTTAATAAAAAATGCATTATTTTTAAATTTTATATACTAATAATAACTTATTTCAGAGATAAAATAAAAATAATAAAATCATTTAAATTATAAAATTTCTTATTAGAAAAATATTAAAAAATATACCATTTTGAATTATTTGGTGCTCAAGAAAATGTTTAAAAAAATAATATATTTAATGTTTAGAAATTTACAATTTTACAGATGAAAATGGTATGTAAAAATATTGCAAGTTCAAAAATTAAAATCACTTTAGAAATATTGTATTATTAAATCCTAACTTTTAATTGATGATAAAAAGCATACATTTGCATTCTTTTATTTCAAACTATTTTCATAGTTCTCACTTTTGAGTTTTATATAAAGGAAATCAATATATTAAGACAAAAAGTTTATAATGCTAATCATGTTAATTTACATGAAATAGAAATGAAAGAAAAATAACAAAATTAAGGAAAATTTACATTTACAAACGAGTGAATTTTTTTCTAAATGTTAGAAAGTATATTATATGCATGAAAATTGACCACAAAAATTTCCCTTTGGAAATATCATATATTTGTCTGTAAATATAATATCTTCATAAAATATTATTAAAAATACACTTTATTTAAAGAAAACAGGCTAATTAAAAGAAACTTTAAACAAGCACAAATTATGCTCACTATTTTAATAGATTAATTATTTCAAAAAAGCACAAGTGAAAACTAGTTTAACAAGTTGCCCTTTATAAAGAATGTAATTCATATGATACAAGCAGGAAAACACCCTTTAACAAATGTAATAGAGAATAAGTAAAAATAAGAAATTCAATATTCAGAAATCTTAAACTTTACGATATATATTCAAAACAATAAAATGATCAATGGTCATATACAGAATTCTGCCTAGATGGTTGGTTAGTCACTCTATTGCCGCTTTTTGCTAATTGGACCATATTGATTGAACTGAAATCTATAATTTAAAGTACATTCATTATCACTGCTTATATCAATATCAAAAGTAAATATCAAACCTACAAGCTGTAGAACTAAAAGATAGATCTTTGGTATTTACAATGGAAGCCTGGGACTTATTAAGCTATTATTTTATTGATGCTTATAGTTTGTTGCTCAAAAGTCATTCTTTATACTCAAAAGCCATATTGGAACCAACATTTTAAAATAGATTCTAGATGATTACAGATATTCAAGCCCAAGGTAGGAACCGAAACATAAACTGAAAGCCAGATCACTAACCAATCTGCAGACAGCATTGACTGGTGCTTGTGACAATTGCAGTCAAGCATACACATATTATAAAATATCACTGCACCAACTTTAAGAATTCTAAAACACCAGTTATAAAAATAAATAAATAAAAGAAGGAAAATTTACTATAAATGTTATATCATAACATTCACAAAAAAATATGTTCTTATAAAGAGTTAACATTTTTTAGAAACATTAGTAAATCATGGAGATCAATGTAGTTATGAATTCTCAATGATGTTGAAAGATTGTATCTTATATAGATCCATAAGAAGGAAATAATCAGTTGCATTAACTACATAAATTTTGGATAAAGATAATTCTGGTAAATTTCATTAAAAAAGTGTTACAGTAATCAAAAATTAAAAGAAACATTAAAGGCAATGTTAATGAATTTAAGGGAAAAAAAATTATTCACAAGTGACGTGAAAAAGCAGCAAAATCAGGAGACACGATTTTGCGAGTAAAAAAAGAATGAGTGTGAAAAAATTAAGGGAGATTAAAAAGCAGAAAAATCAAAACTAAAAAAATTATTGCAGATCTTTTCCATAACTAAAAATGATTTACAAAACAAGAGAAAGAATCATTGCCAGAATGTTCATTTCCACAAGAAAAAAGCTTAACATTATTGAGTAAAACATTGAGATGATTAAATCAATTGCCTAAAAACCATTTGTTAATATGTGAATTTGTCTGTGACCAAGATTAAAAGGATACAAGTAAAAAATCCGACAGAAACTTCAACAAAGAAGAGAAAATAAGATTTGCAACAGTCTTGAGATAGCATGTTGAAAGCCTGGAAAATTGATGCTGTAGTACCAGCATATTTTTCCTGTATCTAGCCCAGAGTTGAATTCTACCAGTTTGGTGGCACAAGACAGGTGGGTGTCTTCATCATTTAGAAGCACAAATCAAGCAGTTTTTCCAATACTCAATTTGGCACCCCCAAAGGTATTATCTCACTGGTAGGGCATTGGAAACGGCATATTGAACATGCTCCAGACACCATTAGTGAACCCAACAGATCATTGGTTAATGCGAGATTCGAACTCACTATCATTCAATCACTCCAATAATAAAAACGACAACTTAACCAATCAGATCCCCATAGCCATATACACCATATGTTGTTGTTGTGTACTTACTTCCCTGTACTATCATCTGGCTGCTTCTAATAACTGGTATAGCCCTAAGTTGGACTCTACCAGTTAATGGAAGCAGCTAGGTGATAGTCTTCATAATTTAAAAGCAGGTGTCAAGTAGAAGAATCCATAAAACTAGAACTGCTACTCTCAGATGTATTATTTTACTGGTAGACCATTACAACAACAACCTATTTAACAAGCCCCAGCCATCTTTAGTGAATATGACGAATCTTCAGTTAAACTGATATTCAAACTCACTACCTTTCACAATTAAGAACAATGACCTAACCAAACAGGCCACCATGGCTCCTGTGTCATATGTTGAAAAATATACTCATATTAATCACAGTTATAGAGAAAACAAATTTCCGTAATAAAAGACCTTTATACTAAATTTTCAGGATATGTTAAGAAAATTTTTATTTTTATATGCTGCAAAAATACTAACAATAAATATTTGAGTTCGTTAAAAATTCTAATAAAAAAGGATAATAATTCATCCTTTTTTACCAAAAAGTATCTTTATATAACTTTCTAGTAAAACAAGAATTTATTATGAATAATAACTAACATTATTTTAAATATGTTTAAGCAATTTTTACTTATTTTACTGTACATTCATTTATATGGTAAAAATTATTTTGCTTCATTGTACATTTTGAATAATTCAACAACAAACTATGTTTAAATTTCTTAGTTTAAAGGTACTGTGGTCAAAAATTTGAAAATAAAACACATAGATAATTTCAGGCAAGGGTTATGCATATTAAATTGATCATACCAGCCATAAAATTTAGAAGATAAATTGTAATTTAAATTTTATATTGAAAAAATAATATATTTACCTTTTTTAACACTATTTTGCCTTTCTAAATGCTTTACTGAATGAACTCTTTCTAAACTATTAATGCTATTTTGTCGTTCAACAGGATTTTCAATATTCTCAGAAAAAGTAAAATTTTCTAACTTCTTTTCAATTTTATCAATGTTTATTTGGTCTAATTTATCACCATCTGATAATATCTGTAACAAAAAGTAAATGTATGTTTACAAAATTAGTTTTTAATGAATACTTATTTTAATCCATCAATTTGTAAGTAGAGTTTTAAGGTTAACTAAATCCACAATAATTATTTAAACTTTCTGTATGAGAAAAATGCAATATTTTTTTAAAATACAAAATTTTTTACCGGTAAGGAAAGATAAATTATAATCAAAGATGCATTTACATGATGGAAAGATATTAAATTGTGCGTTAATCTTTTCATACCACAGTTCCAAATGTCATACCACGAAAGTGTCTGTCTCAGAAGAGAATGTTACAGCAGTTGTACCTGGATTTTCCCTCCTTTCAAGCACTCAAATTTCTTCAGGTAGTTCAGGAAGATTTAATTGCTATTATTTTGTGTTTGAAAGGCGTAAAAATTGGGAAATGATCAGAGTGGAAAATTTTGGCAAAAGACTTGATTATTTGGCTCTTTTTAAAATGAAAGCAAATTCATCCCTATTTTAGCATTTTTTTTTTCTTTATAACCATTTGCTTTTTGTAGTCACTTGAAAAAATATCTTTGATGGCCTCATGTCATAAGGATTTGACTTGAAGAAATGAAAACGTTATTGGATGAATTACAAGAAGAAAATGTTGCAGATAATGATTCTGATTGCAGTGTTTGAAACTAAATTCAAGGATAGTAGCTTTCTTGATGATAATCATGCAGATTTTTCTGTATCAATCAATTTTGAATAATGTCATGCGAAAAGAAATAACAAGCCTACATTTTTTAAATATGCAAGAAACTTAAGATTTCTGAACAAATAAATGTTTTTGTTGATGAACTTGCATTATTCATCACCTCAAAATTATTCATCACCTCGGGATATCACTCTCAAATGATAAAGATACATCATGATGAAATTTTCAACATTTAAGTGGGGTAAAAATGATTCTCTTCATTCTGTCAGTGGGGTAGAAAAAATCTCCTTGTGCCGCTGTATGAGCAGTTTTCAAAACTGTGATGTCAAACTCAAAAGTAACTATATAAAACTTATTAACAAATTATTTTTTTATATAAAATTGGAAATGACAATAGTTTCTGAATAGCATAATTAAAAAATGTAAGAAGACTTACATCATCGAATCACAAAAACTTCAATACAAAGCAAAAATAAAACAACTTGAGTTGTTTGTTACTAAACTGTCACGTTTTGCATATGAGAGCTAATTAAATCGGGACCTACATTTTAAAGAATATACTGAACCAATACAAGTATCCTAACAAAAGATGGAATTCAATCACACAAGCTTTTGAACTGAAGGCCAAAATGGTAATTGTTTGATTGCCAGAGCAGCAAAAAAATATAATGAAAATGATTATTTGGAGAGTTATCAGAAACATAAATCTACAACAAAAAAGTCAAAATACTGAAAATACAAAACAAAAAAGTCAAAATACTGAAACTAAGTTTACTTCAACTACACTGCTGGACAATTGCTAAGGACGGATAACACTATCATCCACAGCAACCATAAAATGAAAGGAAGCAAAATGTGGAAAATTAGAATAAGTACATGATATAATAAGAAGAAGTATGCATATGCAAATTTTGTTTTCCACATCTGTTCATCACGTGATATCGTTCATAAAAGCTTTAAAAGTTTTGACGCGTGTGGACAGTTGTTGTTTCAAGTCAAAGTTTTACAGCAAAGATTTAATAGACGAACTTAAAATTTTTGGCATGTCTTCCCGACACCACTTAGATGATTTTAAGTGTGGTCAAATTATTGGAAAGATCGAAGAAGGGTTAAAAATAACAGATGTTGCCAAGGAGTTCGACATCACTCACAGAGTTGATTCATGGCTTTAGAAGTCATTTAAAACTACTGGAATGTGCAGTAAGCGGAACAAGGGTGGTCGTGTTATAAGTACGACGCCTGCAGAAAACAGATATATTGCCCTATCAGCAAAAAGGAACAGGTACACAACAGCTCATAAGGTGAAAAATCAGTTTCTTGTTGGCTCAGGAAAGCAGATCTCCCAAAAAACTGTTGCTAGACATTTGAGGGGAGGAGGACTATACGCCCACAGACCTGTTATGTGTATCCCATTGACCAGACAGCACAGTAGTGCCCATTTGCAATGGTGTCATAAGCATCGCAATTGGACTAAACAGTGCTGTCAGACAGTTCACTTTCCTGGATATTTTCTGGACGATAAGCAGTACCACTCTTGAACCAGATCAGTTGGCCTCTACAATCCGATGATAGACTGGACCTACTCTCATCTAAGAATAGTACGAACTCCCAGTCCTGTTCAGTCCAGTTGCTATGCTCATGACACTATTGCAAATGGGCACTACTGCGCTATCTAGTCATTGGGACACACACAAAAGGTCTGCGGGCGTATAGTCCTTCACCCCTCAAATGTCTAGCAACAGTTTTTTGGGAGATCTGCTTTCCTGAGGCTGCAAGAAACTGATTTGCCACCTGCTGAGCAGTAGTGCACCTGTTCCTTTTTGCTGATAGGACGATATATCTGTCTTCTTCAGGCGTCGTACTTCTAACACGACCTCCCCTGTGCTGCCTAATACACATTTCAGTAGTTTTAAATGACTTCCATAGCCGTGAAACAATGCTGTGAGCGATGTCAAACACTCTGGCAACTTCTGTTGTTTTTCGCCCTTCTTCAACCTTTCCAATAATTTGGCCTCGCATAAAATTATCTCAGTGATGTCGGGAAGACATGGCAAAAATTTGGAGTTCGCCTGTTAAATCTTTCCTATAAAACTTTGACTTGAAACAACAACTGTCCACACACGTCAAAACCTTTAATGCTCTTATGAACGTTATCATGTGATGAACAGACTTGGAATACAAAATTTGCATACGCATACTTCTTCTTACTATATCCCACACTTATTCTAATTTTCCACATTTTGTTGTTGCTATTGATGATAGTGTTATCCATCCTTAGTAATTATCCAGCATTTCATAATGAACACTAAGTGGCATTTTGAGATCATTAAAAATTGTCTTTGAAAGTACTTCCAAGAACCATCAGTCTTGAAAGAGGAGCAAGTTTCCTAGGATATGAAAACGATTTGAATTTCGACAGTCATTAGTCAATCTTGGCTGCAGTTTTAAGCAGCGCCTACTGCAGTGAGTGATTCTGAGGGTGACTCTCTTATTGAGTAGCTGAATTCTGTTGGTTGAGAATATGTTCATCTGTGATGTCCTTCTGGTAATGTGGTATGAATGTGCCAGCTCAGATGTGATGACATCATTTGATTGTGATTCAAAATTATGAGCCAAATAGAGATCTTACACATATACTTTTAATTATTTAGAAAAGCCTTGACTCCAAATTATGGCATGAAAGCTTTACTGAACAAGAAATGAATATATTCACAATAAAAATGAATTCATTAGTACTTCAGTTAAAAGTAATGATTTATTTTCTAAAAAACTAGAGAGTGATATTAATAATAAATAATAATAATGAAATAATTCTGATATGCAATGTATGTTGTTTTCCTTGTGCTTTGAGATTTTGCACACACTCTTCAATTTAAATTTTATTTATTCTTTTTTATTATTATTAATTTTAAATTTTATTTAATGCATTCTGTAATTTATAAATCTGGAATGATTTGTACAGCACCTTCAAAAATTATTCATCAACAATATTTTGTTTCTTTTTTTAAAATAGATTTAAAGAAATATATAATAAAATGTATTAGTTTTAATATAAATGAAATCTTATGCAATCATCTAAAAATTATGTCATTTTTCACAATGCATGACCCAGAATATAGAACCAGATGTGCTATTATTTAAGACATAGGTTTCAATGTTATAAAATCTTTATGCCAAGTTCTTATTTAAATCTAAAATCAAATTAGAAACAAGACAAAATCTTTTATTATAAAAAATTTCACTTTATTTTATTTTTAAAAGATAGTTTTGAATTTTAATAAATTGATAATAATAAAGTTTCAAATTCGCTAGATAAATTAAGAATATGAAGGTTTCCCTTTTCTTTTGCATTATATTAAAATTTTCCTCGTAACTTTTATAAATAAATGTAGTTAGCTTGTACTAGAATACTTTTAGAGATAATAATAATTTAAACTATTAGGAATCGAATGTTATTACAGAAAATCAAAATAATTTTTTTTACAGCAGTTGAATACTTTCTTGTAAAATGGATTAAAAAATATCATAATGAATAGAGAGAATTTTAACTTACAGCTAGTTTTTGCAAAATGAAGTATCAGTTTACAGTGCAATTTTCTAAACAATATTTTTAAACTTTTAATCAGTTAAATCACAAGATTTTGGCAATGCACTTTACTAAAGTTCAGACAAAAGTTTTTATATTCGTTATTAAATACATAGCAAGGTAGAGAAACTGCAATAACAATAATTCTATGCTTTCACTACTTTTAATTGCAAGTACATGAAACAAAATGTACTTTAATAGTGATTAACAAATTTTAATTGGAATCCTGAAATAGTTTTGAGTAAAATGAAACAATATTTAGACCTGCTAAATTGTAAAATGTCCAATTTAGATTCCCAAGTACATCCTTTGCTTGATTAAAGCTAAATCTGGAGCAATATTAAACATAAAGGTTTCTACTTGTTAATAACCTATCATTATGTTGTTGAAAAATAGCTCTTAAAAGCATATATATCTTATATTAGAAGTTGCGAAACAAGAGACCACAGATGTTTTGGTCACTTTTCCTTCAAAATCTATTAAAGAATATTGAAAATATAAAGATACTGTGCTCCAAACAAATACTCAAATAGATATAACAGAGCAATACATCACAGGAAAGCAACGCATTCTATTACATGAACATGAATATAATCTTATAATGAATAGTAATTCTATTAAAATAAAATTATCTAAAGATTGAATCATAATTTAAAATGAAAATATTTATGTTCCATTAAAGTTCAATCTGAGCAATAGTATAACTTCACAATGATCTTTAATGTTATTTTTTGATAAAAAGAATATTAGAAAATGTTTTAATCATGGTTTTTATATAGAATTAATTGACAATATTCAATCAATGATCTTAAATGCCTTTCTTTTAAATTTTGATCCTCAATATCAAAAATTCAGAGAAACAAGTTAATATATCAAGTTTAATACAAGAAGTAATTTTTTTCCTAAACACAAAAACTTCCAGTGTCTTGCAGTAGACAATTCACAAGAACAATTTTCCTTTCTGATTGCCAATAAGCATATGGAACAACTTTCCATATGCTAGCAATCAGAATGAGACTACAGGAATGCCTGGTAATGCCCATTAAAGAAATGCCTTTGATGCCATTAAGATGAAAATACCAGTGCAAATTTAGTGCAATGTGTGCAGAATATGCATATATTTTAGAATTTAAATTATGCTTGGTCTGATCTGATTGGATAACTTATACTATTATACTACTATATACATATAATGAATATAAGCTGCTCACTTTATTTTACTTGTACTTTTTAATAATCTTTAAGATTTTTTAAAAATTATTGAGAAAACAATATTATTTTACCAAAAAATATTAGCAGTTTAAATGTTGAGTAGATTTATCCTTGATGATTTACGTTTAGAAGATAATATATAATTATATTTAATACTGTAACAATTATTTTTTAAAATATATACTTATAGTAAAATATGTTATAAACATTTAAGAGCTAAGAATATGTCTACTGCAAAATATAAGAGCTACCTTTTCTTCTGAAGAAACTGTTGATTCTGAAAGCAATGAGTCTTTTCTAGTGATAGTCTCAGATTTATTTTTCACAGATGGTTTCCAAGTTAGTAATCTGAAAAATAAATAATAAATCCTACTAACTGTATTTTATTAAAGTATTAGTGTAAGCTTGAACAACAGCACTAATAGATACATTTCATACTTAACACATGTTACACTAAATAATGCAACAACAAAAAATATGATCAAGGAATAAATAATGAATACGGAAATTTTGTAATTCATATCTGGAGATTAAACAATAAAAACATAACTTTTTACAATGTTTTAATGTTTAAGAAGTTAAACTGGCATATAGATGGAAATTATGAAACCAATTCAATCCATGGGAATAACATCCAGCATTTTACATTATAACCCTTAAAATTATAAACATATTAGCCAGATTAAAAAGAAAATCTCACCAACTTTTTAGTTACATTTTAGAACACAAACTAAATATTTTTGGAGAGAGTCAATTTCAAATTTAATAAAAGCTGCTCATAATATTAAATAAAAGAGATTAAAAATGAAAACCAAAAATTTAAGAATACTATTACCACTGATATTAAAGATTCTGAATAAAAAATTCAGTTACGGTTGATATAATTAAGAACAAATTATATTAATAAAAATATTATGTTAATTTTATTTGTTTTATTGAAGATTAAAAAAAAGTGATATTTGCTAAGATTAAAATATAAAATTTTTTTTCTTAATATATATTTTTAAAAAGCAAATTTTAACTGATTAGATAAAAACTAATAAGAGTTAAAGTGGCATTGATGGTTGACAGTTTTTCAGAAGTATTATTTTTATAGTTCATTTTTATTATATTATAGTTATGAAGAAACATTCTTTTTTCTCAACTTTTACTGTTTTTTCGAATTTACTAAAAAATATTATATTTTTTATTTCTATTCTTTTTTATTATTATTATTATTATTATGAGGCATAAAATTTTTAAGCCACTATTTAGCATACATTAATGCCTAATATAATTACCTTTACTTGGTAAATAAATCTATCATTTTAATGTAGTTTATTTTACAAGACAAGAGCTTTAATAACAAGAGAAAAGAATCCATTTCCTAATAATGTTTAATAATATAAACTGTTTTGAATTTAAATTTAACAATACTTATATATATTAACAAAAAAATTATAAATGCAAAAATATTTTTTGATTGCTGCAATAGCTAATAATTGCAGAGTAAAGTTCATGAACAATAAACTTTAACCAAAATTAGAATCACAACACAAAAAAAATTTTTTTCCCATGAAATTTAACCAATTACAGTATAACATAAAATGTGCGCATGGGGGGATTTCTTTTATGTGTTATAACATCATTTTAAATACTGGGTCAGGGTTGGTACAAATTTCCAAGAATCAAATTAAAGGAATTTTCTAGGAGTCAAATCAAAAATTTCCAAGAGGTAGGACATTCACATTACATATTTGGGTAAAAACAATTTTTATTTTAAAAATTGTTCTTATCCGAATATGCATATAATTATGTATATGCAACACTTTTTAACTATATTTGTAAATAAAAAATATTAATTATTGCAAAAATTAATAAGAATATTTTTTTATTTAGGTTAGAATTATATGTAATGAATGCTTTAGAAGTTTTCAATGAATTTAAAGCTACAACAGAAACAATTTAATATAAATAATCAATATTCCTTACACATTACAGAATTATATATTGGACAAAATAACAATAACTTTAGTGTTTTTAAACACCTTCCTTAGATTTCAAAATACGTATAACAGTATGTCAAAATATGTATAACAACCTCTTTTGAATAAACTTCCTCAAAACAAAATAAATACAATTATTTGATCAAGTTCACAGGATGTGACTTTATCTCTTAATCATCATTTAATAAAAGCAATTGCAAATTTTTCTTTTGCTTATTTTCAAACTGTTTTAAAATTTACACCAGTTCATACCTATATTGTAGGTTTTTCTATTTCTTTAATCACATTTAATATATTTTACATGTCTTGGTTATTACTACATATACAATATTGCTTTTAAAAAATGTTAACTTTTTTATCTCTAAAGTTTTCCCTTTTAATTCCTCAGAAATTACTACTTTTGATTTTCAAAGTTTATATGTGTCATCTTCCAAAAGTTTCATTTTGACTTTCAGTTTAAAAATTATTGCAAAATGTACTTTTACCTTTCTTTCTGTTATCATCTGCCAGTAGAAAAAATTAATTAGGACTTTGCTAATTATTAAATTATTAACATCTGATATGTTTTGGACAAGATGGTCAATGATGCAGTAAGACACAATTGATTAATTACTTAAATTTCCTACTATCAAATTTTTGTTCACAGGAAACCAATATTCAACAGATGCTTGACTAAGAGAAATTAGTAGAAGTAAATTACTAAATTTCAGAAGTGAAATAAGTCATTTTCACTAATGAAATAACATAGAAAGTATTTATTCTATCTTTAATAGGATCAAGCTTTTTATCAATACAATCTTGCAATTGGTAATATTGATTTAAACTCTTTTACAAAATTAAAAAATGCTTTTTTTATGAAACGTGCATAAGCCAATCTTTTTATGGCTTTTTCAGAATCCACTTAATCATTAAAAAAACACTTACCACTAAGCATATTAAATTATTTATTTTTACACAATTTTTAAATAATCATTTTATCTCACTGATAAACAAATTCATTCCATTTCATTGAAATTATGTATAATTTTCACCGAGATATGAAAAGCATATTTTAACACAAAAATTTTACATTTAAGTATTAATATTCAATGAACTTTACATAATATAAAAGGCAGAAACAAATAGAAAAAGAATCACCCTGATTAAACATGACAAGATGATTATTGGTGATTACTCTTCTCTTAACTTTACACACATAAATCTAAATCTTACATCTTGTACTGACTGCACTGGATCATCATGAAACAATTATAGTTGAACAAAATCTTTATTTTAGTCAATAGTAATGAATGCAATTTACTATCAATCGTGTCATAACCTTGTGGTAACATTAAGCGCTAATACTCAATTTGGTTTTTATAAACAATTTTATGATTTATTTTTATTACAAATTATAATATTTTCGAATAAAAAAGTAAGGATTCAAGGTAAGAAAACATTTCAAGATGACTTCACAGTTTTCAAGGAGTCAAATTAAAATTTTAAAGTTGTGTGAACCTTGATGCACTGAGCTTCTCTCAGACTTTTTAATTTTAATTAACTTCTAAAATAATTAGAATTCAAAAGCCAGTTTTTAAACTTCACAACAGAAAAATAATTTAGAAAAATTGACTTTGTCTGAAATATATCCACAAAGATAATAAGTCTAAATATAAACTTCTAAAATAGTTTCACTTTAAAAATAAATCTTGTCATCAATTTATTCAAAGTTAATAAATAAAGATAAAGCGCAAAGCACTGGAAAAAGAAATTTAGAAAGGAAATTAAGGAATTTTACAAAAATCATAGGAAAAATATGTTGGAAATAGTTATTATAGTCAAATGATTAAAATGGAATGAATAGTTTCGTTTAAAATAAATGTTTTATTTATTCAAGCAATTATTATAAAACAGAAAATCATTTATTCTAAAACTGCATATATGGCTTTAAAAAATTAATGAGTAGCAAAATATATGCCAAGGGAAATATTTTTCTCTTCATAAAATTTGTGTTTGATAGCAGAAATACATGCCTATATTAATAATTTTAAATATAGCTATACTTATATAAATGTTATATATAAATATAATTATATTTCTTAAACAATAATATATTCTATACTGATGAGATTTAAATTATATAAGAATTTGTACTTTTCACATTAATTAACCTAAATATAATGTTTAAGGATTATTTAATATTCAATCCCAATTAAAAACCTTTGACTAACTTCTAAAAAATTAAATTATATTTTTTACAAAGCTACTTAAGCTACAAAAAAGCTGGTATTTATATAAACTGAGCACTAACAATTTTCAACACTCATGCTTGTAATTTGTAAATATAATAGATTTAGGTAGTAAAATATTTTAATTGGATTACAATAACTCTTTAGAAAATCACATTTATGGAAGCATGCTAACTATCCAGTCTTTCTTTACAAATTTTAAAAACAGATCAAAAGCAAATAATCCTTTAAAACATCTTATTTTAGGAAAAATTTAAAGCAAATTTTTAAACACCAGAAATACTATGAGAATGAATTTTAAGCATTAGAAATATTATGAAAAATTTAAAAAAAACTTTACATGTTAGCACTTTTTATATAAGTAAAAAATAAGTAAATAATATCAATAATAAGTAAAAAATATCAATAATTTTATTTTTATTTTTTTATGTTTAGGGAAAAATAATAATTTAGTACTAAGCATTCAAGAGATCAATGTAAGATAGAAGTAAAATTTTAAAAGAAAACCCACCATTCAAATGAGTGTAAAAATATTTTTAAAGTATACTTACAATGTTGGCTTTGTAGAATTAAATATTACTAAAATACATTGGCATGTCTGATCCCACCGCTCTGTGGTAAATTTTGCACCATTAGAAATGACTAGATTTTCAAGACAGTTTGTTCCTGATCTTGCAAGTTGCTCATTATCTATAGAAAATAATGAATAATTATTTACATAAATAAATTAAAACAATAAAGTAAAAAGTGATTTAAATAAAAAAAAAAAGTCTCACGAAAAATTTTAAAATGTTTTACAACTTAAACTACATTCCTATACACATCACAACAGGTAATCATTTCTTAAAATATATAATTCTTATATTTTCTTTTATATATACATACAAATTTTAGACACAAAATTCAAAAATACTACTGTTGAAGCAAATCAGTATTCATAAAAATTTTCAAGAATCAAATTCAAGGAGTTTTCCAAGAGTCAAAACAAAAATTACCAGGAGGTATCAACATTCAAATTATGTAATATTTTATTTTATTTTAAAAATTGTTCTTAACCAAATATGCATATAATTATGTACATGCAATATTTTTCATTCATTTCTGTAAATAATAAAAATAAATAACTGCAAACACTGATACTATTTTTTAAGTTAAAATTATTAATGATTATTTCAAAAGCATTTGATGAATTTACAGCTGTAACAGAAAATTTTTTTATTTAATTAATCAACATTCTATATAATACTGGGTTATACATTGTATAAAATAATGAGTAATTTTAGAGTTTTTAGACATTTCCAATAGATTCCTGCCTTTAAATTTATTGAGTATTTCAAGATGAGTATGAATCTTTCTTTTCAAATATAAATACATTTACTTAAAACAAACACAACTATCAGATATAGTTTCAAGGTTAATTTCTTTTCCCAAAATATTATTTAGCTATTCTAAATTTTTCTTGTTTTTACTGCTAGATTTTTTTTTTTTTTTTTTTTTTTTTTTATAAATATATATGCATTTTCCCTTTCATATGGGATTTAATAGCAGATTCACCCATATTTGAAATTCAGGCGTATTTCTTGCAAATCAGACAATGTACATGTGTTTTTTCTGAATCATGCAAAAGCCGATTTTTGTATGGTTTATCAAGAGTGCACTGATCATTGAAAAAACACTTTCCACCATGCATATTAAATAATTGATCTCATTCTTCATTTCATTAATAAACAAATTTATTCTGATTCAATTAAATTATACGGAATTTTCATCAAGGGAGACATGGAGAATATGTTTTAACTAAAAAACTTTATATTTAAAAATTAATATTCAAAGAATATTTTATAATATTAGGACAACAGCAGCAAAAGAAAAAGAATCAATTAAAATCTCCCGCCTTAATTGAGCAACACATTCATTTTGTTTGGTGATTACTTCACTCTTCACATAATGCTTCACTTCACTTCACTTTATAAATCTAAATATTACTAAACTGAATTATCATGAAACTATTGTAGTTGAATTAGGTCATGAAACTGTTTGTACAAGTCAACAGCTAAAAATACAAAAATTTTAATATCCATTGTGCCATCATCTAGTGGCAATATTAAAAACTAATACTGAAAGAAGTTTTTGGACAATTTTATTGAAACTTTTAAAATATTAAAACAAAGGATTAAAAAAATTATAATACTTTCTAGAAAAATAATATTCTAGGAGTAATTCATGATTTTCAAGAAGTCAAATCAAAATTCCAGAAGTTTCAAGGGCCCTTAAAAGTTTTCTTGGAATTTAAGGAAATCCAAGGAGTTTCCAGGAGTTGTGGGAACCCTGTCAAATCTTCTATTACTCATTAATTCAAGCAAAAATATGTTACGGCTTGAACAGAAAATTACATATTTGATTTTTTGATTTTACTGGTACAAGATCCTCAAATGGTATAAGCTACAGCAAAAATAAATTAATGTTTGATAAAGTCAAGTGCTTGGGCAAATCATTGTTTAAGAACTGTTAGAGAATGTTGACATGAATGTCTCAGAAGAACAAAAGCACTAATACAAATTCATGAAAGCCAAGAAGATAAGATTAATAAAAGTTAGATTAAAAAAAATTTTGCAAATTAAGACTGTTTTATGAAATGAACATCATTCAAAACAAATTTTACTTCATTATTTTTTGTTCTTTTCTTTTCTACATTTTAAAGCAGTCTGAAATGCAAAGGAGGAGTCAATTTCCATATTTGTTTCAGAAGAAGATATACCACTTTTTCTTTTAATACTTTTTTTTGAGATTTTAATTTTGTATCATCAGTACTAGATTTATTGGTATTTGAAGTAGATTTATTTGTGCTATTAGAAGCTGCTGGTAAACTGGATTTAGATGACAAAGTTAAAAGTGGTGCAGATATTGGCAAACTACTCTTATTTCCTGGATTATTGTTTATATTTGAATTTACTTGCAAAGTAGAAGAATAGGAAATGCCAACTTTTGGTATTTCGTTTTTTAATATTTGTCTTGCTTCTAGGTAAGTAATATTTTGTTTTATCTTGGTTGCAATTATCACTTTTTCAAAGATTCATACAGGATGGGATTTGGAAAGTGCAGCATGTGTGGATAAAACTTGCAGTTTATATAACGTCCTTTTATGGATTTTGGCAATACTGGTGTCTGAAAAGTTAACACATCATGTTGGTTGGGGATAAGTATACCATCACACTGAATAATTATACTATGTGCAGCACAACTCCTTGATCACATAGTTCTAAGAATTCTGCTACAGTAACATGAATGAAAAATTGGGGTTAGAAAGAATATCACCTGACTTATTTAAAGTTTTATAAAATAATGTTTCAACTAGTTATAAGCCCCCCCCCCCTTTTTTTTAAAATCAAGCTTATTGAAGCTTGTTTTGTATCAACGTGAACAAGAAGATCTCCTGATTGTAATTTTTTAACACTTTCTAGTTTACCATATGTTGATGTTAGAATTTTTGTATCTGAAATGCAATACTGCATTAAGTATTGTGTGCTTATTGCCACCCACCCTAGAGCCCTACAAGGGATGGCAGCCACTGGCTATGGCTATTTCCAACCTTGGTGCTTACCATAGTGCTAGTAGACCCCATATACTTGGAGTCACCCCCAGAGGCAGTGAGTACCCTTAACACCAAGCCCAAGGTTGTGATCTTTTTGCTTGATCCCAAGCAGACTAACCACAACTATAGCTAGATACTCGGAGATTGATACACTGGGGACCACAGTGTACTATTCATCCAAAGGGTTGCCACACATGGCTAACACATGGAGGTCTTGTCCATAAGAAACAATAAATAAAACAGGACAGCTATTCATAGAGAGCTCTCTAGCTTGCAGTTGAGGGGTGGAAATGGCAAGGAAAAGATTAGAAGGAGAAAAAAGGAAAAAACAGAGAGGACTGGAACACCCGTACTTACCTAAAGAAGGTGAGACACATGAGGGGGAAATTATATGGAATAATTAAACTTAAATCTATTCAGTTTTTCCCCATAGCTATATATCACTGTACAAAAATGTTTATAATTTTAAAAAATCAAAAAGATTAAATAAAATTAAAAACTTAAATGCATAAGAAAGATAAAAGCAGAAATGGCAATCAGCATATCAGAATTCTCACAATAAATAGTTCATGGCAAATTGTAAAGAAAGGGAAAAAGAAGTAGAGCAAAGAAATTATGCTTTAAATTTATTCAAGAAAATAAATTATCTGTGATTTTTCTGCAATAATTTGCTTTACAAAAAAAATTTTTTTTTTTTTTTGTGTGAAAATTACGTTAATAATAAATTATAAGATGCCTATGAAAGAAAATATACCGATTTTTTAATGCAAGCAACAATCTTTTTTTCAATATTTTATTTAATCCTATTGGTGGCAACAAGCCTTGCCTGTTTATTATCATGTTTTTTAAATACTTTCTTCAGTGATCTTCATTCTTGTCAAACACTTTTAACTTTACAAAAAGTAATTGTCAAAATATCTAAAATTTATCTCAACAATCTAATTTGATTTGGCTTAGTTTTTAGTTCGTTCAGCTGATTATACATTTATATATTTTACATAAAATATTTATTTGAGCATACATTGTTTAATTTAGTTCACAGAATACACAGAAAGATTACTCAAAAACTAAATTTGATGAAGTACATTGTCAATATTTAGTAATAAACACTTTTAAAATTCTATGTTCTTTACTTTTTGAAATCTCATCAATACATTTCTATGATTTTCTTCGTAAAAATTATATGTAATAAACATTAGTGCTAGACTTCAATGTCAACATAAAAAAATAGTAATGCTATACATAATTTTTTTAAAAATAGTAAATGCACAATCAATATATAGAGCAAAAAATTATTTTTATTAATGACTGTTTCAATTAATAAATTGTTTTCCTACATTCATCAATGGCATTTCATTAAAAGCAATTATAAATGAAAAGAAAATGTTATAAACAATATTTTATCATTTGCAATTGCATAATACCTCTGCAATTTGCAAGAAGAAAAAAACCAATGGTGCCTTTCACTACTGAATATCAGAATTATGCTATATGAAAAATCACAAAATTAATTTAGATGAAAATGGATTTAATCTTGGTATACCACAATTTTTAATCAAGTAATGTTAACAAATTTTTTATCAGCCAAGTTATTTTCTTAATTTATTTCCCTTTGTTTTTTCAAAAAAAAATTTGTATATTACAAAGATTTCAGACTGATATTTTTATAGCATACAGTTTTCAATGCTAACAAATTAAAAAACTTTTTTAAATTCCTTTTGGAGGTTATAAAATTTTAAAATTTTGCAACTTCTATTTATTATCATAAATGTTATATTTATTACTTAAAAATTTACATGATAATTTAACAATATAACAATATATTCAAGAAATTTGCTGAAAATAAATTATTTAAGCTTTAAACAAATATGGAGATAACAGAACTATAAATTGAAGTGGAAAAATTCTTCCATTGAGAAGCTCAAACAATAATATACAAAAAATAAAAAAGTGAGTTAAATTTTTAAATTTTTGTTTGATAGATTTGAAAACCAAACAATTAAGAAATGAAATATAAAAACAAAAGTCCAGTTAAGATAATTATGTTGAATGGAATGGATAAGATAACAAAGTTTACAGATTAAATTTAATAAAACTTTAAAAAACATAATTCTTGTAGAGGAATATTAACCATTTATGCATTCCATTAAAAAAAATGCCTTAATATAAAAGAACATGAAAAAAATATTTTTCTCCATTTAAAGTTTCTAAAACAAAATAAATTCTACTAATTATTGAAACATGGCGAAACATAAATACAGAATTACTAAGACAGTTACATTTAAGAAATCAACTATTGCATTTAAAATATAAACATTTGGAAGAAAAAATTAAACTATTTTATAGTGGAATAAAGTGTTTACCACACAAAGAAAATTAACATTTTTGGTAAACAAAATCCCTAGAAAATATGTCGAATTTCAAATCTTTAAAAAAGATACAGTGCATTGTTCCGAATTGTGTAGCTAAGGAGCTGATTTCAAAAATAATTTTAGAAATACAATTTAAAAACTCAATGAATCAAATAATTAAACTGACTTGATTGAGTTGTTTACTTAGTCACATTTTGTAAATTAGTGCTAAGTGGATTGAGGTTCGATTTTAAGTGAATTCTGATCTACTAAAAATGTACAGATACATAAACTTTCAAGTAAATGGCCACAACGCTAATCATTTTCCAAACAACTTGGCTTATAATTTAAGACTACTGATTTAACACTTTAATGAACACAAAATAGAACAGGAAGAATTATTTTGTAAACTATAATCACTCTTTCAATCATTTCTAATCTCAGTTTGTTTAAAAACGATTTCTAATTTTGTTTAACAACAATTTCTAAATTTTGGGATTAAAATTGTTGCACTGAATTTCCATTTTCATAAATGTCTGACATTTTTTATAGGGCTTAGATGACATATATTATAATTTGAATGTTTTTAAGAAATACGAAAGCATAAAAAGCGTGAATGAATGATCCAGATTCATAACTGTAGTCATTTGAATTATGTAATCAACAAGAATTGAATGATACACGGCAATAATAAAATCTACTGTCCTAAAATTTTCATTAATTTCCGGATTTTATAATGCATTTGATTAAATCATCAACTTAATTTTAGTTGTCTTAAATAGTGAATATAAATATGAATGGAGCATTGCATAACTATATATATACTAAATAAGATATTAAACTGCATACAAAAAGGAATAAATTCTCACAGATACACAATATTAAAATAAATACTAACCTTGCTGAACACACCACTGTAGTTGAACATATAAACTATCAAGCATAAAAACATTCAACAGATCATAATATTGGGTAAATACATCAACAACACTATATAAGGCATGGTTGCATGTGGTAGTCATCCATTCAGCTTTCTCTGTGGTCTTTTCTGGCAATTTCATGTTATCAAAAATTCTGAATATTATTTTAAACAATTCATTCCACCAATGTTGAGCAAACAATGAGCCATAAGTTTTGATAATCTCAAACATCACAGTCAGTGCTCTAGTGCGAACATCTAACTTGCACCTACTGACAATATATGACAGTTCAAACAAAATGGGAAACCAACCACGAACCCACACTCTATCACTTTCTGGAACACTTAAATCTTCTATGTTATGCTCCTTGAATACCTGCAAAATAAAATTAATCAATGATTGATCATAATTAAACCCATAATTTATACACAAACACATTTGAACAAAAAGTATTAAATAAAATAAAGACTTGCATCTGGTTGTTCTGCAGCATATTTTGCGCAATGTCTAATAAGACGTATAGCCTCCATACTGGTGTCAGGAAAGCTAGCATTACAAGCAAATTCAGATAGGCACTTGACAGAATCTTGGAAGGAATCAATGAGGGAAGGAAAATATTTTTCATATATTTGAGCTGCAAACAAAGAAATGATGCATTCATTTATTTGGGTATAAGCACTTAATATTAATTTTGATATAAGGGAAAATATTCATAGAAAAAAGTAACACATTAAAAATACATACTAAAGTTAAAGAAACTTTCAATAAATATAATCAACTAAGTTTAATGAAATTTTGCAACATTACTTAAGATTTTATTCTTAACTTTCAACTCCTCAAAATAAAAACACATATCCTATATAAAATATTAATAAAAAAATCCATAAAAATGAACTTATAAAAGATAATTTATTAAAATTTAAAACAAATGATAGAATTTATTAAAAAATTTTTATTAATTTATTTTATTCCACTCAAAATCTAGCTGCAAAACTTTATAAAATATAAAGTTTAACATAATATGCTTATTAAAAAATGCCTTTATTTCTTTTTTAATTAAGTTTTATTACAGACGACTTAAATATTTTTATAAATTAAAAATTAGTAATATAGGATGAAATATTTTTTTAATTTACTTATGATTTTTCCTGTAGTTTGAAAAGCTAACTCTACAATGCTTTCATTGTCATCAGCAGCTGCTAAATGAAATACACTAAAAATATTCTTCCACCCTGATTTGATGTTCGAAGCTTGAGAATTAACCATTTGAGCTATACAGCGAACAACCATATCTCGAATTGTAGGAGATCGATTGTTCTTCATCACATGCTCAAACGGTCTCAGAAATTCTTTCTGAAATCTAAAATTTGTAAATTCTCCTTTTTCTAAAAATTTCATAGAAAGCTGTCGAAGGGAATCCACAGCAAAAAAAGCAACATCTTCAACAGGACTGCAACCGACCTAAAATGAAAAATAGTAAAGTATAAAAATTTTTGACCAAACTAAAACTGTAGTCCAAACAAAAAATGAAATTGAAACTACGTTTCATACAATTCCAGTATTCTAATATAACTTAGAATATTAGAAAACTATACAATCCATGGTAAATTATATATCAGTAAAAAAATAAAATAGAAAATTTTAATTAAAAAAAAATTAGATAACTGTTTTTTGTATTTTTTAAAACATAATGGATATTATTAATAAATATTACGTAAAAATAAAATTACAACTGATTTTTCTTTTAAAGTTTAAAGCTTAACAATTTACTTAGTGGCATTTTCAAATAGGGGAAAAAAATTATCTTTCTAACAATTTAATGTACATAGAAAAGAAAGAGAAAATGTTTTGCATAAGATCACCAACATAAAAAAGTTATGAAATATAAAGTAAAATAAACGCATTATTTTTTATGACAAAACATAAAAATGAGACCTTATTGAAATGCTCTCCAAGGACTTCCCAAATTCTGGCCCATTTTAAACGAATTCTCCCCATATTATAGTAAGAAATTTCCACAATCTTCTGTAAACTGAACATTCTAGGGTGAGATGAATTTGCTAATTCTTCAAGAGACACTTGGCACAAAGCTTTAACAAAATCAACAATAGCATATCCATCCAATCGAGTAGAACCAGTAAAAATTCTGGAATTTAGTTAGAGAATGCATAAACAATAGTGAAAAATCAACATATTCAGTGTACGATAAAAAAAAGTTACATGACATAAAAAATCTTAGAAATAGACATATAGACATATTAAGCATTATATGTGTGTGCGTGTATGTATGTATATATATATATATATAATCCTGCATTGCATATATATATATATATATATATATATATATATATATATATATATATACATATATATATATATATATATAATATCAAAGTAATATATATATATATATATAATATATATATATTACTTTGAATATCTAAGAACCTTAATCTTAGATATTCAAAGTAATTTACAACCAGGCTATTTAAATTGCAACATTTTATTACAATAAAAAATAATGAAGCTCAAAAGCATTAAAAAACAGCCTTCTAAAATAGGGTTTTAGTATCCTTGTTGCACTAAAATCATAAATTCAAACATAAAGATAGCATTTAAAATAAATTTTCAGTGATGTAAAATATATAAAAAACACAAAACCTTTTTTAAATCTTACATAAAAATGAAATAAGATTTATTTTTAATCAAAGATATTTTTTAAAACAAAATAGTCCAATCAGAATAGCTTTTAAAACGCTTAACCATAAAACTAGGAAATAAATTTTTCCTCTTGACATTTCAGGAAAAAAAATTGCTACAATCAAGATGTTTTATAAACAGAATTGAAAACAAAGCCAAAAGTATTGTATGAACATATAATTCCTTCAAGTCTATTATAAATAAAGGAAATTAAATCTTAAAAAAATTCTCAAAAAATATTTCCTTAAATATTACTTTTTTTTATATAGATTATTGAATAATACTATGCTACTCAATAGTTTGGAATTTATTAATACATTAAAAAATTTACAGTTGTATTAAAAAATTCACATATTTTAATATTTTTGTTAATTTTTAATTTTACATTAGCAATACAATATAAATTTAAATAATTTTGGTAAAAATATTAAAAAAATTTGTTTATTTTTCAGATTATCTTGTGAAATAAATTGTTTTTTGCAAGAAATTTATTTAAAAAAAAAAGATACAGTAATCAACATAGATAACTAATAAAACTTAAGTGAATCAAAAATGAAAAATATTTAATAAGAATATAAATTCATTTCAATAACTCAATGAGTACTTTTTTTTTTCTTTTTACAGAATCAACAATTTATTTTCAGCAAGAGAATTTTCAAGATAAGTGAAACTTATAAAACAACCAGTTACTTCAAAGATAAACTAAGATTAATATAATCTGACAGTCAAAATTAGAATAAAATGTAAGTAAGGAGAAAAAATCTGTAAGGCAGAAATCTAACACAAAAGACCATGATTAACATTTAAATATTAAAAAAAATAATACGATGCATTAAATTGACACTGGTTTTCTCAATTGACAAGAAAAAGTAATAAATAATTTATGATGAAATGAAAATTAATATCAGCACACATAAAGTAGGAAATAATCAAAAATATATAAAGATTTGTAACTGATTAGAATAATTTGCATTAGTTAGTACTGTTTGATACAGTAACAAAGTATTATGTTGCACTGTTCTGTTAATATGCAACACTGTTTTACTTGTACCTAAATTCGATTAATTTGTGTTCAATCATGTTTTGTTTGATAAGAGTACTTCTTAACACTTGGTGATATTTGATATAACAAAGAATTTAAAAAATTGTTGTTTAAAAAACATTTTTGTTTTAAATACAATCATATCAAAAGTTACTAATAGGCTGAAATACATAAAATCATAATTTAAGAAAGAAAATATTTTCATTATCAGTCTAAAACACCATTAGTGATACTTTTAAATTAATATTTTAAATATTATAATGTGATTTTAACTATAGTACGTTCTTTAATGATGCAGAAAACTGCAATAACGTTTAAGAATTTCTTGAAATAAAATTTTACAATATTATATATTAATGATATTAATACATTTGTTCAGATTGAAAATATGTAAATATTCATTATGAAGAAAATGCATTTCATAATGATAAAAATAGAAAATAATTCTTTAAAGTAAAGAATTAAATGGAGAAGAAAACATTCCCTTTAAATTAAGTTTTAAGTCATTGCTAACTATGATCAAATTTTCTCCAACGTGTCGATCTTTTCTTTTTATTTTAATGAAAGAAAAATAGCCATCTAACTATTACAACCTTCACTTGAACACATTGTTTCATAAAATTGTCATTTCTGCAATTAGCAAAATCTGGATACAACACACAAATTGTGACAACATTCAAATAAAAATTAATGACTTTTTCAAAGAAAAATATCTAAAACCTCAAAAGAAAGATTCAAAAGATAGCTTTTCACAATTTATATAGATTAAATATATATAATTACCGATCCACAGCAACGACAACACTGTTAGAACTAGTTTCTCCCATGGATTCCTGAAGAAGAGCTATTCGTTTTTCGTCCAAAGGAATACCTCCACGAGCTACTAAAATATGAAAAATATCCTCTCTTAACTGCAAAACTTCCAATGCAATAGCTAAACAAATTGCAGTTCAAAAGGCCACTTACGATCAATTGGATCTAACATCAAAGATGATCCTTCAGGGTGAGCAGACTGAGTATTTAAAAACTGAGGTTTTACTCCTGTACCAATAAGCTGAGCAAGTTCAAGCTGAGATATACAACGTAGTATCTAAAGAAATTAAAAATAGTTTTATAACTAATTCCAAAATAAACTGTAAGATTTCACTCAAAAATGAAATAATCAGCATAAAATAAATACCTCAAGCCAAGATTTTCCAAGGTAATTTCCATCTGTGTGAGCCACAGTTATAAGTGTCTTGATAGTGTCAATATTTTTTGCTTTCATTTCAGTTATTGGTGAATTTGCTGTTAGCAAAGTAAATCGCGCTAAGGCTTGCACATAAGCATCTCTTTCCAACTAAAATAATTTTAAAGACTTTTTAGTTTCAGACTCTATATAAAACTTCATTATTGTTCAATAAAGATAACAAAAATAAAATACACATATATTTAATTCTGAAATATTTTCAAACAAAAATTCAACACAAATTTAAATAAAATATATGAGAGATAAAATTCCTTTATTTCTTTGATATGGATTAATAGTCATTTTTATTAAAATATCAATCACAGCAAGTTTTCAAATGGAAGAAAATTCTTGTCTATAAATTAGTTATTGAAAATTTCAAATATTAACATTTTGAGAAATATGTTAAGATAAATTACACAATAAAGAAAATCTAAATGCATTAAAAAATTTTAATTTAATGTTAATCTACAAAAGTTAGAACATATCTTTCATCTATAGTTATATAAAAACATTATAAGCAAATATTACAATTTTTCATAAATCTACCTTTTAATAAAATACATTCAAGAACTATAATAGAAATTTGGTTATATTCCAAAATCATAATAAATATAAATTAAAATAATTATAATTAAATAAGTCTAGATATTCATAAACAGAATAATAAGACAGTCAAAAATAATACAAGGAAATTCTTTCTTTAAAAAGGAAGTTAAAGTGTCACTAACCATCATATGAAAAATACAAGTTATTCGGATAGCACACCTAATTCCATCCAAACACAATGAAGCTATTTCCGAGTCATCACAATCTTGCAAACCTATACTAAAAGCAGCTAAAAATGGTGTCCAAGCCATCTGTTAGAAAAAAAACAGGTTATGTTCTTCTTAGATTACTATAAACATAAAAATTTCACATGAAACCTCAAATTTATAGATTTTTAATAGATAGTTTATTTTCTATCTATGCTGAATAATAATACAAACAGCAGTCTTATATGAAACAAATTAAATAAAATAGTGGAAAAAATAGGGGGAAAAAGAAATTAATTTTTAATGCACAACGTAAATAAAAAGCAGAATTCTCAAAATCAATTTAATAGACATAATTGTTCAGAAATTTTTTTTAAAATTGCTACATTAAAAAAGTTTTCAGTAAAATTTTCAGAACTTTAAAAAATGATTTTATGTTTAATTTTAAGCACATATGTTAATAGATTTTTACATTTATACAAGTACAAAATAATATCATAAAATCAATAAATGACATTTCAAATTAATTTTTACAAATAAAAACTATAACACTGGAAAACATCTAATATATATATATACATATATATATATATATATATATATATATATATATATATATATATATATATATATATGATGTTGAAATTTGATAAATGCAATCGATGAAAATAAATAATTTTACTATCAGATAGAAGGAAGTAATATATTAAAAACAAAAAGCTTTTATCATCTATGTTTGGACAGTAAAATTTTAAAGTAAAAAAAATGTATACTTGATTTAAAAGAAATTATAGAAGTTTTTAAAAAATTACTTTTGTAAACCATACTCAAAAAATTACTTTATAAAAACTTAAAATGAGTATTTATTCTATAATTTGCAGGTGCAAAAAGTTTAACCACAAAATGTCTAAAAGAATTTAAAAACTATTTTTGCACATGTAAAAATGACAAAAACAATAATATATCAATCAATAATAATAAAATAAGAGGGAAATTAGTAACATATTTTATGTCCACTGTGATATAGTTGTGTATTAGTTCACTTGATATAGTGAGAATGTCACATGAATTCAGCTAAATACAATGATCAATATGGTTTAAAAATTTATATCTGAAATATACAAACATCTATACAACTTTGTTGCAAATCAATTTTGTTCAATTGTGTAAGTACAAATACTGGATTCAAAGTATTAATAGCAATTCAGATTTATCACATTGATACATAAGACATAACTTCAGAAAATATATAATTATGAACCTATTTTACAGAATGACTACCAAAATAAAATTCCATTAAAAATAGAGATTTTCATAAGGAAATATATAGATATTTCAAATATTAATTAAATTAAAGTGGAGAAAATCAAATTAAAGAAGTGGGGAAAAAATAAAAAAAAGAATTAAGAGGTAAAAAAAAAATGAATAAATATTATATTTAAGATATAGAAAAATAATTTATTGTTAAACTGAAAATGTGCATATGTGTATGCATCTGTATGTTGAACAATATTTATCTTTTTATAAATGCATATGCATAGAATGATGAAAAGAGTTTGGGTTTGGTCAATTAATAATTATTTTATGCACACAAAAACTAATTAAACTCAGATCCACAATTTAAAGTGGATTCCAAACCATAATGAATAAAAACATCCAAGATAGGATCCAAAAGCATGAATATTGTTGAACTGAAAGTTAAAGCACTAGCTACCAGTTCAACTACTGAGAAAGAGCTTTTATCAGTACATGTATGCGGTAGGATTACATGTATGCAGTAGGTGTTCATTTTTACGAACACATAGAACCCAGTAAAATAAATCTTAAAATTGAAAATTCATAAAATAGAAAAATAACTATTGTATCTTAAAAATTACATTTTTACAACACTACTCTCCTTATAATTAAAGTACTATTAGGAAAGATTATTTATAGAATGCATTACATGGAAAATATACAAATTAAAATACATAATTCAAAACAATCTTACTTTCATTTTACTGAGGGGAAATCAGTTAAAATAATCTTTTTTTTTATGTAGGAAAGGTTATGTAGTAACAGTTTTTCTCAAAAAAAGATTCTTAATCTTGTTGAAAATTAATAATAACATAATTGTTTTGCAGGTGGTTGCAGGAGTAATTTTTTGATATCTAAAATTATTTAAATCTCCTTAATCCCTTTTAGTCATCTAATAATTCTTATAAACAAATTACATCTAAATCCATATTCAGAAGTCCTGAACTGAAATTTTAGAGAGTTGATTGACAATTTACATTTACTCTAAATCCTCATATAATTTTTTTTCAGTGACAGTGATTTATTTAATGACAAGTGATTTAGATACTGTTTTTCGCTTTTGCAATATTATTTCATACATACATTTACAGGTACTGCACTCAGAATGTCAATTTCATATGCTGATTCCAAAACCAAAAGTATCCTACAATATTTTCACTTGAAATTATTGATTACACATAAAAACATGCAAAGTGGGAAATTAGATTAGGTGGGAGAAATCCCACACAAATTGCTTAAAAAAACTTAAGGTGAATGATATTTGCATATTAATAATTCAAAGTATATTGACATAAATCACACTAGGAGTTATATAAAAAAAGTCTTTTTTATATATGATTTTAGAATCAAAATAACTCTTTATTTATTACACTGATTAATTGATATTTACAGTTGCAATCATCCC
Source organism: Latrodectus elegans (assembly GCA_030067965.1). Taxonomy (NCBI): domain Eukaryota; kingdom Metazoa; phylum Arthropoda; class Arachnida; order Araneae; family Theridiidae; genus Latrodectus; species Latrodectus elegans. Next base: position 77,808,382 of record CM057812.1, on the reverse strand, counting down.
CACTTCAATGATTCTCCAAAAATAATAACAACTCAAGTTTCTCAATTATAAAATAAAAAAGAATAAAATATCAGATGATAAATACAAATGAAAAATGCATGAAAGCATGTTCATAAAGGAGATTTTGAAAAATTTAGTTTTAACTTAGTTTTTTATTATGATTATTTTCATTCTAAACCTCTGATTAGAAAAACCGGAATACGTCTGATAAAAAGAAAGGAGCTCTTAGCTATTCCTTGAAACAAGTATGGATACTGCACAATAAATTCAAAAGCGATTGTTTATTATTGACTCAACAGCAGCGATTCAGGGCATTGGCTCTCTACAAACCCAACAGAAACTCTTCACTATCAGAAATATATCTGGTACTTATACCAGAAAAATAAGGAAATTGTAACATCTTTTCAAACAAACAGGCAAACTCCCTCGCATGAAAAGATGCAAAACTTGTATATAAACAAAATATTTAAACATGGCATAACATACCATAAAACAATTTATTAGACAATGACACCAGTTGAAAACAATAAGTGAAATTCAGTCGAAGCAATGGAAAATTGACAACCTTTCTTGTTTATAAGATTATACATGACATGATTATCCAATGATTACAAATCCTCTTTTAACAGCAGTAAATCAGAAACTGCGAATACAGAGGAGCAAGAACTATAAAACCTGGTAAGCAGATCAATGTGTCATATTCTTCAATGAGTCAGGTTTCTCATTTTCCCTCATCATGGGACTCAATGCACATGTTAAATTCTGATAGTAGCCAACAATCTAGACTGTTTCTTTCTATAGAAAAGCATGGAAGTAGATCCATAATTATTTGTGGCTTCATATCAAGATTTAGAGAAGATCTCCTTGACATCTTATATGGGTAAGTTACTAGCAATAACTAGCATTCTTTGGCTGACTTATTGAATATTATGGAGAAGACATTTTCTATTAGTAGACTGCACTGCCTATTAAGAAAATAATTCATTCATTCTCCATAGTCAAATTGTTCAATCATTGTTTCTGAAACATGAGAACTCGATTGCATACTGTAGCCTATCACCTGACATAAATATTGTAAAAGCCCTATGGTCTATTTTGGGAGAATACACGAGATCATTATCTTGTCCTGAATCTCAAGGAGTTAGGCTGATTTGTTAAATTTTGTAACACAAGGAAAAAATAAAAAAGACAAGCAGAGCCACTTAGGGATTAACAGCAGTTTCTGTATGAAGAATGGTACATCCCACTCACCCTCCTATAGAAACTATACGTCAATTCCAAGAAGGATTCAATTTTTTTTATATATATATATATACCAAAGGTACACTACATTAGAAGTAAAACGCTTCTTTTTAAAAGGGTTTTTATTTTTATAAGGGTTTAGGACAAATATATATATACTGCAGCACATTAATCAGATGAAGGCATTTTTAAAATCTTTCAAGCAAATTTTACTCATAATTTCACTTGCATATTCTGCAGCAGCATCTAATAGAAATTAATTAATGTATCATTTCAAATGAAAATAAAGAAATTTAAAATCAATTCAGAGAATTTGTCAAAAAAAATACAGTTTTGAGCTTTCTTTACAAGAATTTGTTTTCCTTTCAATCCCCTTTATACTGGGTGAATAATAACAAAATTTATTATTTATAACAATAAATCTTGCATTATTGTAAGTAACATCATTTTTAATAATGATAGATATGGATTTTACAAAAATACTTTTTAAGATTCGATAAAATGAAGTGTTCTTTCAAAGAGAATAAGACGAAAAATTCAACAATTCATACCTTAAACATTGGACGAACATGTTCTAGGTGTTTTGCTCGAGTAAACGGAGCTTGAACATGACTGACGCTTTCCATCAATGCCTTCGCTGTTTCAGCCATTTCTTCCATTTCCACATTGTATAGAAGGCGTCTTTTCTTTTCACTGCCTAACACTTCACATTATCAATATGATAAGAAATTTATTTTACCAAAATGAAATTACTTAATAAAACAATTTTATAAGCATGAATGTTTGACAAAAAATAATTACATAAATTTACAATTCAATAATTCAGAATAATTAAAGATGATATTAATAACCACTATTAGGTTAAAGAATAATGCTAAGTTCCATTTAATGTAAATTTCTGTTCTCTACTAATTTATTATATTCCTTTATAAATATGAATTGAAATGGGATAATATTTTTCATTATAATAAGTAGTATTTAAAAAAAAACATTCCACAATACAATCAATAACACGACTATTAAGTGCTAACATAAACATTAAACTATACTTTACTAATTTCTGGGCAAACACTGAATATTAGAATTATTTAGAAGATTTTGAATACATACAATAATAAACTAATTTTTCGACCAAAATAAGTTGTTGTCAAACAATGAATCTTATTTAGCAGAGCAGATCTCTAAATTCTGTATAATGTAAAATGTAATCTTAAAAAATGCTCAGTCATTCAATAAAATGTTTTGCTACATCACAAAATAAATTTTCAATTGAAACTAATTTGCTTTATTGTTGCACATTTCATGAAATTTTATATATGGATAGTAACCAAAGGAAAAAGATTTGATCATAAGAAAACTTTTCAGATTTTTCACACATTGAATCTATTTCCTTATATTATCCCAATGCAGTCAAATGCTCTACCACAGCATCAGTCCTCCTGCTACAGAGGAATATTGAGTTGAGGTGTGAACTAGAGCCTCTGCCTCTCCCACCTTGCCCAATTAAATCTTCTAATTTTAATGTGTGCCTGGATCTATCCGAGAGAATTTTCAAGAAAGTCACAGATATGGAGATCCTGAGGGTTCTCACCAATGAGACCATTAACACTCATTATCCTGAACCAGACTGGCTGAGAATTTATACTGAAGGCTCCCGGTTGCAGGAAGGATCCAACGCCGGAGCAGGGTTCTATTGTCCCCTTTTTTCAATTGCAAATCCAGCTGACACATTTGCATCCGCATTTGATGGGGAACTGTTTGCAATCAGGATTGCTCTTTCTCAGTTAACTTGCTATCTTAATAGGTTCTCCAAGGCAGTTTTACTTAGCGACTCCCAGGCCGCATTGCAATCCTTGATGCCTATTTCAAATTCTGTTTCCTCTGTTGTCCATGAATGTTGAGGCCTACTTCAGAGTTTGTCTTCCATTGAGAAAGATATTGTTCTTCAATGGATCCCCAGACACTGTGGAATCCATGGCAATGAAATTGCTGATACACTGGCAAAGAGGGGGCCTTGACTTTACAAACATCCATTTCTAGTGTATCTTTTTGCATAATAAAATGACTAATTAAAAATACAGTGTCTGAAAGATTCAAAAAGATTCTCAAATCTCGATCAGAGCAAAAATCTTGGAAAGACAGACTTTCTGCAGTCTCAAAATGGCCCAGACATAAATTGGTGGCTGAGTTTAGGCTCGCCACCAGTCATGACTGCCTTCTTAAACACTTGTACCGTCTTCGTATAGTTTCAAGTCCTAGCGGCAACCTCTGTAATCTGGGACAGGACATGGATCGTGACCATCTACTCCACTGTAAGGCGTTATCAAAACGCTCAATTGCGGACCGCTTTTGGGAGGCCAGGGGCCTTTTAGATACATAGACTATTGTTACAGTTGTTTTATTTTTAATTTTTTTCATGTTGTTATTTGTATTTTTTGCTGTAATCGTCTTTTTATCTGTGCCATTGGAAATAAAAGAAAATATTATCCCACTGATACAAAATGCTATTGATAATGTAATCACTGATATACTGTGGTAGCGTTTTGCTTTCCCAAGGCACAACTCCCAGGTTCAGTCCCTAGGGAAGGTTGAGTTGGCCAACTCAACCTTTCATCCCTCAGTGGGTTGATAAAACTAAGTACCAGACATGTTTGGCAACTAAATGCTGGGGTCTTCCCATTAAACTGACCACCTAAACAGGACACAAGATTCACACCCAAGAAGTCTCAGTCCCCAAAACAGGATGAGCACTATAGGCCTTGGCCCCACGGGGCTCATATAAATCCGGGTTCAATTTCTTTAATGTAATTAATGTAATCAATAAATAATTTTTTACCTCAATATGCTTATTTTTATGTATTTATGCTTTCTTAAAAAAATAAATCTTCTCAAAAAATAAATTTTAGGAACATCAAAGAATATTTGCAGGTGCTGACATTCACATGTTGAATAAATATTATTACTATACTTTTTAATTAAATATGTTTGTAATCATGTGCAAATCACATTTTTAAATAATGACAGACAAAGTATTAATAAAAACAAATTTGAATAATTTTATTTAAATTACATTTAAAATGAACAAATATTTTAAAATTGTTAGAAATAAGTCTACAATAACTGACATGATTCCAATTAAATATTCAAAATTTCTTATATTATTTGTTTAAATATTACAAACAAAATGCATATTTTTTTTAGTTTTTAAATTTGTTCACACAGTTTATTCTCATAAACTTATTAAAAGAGAAAAATGGCAAAATTATGGCACAAGATATTATATATAAGACCTAGAAGCGAATTCTTATATCATGCTGAAATGAAAGTCAGATTGCTTCACAACCTGTGAGACAGAATCATAAAGTAGATGACAATAATTGGAATTAAATATATTAGAAAATCCTAACCAAAATTAAAATCTAAATAGTTAATGTGTTAATTTGTCACATACAACTGCTTGCTATACAACCTCATCATCCAGTGTGTGTGTGATAACATTTAAACATTTTTGGCCATATTATTGATAATAATTTTACTGACTTAACCTTACTTCCAACCCATTTTGTAAATTCAATATGGAGTTATGAAGTGCACATAAACACTGCCAAAATAAAAATAGCACACATCAATATAAATCAAATTTTTAAACAAATAAATGCCCCAGTTTTTTTTATCTCAGAAATAATTGTACAGTTTTTCCTCTTCATTTTTAAACTTTTATTAAATTAATGAAAAATTACGTGTACATATTACAGACTTATTGTGTTCATTTAAATATTTTATAATTTTACATGTTTAATATCATTCCTTGAGCAAAATACTAACTCAAAAAAGCTTTTTCCTTTAGTTCATCTCATTAAAATTGAGTAATAATTTCACTAAAGCTCCATAATGATGGAATATAATTTTGCAATTAATATTTATTTATTACTTCTTTAGCATAATCTATTATATGATTTTTTTTCAAATTTCCAGGCATTTCTTTTTGATTTTGTGTTTACCAGGTCAATTAAGAATTTAAGACAAATCTTTACAAAGAAAAAAAATCTTTTTTCTCTTTAATAAGAAAAGATCCCTTTTCACTGAAATTATAGGCCATTTTCATCAAGAAGCTAAGGAAAATATATTTTAACTAACTTAGAAAAAGAATCAATTAAAGTCACCACCATATGACTCTTACATGCCATGATGATCTTAGTAGTGATTATTCTTCACTTCACTTCACACACAAATCTAAATACTATATCCAGTCTTTAATGAATGGAATCATTAGGAAACAATTATGGCTGAAATAGATCTTTATATGGCTGAAATAGATTTTTATATTGGTTTATATTGGTATATTGATCTTTATATTGGTTATGAATTAATTTAATGGTGATCATGCCTCATCCAGTGGTAACATTAGGAATTAATATTCAATTCAGTTTATCAATAATTTCATTGAAAATTTTAAAATAAAAACTAAAAAATTTACATTTTCTTACAAAAAATAAATGCATTAAGATAAATAAGAATTTTAGGAGTTTCAAGGGAACTTTAAAAAAAAAGTTCGAAATTTCAGGTGTTTCAAAGAGTTGTACAAACCCTGAGATGAGTGATTACTTTATAAATTTGAAGTTTCAATTGATACAAAAATTATTCCTTCTAAAACATAAAGCACTCAACACAATAAAATATAAATTTACTGCTTTTATATATATAACTGTATATAAAGTAAAATACATTACTTGTGAAGTAAAATTTAATAGTACTAAAAATTGTGTTTACTAAAAATTACTACTTAGAAAATTCATTGTCAAAACTCATACATTTTTTTAAAAAAATAAACAAAGGTCAAATTTTTAGTAAAAAATAAAAATTCTAAAGAAAGCCTTTTTAACAAAATGCTGAAAGTAATTATTTTGATACATTTTCAACCATAAAAAATAAACCCTCAAAAAAGTTCCGAGAAATAAGGAATAAAAAAAATTACTTTGCTTCCCAGTGTACTTGGTAGCAGATGCTTTCATCTTGATTTCATTACCAGCAATTTCATCATAAATTTGTGATAAATATTCCTCAGGAAGATCTTTACTGTCATTTATACCTCGATTCATCTTTATATATTGTTCCTTCGTCATTTTATTCTTAACCTAGACAAACAAATGCAAATTTTTAACTAATGGAATCCAAACATGCAAAGCACGATTCATTTATAAACAGAACTTTTAAAAGAAATTTTAATTGGCAACAAATTTTATCATTATTAATTCTTTAAGACTAAAATAACCAGTTTTTCAGAAATAGCGGATATGAATTATAATTTAAAATATAAAAAATAGCTTAATTTATAGTAACAGATAAATAAAATTTAATCTGCAAACATAATCTCAGAGGTAGGAGTGCTTAAACTTTTTTACAAGATAATATTTCCAAGAAATATCAGAATATATTTCAATAAACAAATCAAATATTACTTTTACATAATTACAAATTAATTTCTATATTATGAATTCAACACTTTTAAAAAACAATATACTAATTTAAAATTCATTAAATTATATTAAACATTATTGATAATTAATAATTTTTATAACTGCTTTGAATAACAATAAATTTATGTACAATTAAATAATGTTCCTTTTGAACTGGATGCATTTTATTTTGATAATTAAATACCACTCTTTAATAGCTTATGACAGATTTTTGCATTAGCACCAGACAATATCGTCTCTATCCAACTGTATATAAAAAAGCACCACTTATCACTAATAGCTATTCTTTGTTAATAGCTAATACTAATAGCTATGCATTATCCAAAACCTTCTGTGCTGCACACTGATTATCAAGCAAAGTTTTCTTTTCTTTCTCAAGTTCATTAATCTTTTGTAAAAGAAAGGATTGTTTCAATTCTTTTTTTTTTTTTTTTTTTCCAGAAGCAGCAGCTTTCTTAACCTTTGTTTCCTTAAATAATAGTGTCACATTTTTATATATGGATTTACTAAAGGAAGATTTTAAAGCAGCTGTCAAGAAGTTGCTATGGAGCAACTACTGACACTTTGTAGAAACTTCACTTTATCAGTAGCCCTTTTAGTATTGCTGTTGCCCCATGACTTTTTACAATCTTGTTAAAATTTTTACTTGAATGAATATAGTTTGTAGCGACTTCACTTCAATTTTTTCATTGGATTTAAAAATTTAAACATGAGACTACAAACAAGTTCATTTACTTTATTATATATCACATGCACTAAAGGCTTAACTTTTTACACTAAAAGTAAGTATGGTTCAAAAGTTTTACAAAAAGAAAAATAAATACATAAATAAAACAAGAATATGGAAATTTTTAAAAACTTTCAAATGTTTTACAATTTGAAGATATCTATCAAAAAAAGGAGATTTCAATTCTTTACGAACTTTCACATTAAAATATTCCTTTAGAATATCATACAACTCAATGATTCTCTTACAAATTGACCCCAAAGTTAACTAACAGATCTCAACATAATGAAGGAAACTGTATTTAGCTAAGGTTTCTTGCAATATTTCCAACTGTAAGAAATGTTAATCTCTTTTTATAAGAGATAATTTGAAAAATTAATTAAATTCTACAGCAAATCCATCAACATTGCAATCAATTTTGTAAATTCCCTTATGTAGTGTTAATTGGATTATGTGTAAGCAATAAGTACTTAAATCAATTAAAAACAGACTTCGCTTACTCAACTCACAATTTACTTACTTTTAGAACAGCTAAATTGATGTTTGGTCCATCCATTGTTAATTGCATTAATTTTCCTAAACTTAAATCATTAACTTCAATAAAATTTATACATTGTTATTTATATTTATATAATAATTATATTATTGGCTTCATTCAGCGTACCCGAAAAAATTGAATGTGCAGTAACAATTGATTTAACTTTCTTGTTAGTCAGACTAATATGTGATGTAAATATCTGTTTCTTTATTTGTTTTGTTGTAGTTTTGTCAAAAAAAAAATTGAAGTGATGATATCCCATAAGAAGAGAATTTTGAAATATGACACCAGTCCAAAATGAATCATATATCTGACTTTTTGTTACGTAATTTGATATTTTGTAAAGGAATAATAAAAAGTTTCTCTGTAAGCTCAAACTAAAATTTTTATGACATCAATTATCCATAACTAAGGCTGAAAATTAGGTGAACACAAAAATTTGGCAATCCTATTTTCAGTTTGAAGGAGAACAAAAAAAATAGAAAAATTGTTTTCCATTTCTGATAGCATAAAAAGCAATTGAAAGAGAAAATGTATAACACTGAAAGAAAAATTTAATAGTAAAAATATAAAAAGCTTAGTTATTAAATAAAATTAAACTTTAAAAAGAATAAAAAATACAGGAATTTTGGGATTTACTTTGAAAAGTAAGGACATTTATATGTATATATAACAAACACTAATAATTCAAATTTTTATACACGCATTTCACACTTACATAAACTCACATTTTTATGAACTAGTGACTAATCTCTAAATCTGACACCATAGAGAAAACAATAATTTTAATTACCATTTTACGAACTAAAAGTTTGAAAACTTGTTTTTATCACATAGTTTAGTTTTCTGTTTCTTATTTTCTTATATATTAATCTGTTAATTTTTTCAATTTTTTATTTGATTTTTTTATATATATCACTTGAGAACCTGATTCATTCTTGATTAATGAATCAACATGTGATGGCATTGCAAACATTGTGGTCAAAAGTACATGGATATCAGACATTTGATGGGAAAGAACTGGGGTGCCAAATTTGATTCCTATTCTTGCTGTACAATAAGAACATAGGAAGGGATTAAAATTCTCCTCTATGTATATAAGAACAAAGGTTTCAATTCTGAGAAAGAATCCCTTAGCTGCATAAAATTTCTTTCAAGGATATTTGATATAGAACTTATGTGTGATGTAGTGCAAAGACTACTTGTAAAACAAGTAGTTGGAGGAATAGTAAAATGTTTTTATTCATTAAGAAAAATGGAAAAATATATTTCAAAGAATGTAGTTTTTAAATAGAAAAAGATAAAGGATGACTATATTTTCTGTAAGTAAGCACTGTTTTATACAAAATCTATAGAGAGGACAACATTATCAAATCAATAAAACTGTCTAGAATGAGATGGGCAGGACACCTTCTGAAAATTAGTGCAGAGAGAATATTTCTTAAAGGTCTTTCTGTATAAGACCAAAAGGAAGTCTGAAGAAGAGATGGCAGGAGGAAGAGTTTGCCAAGTCAAAATCTAGTGGTCGATTTTTGGTAATAGAGCAGAGACTTCTGAAGAAGGCTAAGGGCTGTCCTGCTAATGCTGATGGAGTACTGTTTTAAGTATGAATCTTATTTTGCTTGTTTCTTATAGTAGATTCTAAATTTTTTTTACTACTGTATTTTATTTATAAAGAAAATCAGACCTTAATAATCTAATACATTACCTATTTTACAAACTATTATACAGGTCCCAACAAGTTCGTAAAAATGACCATCTACTGTATACATACATATATATAAATTATACAAACATATCAAGTCATTAAATTACTTATCCAAAACACAATTTTCTTTGTTGCCTTTAAACTACATTTAAAAATTGTGTTTTAAAAATTAAGGTTCTACCTATATTCCCCCCCCCCCCCAACCATTTTCATACATTTCTTTCTGGAAATTTACTAAACTAAATCTTAAATCTGCCTATGCATGACAACCCATGTGGGCCAACGCCTGAATCTGTTTTCCTGACCTAGAAGTCCTGGAGTGTGAAGCATATTTCTTGATCAGGTGATCAGCTTAACACAAAAGCCCCAGGTTTAGTTCCCAAGAATGCTAGGTACTCAGTTTTTTGTCCTACTGAAGTGATGAAGGCTGAGTTGACCTTGCCCAGCTTAAGAATTGAACCTCAGACTTGTACTTTGGGAACATGAAACACTGGCACCAAGCCACTTGATTTCTTCTGAAAACTTATATTCTTTTTAAATATTTAGCAATTGTTACAAATAAATATAAATAAAAAACTTCTTTTACAATTTAAAATTTTCATAGAAATTAAAAAATGTTTGTTGATGAAATTTTATCAAAAAGAAGAATTAAATCTAAGTTTTAACAAAATTTATTGATTTGCTTCCTTTAATGTTAACAGTTAAATACCCATTTTTAAAGAGAACATACTTTAAAACACTTTATAAAACCTAAAGCTTTGATATTAAAGTCAAGTAAAATTTTAAAAAGTGACTTAACACTTTGTTCTTAGAGCACAAATACAGTAATTAAATTTATTAACTGTAACTCAAAATAATTAATAATTAATTACACCACAATAAGAGTAACTTCTACTTTTTAAAATTAATCTGTCTATAATTAGACTGAACAAAAAAAAAGACTTGAAAATGCTCTATTTTAATACTTATTTTGTAAAATTTTACTTACCTGTGGGCTGTGCAAATCAGTTGTTAGCATTATTATTGAATAAGCCAAAACATAAGCAGTATCGGCACTGGAGAAAAGGGTGTTACTAAAAAGAAACCATAAAATTGAGTGAAAATAAGTAAAATTTAACACATCCTGAAATTAACTGATGCTTTCATCAAATTTATCAAATACATTCATTTTAATTAATAGAAATAATTTTGAAATCTTATTATACACTTTGTCAAGTGATTAATTATGCAAATATAAAAAATAATGATTTTTACATATTCAATAAATGAGCATCATGAAAGAAATTACAGGGTTCGTACAGATTTCTATAAATTAAATTCCAGGTGTTTTAAGGAGTCGAATCAAATATTTCCAGGAAATACGTTAAATACACGTTAATTTTTTTTTTAATTTTAAAAATTGTTTTTAGTCAAATATACATATAATTATGTACATGCAATATTTTTCATTCATTTCTGTAAGAAATAAAAATAAATATTTTTTCAAATAGTTCAAAAGTAATTTCTTTGTAGATATTATAATTGTATATCTTCATTGTAGATATTATAATTATTACTTTTCTGAAGTAAGAAATTAACCTATGTTTAAGAAAAACAACTAACTTTTTGTGTGTAATCATAACAAACTGTCAATAACCAAAAAATTAATGTCAAAAAAATAGCAAATATTTTTTCAAATCATTACAATCAATAATATATATGAAATGAGTAACACAGCCAATTTAAAGATTTGTTTTTTATGGGAAGTATATTTTTTACTTAGTGTTAGTCTTCAAGAGTAAAGGGCCACTAACTCTTTGATCTTGCATACAATGATAGTGTGCCTGACTATGAATAAATGCTAATGTAAAAATAAAAAAAATTTTAAATAATATGAAACACTTTTAGAGAACACTTTCTTTAAACCCTTCAAATAATATTCATCAAATTTTCTCAATATTCGATCATTATCTAAGAATTTTAAGAATCCAAGTGTCTAGTGGTAGGACAGCACTCTTTAGATCAAAAGGTCCTTGGTTTGATTCCAGCCACTGTTGAAAAGAGATGGATGTGATTCTACTTTTGGTGTGTACTATTTAGTTGAGGCCTTCCTATCTTGCGAATATGACTTGCTATCTATGAAAAATCTTCTTAAAAGATAATTTACAATGTAGACATTAAAATACCTTACAACTGCCACCAGCTGTCAGTTTATCCACAACCCAAAATCAATATATCCTAAGACATCATTAAAAGTTCATTGTGTAGAAGACATTGCAATGTAACATAGGAATACAAATACAGAAAATGAGAATTGGATTTTAAAAAAAAGACTAGAATCGCTGATTAAGATTATTAAGAGTGTAGCTGAAGTTGAATTTTGTATAAAACCTTATGAATGGATATTAGATGTAAAAAATTAATTGAATATCAAGTTTAAAAAAGTTAATAATAATCGAAATATAAAAATATATCAATATTATATTTTTTATGAATATTTTATTTCAAAACTCAAATTTTTTATAACATACTTTGGATTTGTTTCACAATAACGAGAAGCAAATTTTTCCATGAGACGATCGATCTTTTGAGCTTCTCCAGGAAGTCGAAATCCTTCAAGAAAATGACGCAGAGCAGACACAAAATCTTTTTCAGCAAAATCCATTTGATCCACATATGCATACATTACTTCTCTGTTTAATCTAAAAAAATGTTGTCAGTGTTTCACAGATGAAGATCAATTTTCTAATTACAACAAATTAACAGCATTTCATTTCCATGTAAAATTGAAAGCATAGAAAATTTGACTACTTCAAATAAGCACATTTAATGCACTAATTTAAAGTATGCAAATTTGAAAAAAAGTTTAAAGCTATTTTAATAAAATATATATACATTAATAAGATATTTGTTTATTTTGATTTATTGACATTGTTATTAACAATAGATGTTTATAAAATAATGATAATTCCCCTTTAGTTTTCTCATCAGTTAAATTCAACAAAGATCAAAGAAACTTACGGAACAAACACAAAATATAATATCATTGTAAATGCTTCAGTTTTTATATGAATGGCAACAAAATTTGAAACTATTAAAAATATTAACTGCGATTATACTGTAGGACCAGACTAAAATGTGTTCTCCCAGAAAACATCACAATTTGAATATTTTATTGTCTTTTTTAAATTGTTCAAATTGATATTTCATTATTTTATTCAAACACAAAATATTGTAATGTTGTGTGCATTAAAACATTTGATACATAATATATTACATTATTTTGCTTATCAAATACTTTAATATAACATTATATATGTGGGATCGAAAGCACCACCAGAGGGTGATTCACCAGCAATTTGCAGCAGCAGAGAGTGAGAAAGGGTAGAGAGTCAAAAGAAAAAGACGTTTATCTTAGAAAAGAAGCTAAAAAACAGATAAGTTCAAAATGAGAATAACAAAACCTAATTTAAGAAGAAAATGTGCTGAAGGAGAAAAAGACACCAATGACAGCCAACTCTTGATTTTGATACTCCTGATTTTGACTTTTTTACCCATTGAATTGCTACTTTTAAACACTAAAACTTTTTATTTCAGACTTTTACTTTATCTTTTCTTAAAAAAAAAAAAAAAAAAAAAAAAAAAAAAACAGTAATAACTAAGATGTGTTTAAGATGCTTCCTTTTGAAGATGGCCAATGACAAGAATGAAGATGCCCCCATCAATTCTCTAACCAGATGAAAGATGTCCTCCAGAATGGAATCTCATATTCTATGAACAATGGTGTTAGAAGAGAATTGAAACAACACATTACTATTTTTTCATAACATGTTACTATTCCTTTTCATTTTTTATTTCAGGAAATTCTGATTTTAGACAAATGCTGAATTCAGCTATTGTTTCAGGATGGCCAATTGTAAGATTAAAAGCACCACCAGAGAGGATTCACTAGAGTCAAGAGAAAGCTGACGTTAAGACGCTGGAACTTGTTGTAATGATCTTTAAATTTCGTTTGTAAATTTCTGCAGTTGATGTTGTTGTATGTTGATGTGTTCTGTTGTAAATATGTTAATAGAAATTTTGCTTATAATTTTGAAATTATTATTAAATAGTTTAAACTTCATTGGCAATTAATCTCTCACAATGAGGCAAGCCCACATATTACAAACATAAAACAATGTTGTAATGAACCACTTAATGTTAGTATTGATAAAACTAACAATAAAAAACACTTAAATAAATATATATTTAATATTGATATTTTTCGCATTCTGTTTTAAGTAACATTTTGTTTATATTTATAGTGATTATTTGACAGTACATAATTGGCAGTAATACTTCAAATAATTATTTAAATGTATCTAGTTTCATTTTACAAAACCTATTATTGTAAGAATGCATGCTATCCCACAGAATTGCAAAACTAGACAAATAAATAAGTCTCTTATTATAAACATGAAAAGGATAGAAAAAATAATATATATAGAAAAAATTATGAATTTAATATTTAAAGTGAAATGAATAAAATAAAGTGAATAGATATATAATAAAATTATTTTATAGTCTTTAGAAAAATCATACAATCAAAAGGCTTTTACTTCAATAAAAATGCGTATAAAAATTGTAAATTGAAACTATAATTTAATCATTTTAAGTTGCATTTTTTAATAGAAAATATGCAAGAAAAGCTAAATAAAAATGAAAGGAATTATATTGAATAATATACAAAGGAAATATGAGAATATTTTAAAATAAATAACAAATGAATTATATGATTACTTATTGTTATCTCCTAAAAAATCTCCAATCATTGTTTTATTTAATCTTTCTTCAGTGTGTAAATATTCGGCAATATCAGCTGGTGTATGGCCTAAAATACCATTTTCTTGTAGGTAGACTATACCTTTCTCTGGTTTACGATTAAACCTAAAAGTGTAAAAAATCAAATTTAGCAAAATATAATTTTGATATAATACTAAACTACAATAGTGAGGAATTAAATTTAACTTATTTCAAGATTAAAATGTTATTTTTTGAAAAATTAAAAGAGAGAAATTGAAATTATTTGTTCAAAGTACAGGAAATGCACAAATAAAAGCCCAGTTAAAAATTCTTACAGATCTTGAATTGTACACAACTAGATTCATAAAATATAAATTTGTTCTTTGTGTAAATAAATATACTTGTTCTTGAATAAAAAAAATACTTGTTCTTTGTGTAAAGAAATTATATATACAAATATATTTTATATATAATTTATTTACTCTTCTTTTTTATACAAAAAACTTAATTTTAATCACACCCAAAATATCCACAACACAGAATGTAATATGAAATTAAGTACACCCTGCACTGACCTGATTGGTTTCATTATCTGAACTTGAATTATAAAATACAATTTAGTAAAAAATAATTATAAACCTTTTTATAACATAGGATTTTATTTTCCTTTCAGTATTTGACTCTTTGTATTTTGAATAAAAATATGTTTAACACAACTAGGAAAAATAATAACAGACTATTTTATTATGTGATTTCTTAAAAGATATTTAAATACAAAATGTCTTACACAACAGGATAATAAGACTTTATGTAATAAAAATTTTAGAGAATAAATTTTTACCAAATAACTGAAAATCAAAAATCTAATATTTTTTAATATTAAGAAAATTCATCAAGTTCAAGTTAGAAAATAGAATTATTCATACAAATCATTTCCATGTTCCCTAATTTCTTTTAACTGTTTCATAACTTCAATGTGCTCAGGGTTGTCATTTGGAGTAGCTGTGAAACTTGAAGAGGAACTTAATGAGTTAATGCTTCCATAGCTTGTAATTGTTCCTTTCCCCGAATCAATCTCAGAAGTATCTTTATGCTTCTCTGGGCCTAAAAAAAGCAGAAATTTCACATTCCTGTTTAACATAAAATATTAGATATATCAAATATGTTTTACTTTAGAAGAATTAACATGGAATATATATAATCAAGTGTTATTTTATAAACTGGGTGCAGTTCATTCTTAATTCGAAAAATATTCAATAAGAGCAAAAAACAAAATCTATAGAATTAATTAATTTTTAACTCAATTTATGTGTTCATACCTCCCAACCATGGAGGAAAAAAAATCAGTAAATTCTATAGATTTTGAGGGGGAAAATCACGAGAACTCTACTACTAGCACTATTTTTGTTTGAAACAGAATATTTAAAATGGTAGTACCGCAAAAAGACAATTTTACTCTTTAAATTATACATTCTAAAAACGATTTATGTTAAGCATATTTTGCATTAATCTTAACATTTTAATAAAATATTCATCAACCTCATAAAGAAACTATAAAAAATAAAAGACTATACAACATGTAAAAAAATAAACATCAACATTTATGTCCCAAAGTTTATTAGATATGGCAACTTTTACTATACTAGTGCAATTTATAAACATTAGATTCATTAAATTAAATAAAAACATAAAATACATTACTAAATAAATTTAATTCAGGGAAAAATACTTCAAAGAATATAGAAATCAATTCAAAGAATATTCAAAAACATTATTATGGGCACATAATGTTTAATTTGCTATTCAATTAAATTTATCTAAGGTTAAATTAAAGATTAAATAATAACCCATTTGTTATTAAATAATCTACATATAAAGATAAGCAGATTTAGAATTAGTTTTAAATTTATATTGGAGACGTGCATTCTGCACGGGAGCGCCATCTGATAAACTTTTAAGCTATGAAAACAACGCAAAACTTTTTTCCGTCAAAAATACAGAAGTTTTTACTGAAATTGAAAGAAATCAAAAAATTTTCATACATTATTGGGAAAGCAAGAGTTTTCTGATAAAATCAGTAGAGTTGGGAGCTATGCATGTTGAATAATTAATTATGCATTTAAAAATGCATTTTTAGTTTTATTTCAAGGCTTTTATTAATTCTCTTCTAACATTTTATTTTTTCACAAGCAATCAAATTTTGAGTCTTTTTGATCAATACTGGTTGAATTTGACTCAAAATTAAATTCAATCAAATAATTACTTGCCCTATAAATCAATAGAATTTTGATTAAGAGCTATAAAAATTGCCATTTGAATAAATTTAATAAATTTGTTGCCCATATAGATTTGTAAATG
Organism: Latrodectus elegans; assembly: GCA_030067965.1. Taxonomy (NCBI): domain Eukaryota; kingdom Metazoa; phylum Arthropoda; class Arachnida; order Araneae; family Theridiidae; genus Latrodectus; species Latrodectus elegans. Next base: position 77,791,571 of record CM057812.1, on the reverse strand, counting down.
ACTGCAAAAATATAACGTAAAATAGTGGTGTCATTTTTTAGAGTATAGATTTAGAAAATATTAAGAAATAAAATAAACACACTACATTTCAAAATGGTTATTCTAACTTAGAAGTTAGAAATATATTCTTCACTTAGAAAAATTCTCATTACTGTTTCAATTAGATTTAATTATACTATTTATTACAGAGGCTACTCAAGAGAAATAATAACTTTATAGTAGATTTTAAAATGTAAAGAATATGAAGTTTTAAATAACTAAAATTTACTTCATAATTTTAACGTTCATAATACTTTAAACACTTAAAATTCACTTTATTATTTAATAAAAAGTTTTGCTATTTTCTTTAAAAACAAAATTTACCTATCAAAAATATTTTTAAATAATAAAATATATTTGAAAAATATAGGAAGGAACAAATATGGACAAAAATTTTCAATTGATGTTTAATTTGCCACTTAATCTAACTGAAAAAATTTCAAAACAAAACACAACAAAATTATACCAAGATTTGCTTGTTGAATAGGATTAACATAGAGATCTTTACTCCATTCCACCATGCATTTCAGTATGCATACTAGACATTCTAGTCCTTTGATGCGCATTGATTTCTCTTGAGCTGAAGTGGCACCTAGTTCTAAAGCTTGTCTTCCCTAAAAATATAATCAATGTATACTTTGTTTTAATTTATTGCATTAATTAATGTTAATCTAATTCATTGTCATAGATTTTATAAAAAAAAGAGTTATCAAAAAATATAATTTTATGCATTTATTTACATTTTTCATTATAATCTTTTTAATAAAAAAAGAGATAACTCCTCCCTGATTCAGTAAATTTCCATGAAAATTCAACAAAGCTAATATTATGGAAGTCAGTTGCAATAATGAATGATTATGAATTTTAAATATGAATAGAAAAATGATTTGAAAATAATTTAATATGCTAAAGCACTTAAGAGAAAATTAACATGCATAAATTGATTGGTTAAGACAAAAACACACAAAAACATGCTTTAAAAAAAAAAAAAAAAGTGAGCACAAAATATGAAACATTGAAAATTTCTAAATCATGTTAAGTAAACAATAACGCATGAACTGAAAAAAAAAGTCAAATTTATATCATAAAAACAAACATTTATGTCAATAATAACCATAACTAAAAGTTAGCAGTAGCAACATATTATGTTTTTATTTGATTTCCATTTCTAAGTACAATCAAGATATTTTTAACTAAATAATTTGAAATGTTTTGATTATTCAGTTAATGAGATATATCTAAATTAAATGAATGTTAAAAATTCATAATAAAAAAATAGATAATGTTTTTCAGTAAGAGAAATTTTATTGTAAAAATATGTACATTTCTTTCCAGAAAATGTCAAAATTTATTTATATGTGAAGAATATACGTTTGTTTCTTTGAGAAGGGTGTACATTTAAAGCAATTTCTTTAGAAACTTTTAATTTTCCAATAAAAGCATACATTTTTTTAAATTTTAAGATTTATTAGCTGACACTTTCAATCTGTAATATGTTAATACTGTCATATGCTATATATTTTAGAATAAAGATGCTACGAAAGACTGTTAAAAATCATTTATGTACCCACAAATTTTGAACATAAAACTATCAGCAGATTTTGAAATTAATGGATAAAGAAAATATTAATTAATAATAATTATTATTATTTAGTTAATTCACTATCAATTAAATATTACAAAAACATACTAATATATAGTCTAAATTAAAATAATATACTTCATTTAAAAAATATTAACAGTGCATCAAAATTTTAAGCTTTTCAAAGAAACAATTAAAAAACTTGCAATATAAGAACCTCATAAGTTAATTATGGATGAATTTATATTCTTGAATTTATTACCCTCTATTGTTATGTGATTTCTGTAAAAGGGATTAAAAAGTAAAACTTATTGCATTTAAATATGTGAGTATCAGCATAAATGAATTTTTTTAATGTTTATTTTAATTATTTACATTTCATTAAAATGAGGACATTAAACAGGGTTTATACAGATTCTACAGAAATATATTCCAAGAGTCTTCCAGAAGTCATACTAAATTTTCCCAGGAGATACCAACATTCAAACATTGAATAAAAATTATGTATTACCTTTACCAAAATATGTGATTATGTACATATAACATATTTAGCTATATTTTGAACTGATGATAGAGATAAACAAATATATAAAACTTAATACAATTATTTTGATTTAAAATAATTATTTCCAATTAATTTTTTTTTACTATAATATTTTAAATATATGTATCCACAGTTTTAACAGAAATGATTTTATCTAAGCAATCAAACTTTTTTACATGGATTATTAAAAATGAATATCTTTGAGTACTTGTTTATTTATGGGATTTCATCTATTAATTTATTTTAAAAACAAATTTTGAATAATTCTGAATCAAAATACTGAAACTAGACTGAGATTATATACAACGGTAACTAACTATATATAATTATTAGTTATGTAAAACTTCAAATTATTTTTCTTACTTTTTCCAAATCATTATTATATAACAAAAATAATTTATGGCCTTTGTTGCATTTAAAAATAAAATTAATCTTTACGAGTTTAAATTGTAAATTTAAGAAATCTTTGAGACTTAAGACAACTCTCCTTTGTGTGCTGTTGTTGACATGCAACTGGTACAGTACATGCAATATGAAGACTTATTATTATAATATAAAGTCAAAATCAAAAGCTGCTGCTTGAACCTTAACTAAGATTTCATAAGTTTTTTCCAACTTAATTATAATCATTAAACTTAAATACAAATGCACATATTGCAGATTTATCTATCTATTAAACACATCTATAGACTGCTTATTTTTTACAACTAAACAATAATTTACATTTCACACAATGACATGTGTCTTATCTTGCAATAGTTGTTATTTGTCAGTTTTCAATCATCAAAATTCTAAAAATAAATAAAAATTTAAATATAAAATTAATAATATTTTTGAATAAAAATGTCTAGGAAAAAATTAAAATATTTCAGGAGTTATTTATTATTTTCCAGAAGTCAACTCAAGATTCCCAGAGTCTCTAGAAAAAAATAATGAATTGCTAGGAGACATATGAAAAAATAAAAACTAAAGAAACAAAGAAAATGATAAATTTTATCATTAAAATTTACAAAAAAGTAATAAATTAGAGGTGTTTAAAATTAAACATACAATTGTTACAAATAATGTAATTAATCACTTTACAAACCTGGGCAATTTTTGATAAGTCATTTACAAGACGTTCAAATATATTAGCAGCAGTAAAATCACAGTCATAATTTACATAAATATCTACAATACTTTGAGCCTCTAGAAACAAAAAAATATCTTTTGTGATACAAATAAGACATAAAATATAAAAAAAAATTCACAAATATATTAAAAATAAAATAAGTCGCTATCAAGCAATTGAAAACATTCAATACATTATTTGATTATTCAAAAATCTGTTTTATTATATAAATCATGTTTTATGACATCTGTTCTATAAAGAAATTAGCACCTCATTAATTTATTCACAATAAAAAAACGTACGAATATTTCTGGTATTAATTGATTTTAGTTCTGAAAGTTTTTAATTTTTTATGAAAAGGGAGGGACATTAAATGAATTTTTTGAATGAAGACATTTTTGAAAGCCAAATGTCAAAGAATAACTTATAAGAAGAAGTTAAGAATAACTTGTGAAATTTCCTTCTACATACATTTTCTTCAATATATTTCAAAATAGTACATTGAAAAACTATTTTTAACAAAAAAAGTATCCAATATTTTTGATAAAAAATAATTATTAAAATTTAGAATGAACTGTGAAATTATTTTCAATAATTCAGTATAATTTATAGGAATAATCTTTTATTAATTTAATGGGATGCAAAGAAAGCTTTTTTTGGCGATAAACATTTAAAATATACATTAATCAAGGTGCTGATGTATTAAATACTTTTCAAATATGAATAAAATTTAAAAAACCAGCAAAAATTTGAAACAATTTTTAACTGGCATGAAATAACACATTAAAACGATCAAAAACTTCTATTAATCAATACTTCATTCCTCCAACACATTTAAATACGGGGATTCATATCTTACAATATTCAAAGTAATACAAGAGCTTACACTGATTTTTTTTTTTTTTTTTTTTTTTTTTTGAATATTATAGAAATTCACGGAATAATGAGAATGAAGTTACTTTCTATACGAACAATTTAAAACAATAGAGATTTATACAATAAAATCTCAATTGTCACAAAAAAGACACTTGAAAGGAACATAAACCAATTTCATCATGGATAACCCATAAAATAGATAATTTGTGCATGAATAATCAAAAGTATACTGCACATAAATGTGTTAGTCTTTTTTTCTTCAAAATATTATCTACCACTTCAAGATAGCGCCATCAAAAAGAGATCCTGCATATTGTTTGGTTTATATAATTTTTTAAAAACTATACTAAACAAAGTGGTTAATCTCTTCTTTTTCCAATTATAGATAATAGTGATCTTAGTTTTCATTTCATTGTCTTTAACATACTTGTTGCTGACATAGTAAACAAAAGTAAGCAGATCCTTTTTATATGTATATATAATGAACATTCCTAAAAAAAAAACAGAGAGCATTCTCAATTAAATAATAAATCACACAAGTACATACTTATAGAAATAAAACAAATATGCTGCAGATAGTGATCAATTTTGTGCAGTTTCAACTGCTATGTTTCAAAAATTTTATAAAACAGGCATAATTAACTTTAATGCTTAGTCCTTATTCATTTCATTAACTAATACATCAGACACATCTTTCAAGTATTTCTTTTTTAAGAGAGCACTAATTCTTATGTTGTACTAAGTGGTTGAATTTCTAACATCTTAACATTTAAGTCTATAATACAGTACTGATGAAATAAAACAGCTTTGACAACACATGCTTGACACATACAGAATTGCAGAGTAAATTAAATAACTGGTAAACTTTATGTTTGTCAATCCATGTTCTCTAAATAAAGATAAAATTTCAGTTTTGTAAATTTTAAGATAAAGTGTAGAATTTTGCCTAAAATTATTACCTATAAAAGATCCTTTCTTGCATAATATTCCAGCCCAAAAGTTTATTTACAATAGCTTGTGTCACATTTCAGGTATTATTACTATAATGACAATAGCAACTGTTTTTGGTAGACATAAATGACCTATATGTATTATAAAATATGTGAGTGTTATATATCTGTGTGATAGTGTTATATTCCTGATAGAGTTATATTTCTTCCAGTTTGTAGCTACTGTAAGTATAGCTTCTTTAAATATTCTAGTGGTTTTAATCAAACATTACATATAAAATTTTAATTATGTTAAATAAAATAACTTATTCGAGAAACTGAATAAATTGCTTTAATAAGGCAAACAAACTTAGAATTGACTATTTCAGTAAAATTTATATAAACAAAAATAAATTCTTCTGAATACTGTACCAGCACAAATTCTTGTAAGGGCTTGAATTACCATCCACTTATGTTCATATGAGCTGTTAGAAGTTTCTAGGATATTAAGAAATATTTCTTTGAAAAAAACCTGAAAAATGCATTGTATAAAACTTAAAGGATAGTTGTAAAATAATTGTGATCTATACCAAGTAAATATATTGTAAACATACTTCAATTTGCATTTTTAGATGAGTTTTGAAGTTTTGTAACAATGTTAAAAAAATGGACAGGGACAATTCAAAAACTTCTGGAATAGATGACACGCCATTTTTTGATAAGGCAACACACAGATATTGTTTTATGGCATTAATGAACATTTCAGTAGATTTAAATACAGGACCTGCACCTTGAAGAATAGTAAGTAGCAGTTGTAGGGAAAGAATTTTCGATCTCAATTCATGTGATCTAAAAATAAAAATATATTTCAAGATTACTTTAATATTTATAACCAAACATATTTAGTCAAAAGTATGATATATAGATCCTAATCAATTGTACAACATTTATTCAAGGAAATTTTTAGACTAATTTCTCATTGTTTATCTTTCAAAAAATTAATTTTAAGATTATAAGTTCTACACATATAATCATAAGTAATAAATATTCAATTATTAAAGTATTCATTTCATATAATAAAAATAAAACATACTTAGGATCTGGCTGACCTTCTGGAAGAGGCTTCATACTTAATTTACACAAAGAGCGAAATACTAGGAATGCATCTTTCTGCAAAACATGGGCAAAACTAGATTGTGCCGGCTCAGTGTAGGTTTCCAAACTCTCTTGAGATGGAACCCTTTGCAAATTTTGAGTTGAACCACGAGATGAAGCTGGACTTGAATCATGTAACTCAGGTAAAGAATTCAACAATACATCTGTGGAAAAATTTATAAAATTATCCAATTAAAAATTCATAACAAAATTATGATTTACTTTTTATGAAGTGACACAGAATCAAAAACAAAATATAGATAAAAAAAACTACTAATCTCATAGAATTATAAATTTGAATAATATAACCAAAATATTCATAAAAGGGTATTTTGAGTATTGATTGTATACGCACAGAAATAAAACTTAACTTGCACACTTAACTGATAAATTATAACAATGTAAATTATATTGCAGTGATACTCTTCATATGTAAAACCAAAACCAATCAATATTTAATGATTTTTAAATAACTGAAAACCTGATCAGTAAAAAAAAAAAAAAAAAGATTTAACAAACAAAACTAGTTTTACAGATAACTGCTAATAAGTAAAGGGAAGCACCAATAAAAATTTCAATGTTAGCATGTTCTAACCAGTCTAACTCAATTATATTGTTGTATATTAAGCCACATGAAGTTAAATTTTTGGTTTTCTTAAAAAATAATAATAAAGAACTGAGAGTTATTATTTTTGTTTAAATATATTTTTTTAAAGCATAAAATCACAGTTTCCTTTCGACCATAATATTTAAAAGATAGTTAAATATTTTTTTAACTAAATTAATATTATTATCTTAAATTTTTCCAAATAAATTTGCTAGTGTTACTTTTAGTCATTCATATTTTTATTTTCCTATTTCATACAAATTGAGACATAAAACCAATAACAGATTAAATGGAGCATAAAAACAGTAAATTAATAATATTACATAATTTATACAAATATTAAAATTTGCAGAGTACTTTATAATCATACATGAATGCATTGAAGAGTTTGATAAAATTTCATTAATTTCCATATAAATTAGGGAGGACAAAAGGAATTATGTATATTTGTATGGCTCAAATACACACACAAGTAGAATATATAAATTATTATAATTTAATATTTTTTATATCCTCAAACTTCAATAATACAGGACACAATATGAAATATGCATATACAATGATATTGTATCATCAAGTATATTGCAGTTTATTATTAACAGTATAGATGGAAGTGTAAAATATAATTTATAAATTGTTTATCACACACAAAACTTATGAAATGAATTTTTTTTATAGCTTCAATAGCTCACAAACTCTAACATTGTAAATATATAACTGAAGCAGGTGAACTTTAGAACTTGGTAAATCATTTTTTATACATTGTATAAAAATTTATTTTTGTATACAAATATATACATGATATTTTACAACCAAAACTTTAAATCTTAAATATGGAACAATAAAAATATTAAATTTTTATAAAATTTTAATATTTTTATCTTTCCACATTTAAGATTTAAAGTTTTGATCATAAAATATCAAGATTTTGTATATATATATATTTGAATATTTATAAAATTTTGATAAATTAAAAATGACAGATTTTATAAAATTCTAAAGGATTCAATAAATTATTTAATTCTAAAACATTTATAGAATTTTAATAATTTTTATACCTGCGCATACATTTGTCACCATGTCTTCTACAAGAGCTTTCACCTCAAAATTTATATTTTCTTCTTTAACATTATCAACATTTTTTGCTTTTTCATCCTCCATGTCACCTTCCTTCTGTTGCTTTTCTTGCAAAGCAGCCTAAATAAAAAAATGAGATTCACATAATGGTGAAGACTAAAATATAAACAGAAATGGATTGATTCTCATGTGCACAGTATCAAAATTAAGGTTACGAATATAGCTATTTCAATGAAAAAAGGCTTTAACAGATGAAAATTTAGTATTCTAATAATTTATGCTACAATGCAGGAAAAGAAATTTTTTTCAACAGTTAAATGCAAATAAGAACAACATTAAAGCAGCCTATATTACATTTAAGAAGTATGATATATTTTTATAGCACTGATTATATTGCACTCTTATTTTCCTTTTATTTCATTTTCTTTATAATGCATCTCTTCATTTGATAAAAGGCATGGCCACCTTGTATACTGCTATACAAGCATCACAGCAAGCACCCACTGTTAATTGTGGCAATAATTCCCACTTTTCTAAAAGCATTAATTTACTCTGAAAGTAGTGGGAGAGAGTTATCAATAAGCAGTGGATTTTCCCAGAGGATCCCACAAATGTTCTCTGGGATCTGACCTTGCTCGCCTTACAATACAATGAATACCCTATTCTGGATAATCTAATGTAAGGGCAGTTTTGTGGTAAGGCATTTTTGTCCATGAAAACAAATCAGTTACAAATCCCCTCAATATTCTTCAAAGTTTTTTTCTTTTTTTACTTTATTATTATTATTAAAAAACAAGCATTCTAACTAATTTCAAAACTGCATGCACAGCTATAAAAATTTAATGAACTGTCCAAAATATGGCAAGAAAAGCATTCTTTTTTTTTTTTTTTTTTTTGAAATATAAATCTTACATATTATTTTCTGTGTGGTGTTAGATTTTTAAGCAATTAACTCCCAATTCTTTTTTTTTTTTTTTTTACACATTTTTTTACAAGATTTTGAAATACATGGTTCATTATACATTCTTTTTTGTTGTAGACTGAATCTCAATTTTTTTATTTCCTAAATTCTAGTTTTAACAGATGATGGTTATTTTATTCTCACATATATGCAAATGACTGTCTATTTCATGGCTTCTTAACTTTTTATTCTGTAATTACAGAGAACACAAATTTTATGATCACTTCTTTATTTCATTTTACTTCATATTGATTCATCCTTCATTTTAAAAAATGTTGTTGTTGCATATCTCCAAGGGTCTGATGGAGACAGACCAAATCTAGGAATCCGTTGACGGAGAGGAAATCAATGACAAGGAGAGGACCCATTTCCAATTTTTCAATATAACTGTATTTAGTGTTTATGTGTTCAATTTGTAAAACACAACAAATAATTTCAATAAAGCTGTAAAAGTTGATGTTAAATTTAATTTCTTTTAAATTTGATAGTGGAATTTCTAATTTGAGTTCATGATTGTTTTACTATTAGAAAGGTAATATCGTAGGATTCATAACTTATTAAGGGGTATAAATTTAATCATGTTTTAAATAAACAAAAATCTGTACTCCAATTTATAAGGTTCATAGAGATTTCCAAGAATCAAATACCATGAGTTTTACAGAGTTTTCCAGGAGTCAAATCAAAAATTTTTAAAAAAAGTATAATTATTTATCATTTTTTATTCTTATTTTATTAATTGTTCTTAATCAAATAAGTATTTAGTTATATATGTGTCCATGTGTGTGTTTGTGTGTGCAACATTTTATAATTATATTAGTAAATAACAGAAATAAATAACTGTAAAAGTTAATGAGATTATTTTTTACTTAAAATTACAATAAATGATTTCTTCAAAGCACTTCAATGAATTTACAGCTATAAAGACACTTTCATTTAAATAATCAATATAAGTATTTAAATAAACAATACATTCAAATTACTAAATTATACACTACATAAAATAATGGGTAATTCTAGAATTTTTAATCATCTTCATTAGATTCTTATTTGTTAATTTATTGAATATTACAAGGTGTGTATAAGAATCTCTTTCAAGCTTATAAAATTTAAAAAATTTGAATGTTGTCAACTTTTTTAAAAAATCAGTCACTTTAGTTAAAACGGGCCAGTTCACACACATCAAGACTATACATTGATGAACTGGAGAAATCCACTTGTTAATAATTCTAAGTACTTCTCAAATAAAATATCTCAAGTTGAGAGACATAAAAATTAGACAAACAAAACCCTATTTTAACAATATCATTATCCCAATATCTCACCACACAGTCCAATTGTTTTGGTTGCAGATGCTCATTTAACTTTCATCACAGAAAAGTAAATAATTACTAGCATTCTAAACTTTTCCTTTCAATGAACTGGGAAAATAAAGCACAATTCCAAAAACTGTTAAATAAGCACACTTTATTTCACAACTACTGAATTGCCTCGCAATAATGCTCTCTGAAAACATTGTATGAAAAAGAGAATTTATATTACTACAAGAACTATAACTGAATTCAAGGCTTAAAACTTTAAGAACCCTTAGAATTCCAGCCCTTAAAATTTCTTTTGAAGAAGCAAATTAATCTAAATTTTCAGAACATGCTTTGGGTTCACATTCTTTAATAGGAACAGCATTAGTGGGAAAAACTTTTAAATGAGATTTTTTGCAGATATACCCTGCTCTAATAAATATATGTTTTTGTTTTTTATTTCATATGAAATTTGATAGCTGATTTGCACATATTTAAAATACAAGTCTTTCAAGACAGCTTATGGGCATATGTTTCTTCTGTGTGAACCACAGAAAGTCAATCTTTGTTTGGCTTTTCTCAAGTCCACTGGTCATTTTACAGCAGATATATTAAATAATTAATTTCAGCCTTACTTCATTAATAAACAGTAAAATTCATCCTGATTCACTCAAATTATATGCAATTTTCAAAAAGGAAGATATGGAAAATATTTTTTAACTCACAATTTTTGCTGGCCTTGCCGGTCAGTTTAAGTTCCTAGGGTTAAGTGACACTCACCCTCGTTTTTAGCTGGTCTGTAGTGTAGCTATAACTCTTTTTTGTTTGGCTCTATTATTGGTTAAATTTTTCATCGGAGACGGAGTTTAAATTTTTCTTATCCAAAGTTAATCTCTGGGACTGTTTTTGCATATGAGTAGAAATTTTATAATTAATTATAAAGAGAAAATTTAAATTACATTAATTAGGAAAGTATATAAATTAAAGGTATATAGAATTACACACAAGTGAGCTTGATTTATGTTAGTGAAAAAGAAAACAAAAAATCGTGAAAAACTGTTAGGTTCCTTGATTCTGATTGGTTATTAGCCATATTTGAATTCTTCCATTTTTTGGAACAACTTTTACTAGTTTTTATTAAATAATTAATAGTGTTATTTGTTAATATCAAATTATATCTTTGTTTTTTTCTCAGTATTTATATACATTTAATATTTTGTTAATTTTTTTATTTTTTTACTTTTTTATTATTCTTTTTTAATGAATTGTTTCATTTCTTGAATAATATGAGAATAATCTTAAGATGTTAGTTGGTTAATTATGTTATTCCACTTGTGTTATTTAATTGAGCGTGAGGTGGAATGGGGCAAAATCTAAGTAATGAGTGGGGTATGTATCCATTGATGGGGAGAAGTGCGTCATAAGACAGAAGTCCAATTATTGTAGGATTGTTGGTTAGATTGGTATTTTTGTACATATTATTCATGATTCAAGTATGAAATTCTTTTAAGGTGGGGATATGGAATTCTTTTCTAGCTCGTTTATTTCGATAGTACCATGGTGAATTGGTGATTCTTCCAACTGTTTTATTTTGAGTAGTTTCTAGTTTTTTTAATTTTGTATCGTGGGTGAATCCCTTGAGTGGGCATGCATGAGATGAGTGGTCTGAGGAACTATTTTTAACTCAGAAATTTTACATTGTAATATTAATATTCAATGTATTTTTTAAAATATAAAAAACAGGCATAATAGAAAAAGAATTAATTGAAATTTTTGCCTGATTACACCACATGATGATCTTACAGGTATTAACTGCACTTCACACACATAATTTAAAATACATCTGGTCCTGATTGAATTGAATCATTCAGAAGTTTAACTATAACCAACAGTTAGGCATACAAAAACAATCAAATATTGATTGTGCTGCCACAATTAAGAGTTGATGCTTAATTTTGTTTTCGGAATTTCATTGAAAATTTTAATAATTAAAACAAAAATCTAAAAAAATTAATATTTTCTAACCAAAAAATATGCATCAAATTTAAAGTATAAATTCCAGGAGTGGTTCATTATTTTCAAGAAGTCAAGTTAAAACTCCAGGAGTTTCAAAGGCCCTTAAAACCAATTTCTTACTGGCTGGCTGTAAGTTACTCAGACACTTTTAATTCTCAGATAATGCATGACAATTTTTTCCTTGCTTTTTCCTTTTCTTCAAATCCCCTTTGCTTTTTCTTTGTTTTTTGACACATCTATTGATGATAGTACTTTTGATACAGTTCATAACAAAAAAGCATGTTTGAAAACAGTAGCAGTGAATAACAAGTAAAAAAATTTTCGTAATTTTATTTTTAATTTGAATTTTTATGTATTGTTTGTAATTATGGCTAAAGACTAAGGTTTAGTGTAAAAGATAAAATGCAGCAAATGAGCTTATCACATCAGAATGAATTTGTATGATGTAAGACGATCGTGTACATGTGGGGAATTTGTTTTGTCTGCTATTAACTCTTGAAGCATTTGATTAGTAATTTAATTATAGTTTAATCTTATAAAGAGAATGATTTAATGTTTATAGTTTGAAATTGTTTTTAAAGATAAGTTTTTGAATATTAGTTTGCAGTAAACATTTGCTTTTAAGTTTCTTTAAGTAAAATTTATTTAGTTTATAAAATAAATTTTCATATTATTTTCCTTGCAGATTATATATGGCCACGTAATCATTCAAAGAACATGGCACCATACCAGTACTGATGATTCTGCAAGCAATGATTAGGTGAGTTATTTCATGTTTTTAACTAATGTTGCTGTTGTATGTAATATTGTGTTATATATCAAGTATTGCTTATAAATATATTTCATATATTTGTATTTAGATTTAGTAAATATCGATTAGTTTGAAAGTCTAATTTTTATAAGAATGTTTGTTTACGTGTTAGATTTATTTTAGTACTTGTTTTAAATTGGGGCTAGATTGTGCTACAGTAATTTTGCTTAAAGTGAACACCACTGCCCAGTCATCATCACAAGTTGCAGACTGCATTATACTTAGTTTCTAGTTATTGGAATTTTAATACATCTGTTGTAAGTAATTACAATGAAATGTTCAAAAATTTTGAAACTTGAAATTAAAAACAGAGTACAATTGCAAAGTTGAAGTTTGAGGAGAATCAGTCTTTGCCATATATTATGCATAGTGATGTAATTTATGTTTACAAAATAACTGTGAAGTGCAAGGGTAAAAATTTGGAAATCACATCACACTTGCACAGTTTTGTAGTCTTTTACCATATTTATAGATTAAATGTTCACTTTACAATAATTGAGATTTTTTATAATTAATAAACTAATTTATAAATATGTAATAGGGATTTCATTATTACATCTTTTGCATGGCTTTAGAGGAAAATATTTTGTCTTTCGTCTTCACAATTTCAAGTTGTTAAACATATCCCCAAATTTACTATATGACATTTAAACATTTTACAAGAAATAATTTTCATAGTTTTCTATAAGGAAACTTACAATAAATGCAGAATATATGTTTGTAGAAAAATAATTTTTGAGTTATCATCATTGAATAAAACATTTAAATAAAATTTTCCTTAAGAAGAAACATCTATCATATTTGCTAGCAATAAATATAAGATAAATGAAATGCAAAGTAAAAATAAACTTGTTTAAATATAAATCAATTTTACATGTGAACTAAAAAACAAAATTATTCATTTTAACCAATAAAATGTTTTATAAACAAGAACTGACACACACTTGAGCAAATAATTTTTTTTTAATTAGCGAATATTTAATATATAGATACAATGAAATAAGAGAATTATTTTTCTGTAAACATTTAAATTTATGGAATAAACTAAATATTCTCTATTTGATTTATTAAATGATTAGTTGTGACTGACTTAGCCGTTATAACAAAAACTATTAACAAATTCTAATTCATAGATACATCCTTTCTCTATACTTTTAGTTTAAAAAAGTATTTTTAATTTGACTTATAGGTACAAAATTATGCTCCATATTTATTATGCTCACTGTTTATAATGTCACATTTTATAATTTAGTACGGATTAGAGTTTAAACATTCATGCTACTTTTGAATTAATCATCAATATATTATTTTAGTAAAATTGCAGATTGATTAAAAAGAAATATTCTATTTCAGTAATTAAAATCTGGGAAATAGAGAGATAATAAAAAATCATTCTTTTAATCATTAGCCAGAAATTAGATATATAAATTGAAATAGCTTCCTAAACTACTATTTGTAGACATTTCTATTTATTGCAAACAAAAAAATAATAATTTTTGTAACTTTATTTAAGAGACACTAGTGTAAAAATGTAAACCAAAATCACTTACTGCATGAACTTCCATTCGTGCAAATATAACATTAAGCATTTGTGTGAGAGTAGCTCTGGCTGTGGTTTGATTAATCAAATTCTTGCTTGCAAGATAAATATTATAACAAGTTCGCACAGAAAGCAAAATGCTACCTTCATGCACTTCACAGGCTTGAGATGTCACAACAGTTAACAAAGCCTAATAAATAAGCACAAAAAATACCTTAATATTATTTCATTAAATTAATGAAGTTTGGTTAGATTAATATGACATTAAAATGCCTACAGGGTTATTAACAGAAAAGAATAAAATTGTTAAATTCACTATAAAAATGATGCATTAATATTAATCAAATCATAAATGTGATATTTTTTCTTTTCTTGTCTAACATGCATTTTTATTGCACAAATAGGCTACACACAAAAAAAATTTTTAAAGAGTCATTAATACTTCCTATAAATATAATTTATATGTTCTAGTTGTTGCTCTTTGATTACTTTTACTCAGTAAAGCTAATTCAATCTGGACCAGCAATTTTAAGCTATTACAATCATTCAAGACCATAAACAAAAAGATTGTTGAACTGTAAGCCAGAAGATTCAGCTGCCAGCCTTGTATAAATTATTGTATGTAAAAAATCAAGAGATTTTAAAACTCAGTTATTTGTTCTGTCACAAAAGTAGCATTTTCAAAAGCTATGGAGGAAAATTTCTTGGTAAACACAATTTTTCATTCAAGTAATAAAATACAATAAGATCTTATAAACTATTCCTATGTCATCACTGAGCATTAAAAATCATAAAAATAATATTTTTCTGTTGAAGAAACAAGTGTTCAATGCATGGGGAAATCATCATCAATGTTGGAACTTAATTTATCTCTTGGTAAGTACAATTTTGGGAAAATGCAAGACATTATCAAGCCATAAATTAATTCTAAGTCAAAGAGCATAACAAAACTTGTGTTTAAATATCTATTAAATAATAAGCTCATATTTTGCGCAATGTAAAACTCAAGCGTTATTTCTAGTCAATGTTAAATAACACTGATAAATAGATTGATCATCCAGAAATCATTTTTCGCACATGATATTAAACAAGGACCTACAGTTTAAAAGTTGTTTCTGAATCACTACAAACATTCAAGCACTAAGGGATTCAAACCCATGAAACTGTTGAATTAAAGCCCTGAATGCTAAATGGTCATCTGCTAGCTTGGCTGTCAAAAATAAATAGATATAAAAAGAGTATTTGAGAGTAAAATTTGATTATTATTTAAGTTTCCCAGCATCAAATGTAGAAACTACTGCATAAAACACTGTACTACTGTAAAGAAAACTGTTTTTCTTATTTTATGACTAATAAAATAATTCATACTTAAAAAACAATTTAATTTTATTTTATTGATGAAAAATTAAGTACAGTAAATCAATTATATTTTTCACTTACAAAATCCCATTTTTAAAAAATATATTTCTATTTTCGATACAGCAAATCCTTTTACTGCTGTTTTTCTCAAAATGTAACCTCAATCTTGTTGAACATTCATCCGCTATGTTTGTAGATTGTCACAGTACTATGCATTTTATTTTTGTATGACATATGAAAATTCTTTTTATTTATTACTGTTCTTAGACATCTGATAGCTCTTAGATACAAATTTCATCTGAATCCACAGTTTGAAAGTCTTGAAATAAAATTTTGAGTAGCAAATGAATTTATTTTATTGAAGTTCATGAATAGATAACTTATCCTCACATCATGTAAATGTTCTTAGATTTCTTTAGTTATGATAATTTGTAAAGACAATATTTTAGATATAGTTTTTTTGTAAAAATCATTCCAAACATAGATTTACAAGTGCATTACACATGGAATGCCAATTTCATAAGATGATTATAAGCTATGATTACTTCTTGCAGAAGTATTTCATGATAGTTGCACTTGAAAGTATTGATTATGTTCAGTTAATTAGTTGTAAGATGGGAGTTAGATTAAATGGGATCAAAAATTTTAACATCAGTAGTACATCAATTTTCAGATTGAAGAGTTAACAATACTCAAATTAAAATTATGGATCTGTGGGGCTATATTAGGAACTAGCCATCAGTCCGTAAAAATGGAGAGTGTTTGTAAGTTAAAGGTTCATAAAAATGTCTACTGTATTGGGATAGATAATATACAGAAATAAAAAACTTATTACATATTTTATAATTCAATTGCACAGTATATGTCCATTTATTTTTATGATTCAAGACTTTAACATTGATTTTTATATAGCATTTATTATAAATTTATTTAAATAAATGTTACTATTATTTAACATTGCTTTAAAAATAGCTTCTATACATTTTTTAAATATAAGTTTAATTTACATAAAAAAGAGTTTATTCTATCCCTAAGTGGTAAATTTCTTCATCCACATAAAAAATCTGCATTCAGTTTGTATGACAAATTTTTGTTTGAATTTGAATCAAGAACTACTATACACGATTTCATGTGAAATTTATATCCTGATGTTAGACATTTCTTGAGTGATAGATAGTAAAAGGTACATTTCATTTCCAAATTATGATTATAGAACTTGTAATTAAAGACCTAAATAGCACTCATTTAACTTAAAGTACAGTTGTTTATGCCAATGTGATGTAAATTATGTAATGTTCCATTCAGCTACTTTGCTAGTTTAAAGAATTAAAAGGTTGGATCTTTTCCATTTCTTAAAATCATTACATATGTATTGTCATAGCTATTCTCAAGTCCAGTCTGATTTTGTCAGACTAGATCAAAGAAGTTGCTTACTTTTAAAATGTCAAAGAGAAAAAGAGGAAAAGAATAAATTTCTTTCTAAAGACTCAAATAATCTAAGATATGTTAAGCAAAAGCCTGTTATCAGTGACCTTTTGAACAAAGAGAGTAAGATTTCTCCCCCTCAGAAAATTTCAGGAGGCCAATGGCAAGGCATAAGAGGCTGGTGCAATTTTCTGCCACATGAGATTAGAGATAGGTCTGGTTTACTACCCCTGTATCAGAAGTGAGTTGATGTGGTAAGAGCCAATCTTTAATTAATGATTTTTAAAGGAAAAAGTTCAAGGTAGGTAAACTCTGAAGAAGGGATTAGATGACTACAATCCTTTTTAACAAGAATATTTGCAATTTCATTAGCTAAAAATTTAATGTGGGATGAAAACCATTAGAAGTAAATGCCATGTTGAAGAGAAATGAGCATTAACTTGAGTAAAGTAGATCTACTTGTTTTAACTTTTATGTGAAATCTAACTATTCAGATATTGCATTGAGCTGTGGTTATTCGTACAAATTCAAAGGTTGACACAATTATTTTAATTCATAAGACTTAAAACCTACAATAATTTAAAATAGTTCACTTCTGAAAATATAGTAGAAGTCTAAATTATCATTATAACTATATATAAGTAACCAATGGAAATAAGAAATATTTACAGAGGTAGATTCCCCTTTCTACTTTCCTCATAATGTAATTTTTGAAAAACTATAATTTATATTCTTTTATTGTAGAAAAAGTACAATTATTCCATTGCAGCAGAGATCCAATCACAACTTCAATATTTAATTACTACATAAGTAAATAGATTTTTCAGGCATTGCATACTTAATTTGCTTTACTTTTAGCAGATCTATACTTGGCACTTTCTTTTGAGGCACAAAACAGCATTCTGAACAAAGCAACCTAAAAATTGTTATTTTTCCCAAGCTCTAACTTTTACCCAAAATTTTTACCTCAGAAACACCTCAGGTAAAGGTTAACAGGTTTGGCATGCTAGTTAAACATATATAACTCATAGATTTGCAAAAACTGTTTCTTGAATTAACAATTTACAAATAACACTTTTTTCTGGAACTCCTGGATACATGATTTACCACTTTCAGTACTACAAAGTGCAAAAGAGATGTCGCCTTCATATAGAGAGATTCCCAGTGGGCATACAATTTTGACCCCCAAAATAAGTGGACTTTTGTAAATGTAACTTAAAAGAAGGAACCACGAAAGCCTCAGATTTAGTATGCCACTCTAGAGGTATCAGTATACAGAGGACAATGCAACTGTGACATGTTTTATGTGTCTCAGCCATTATTAGTGAACATGATGAATCTTTGGTTGAATCATGATTTGAGCTTTCTATCTTCTGATAATGAGAACAATTGCCCTTACCAATCTAGCCCTCACAGTCCTACAAACAAAATTTAAAATACCCATTGTGCCTTAAATTAGAGAAAATAACTTTTCATTAATTCTTATCTAATCATGCATTTTGCAATCATGTAACTTTATTAATAATGATTTAAATTATAATTTCATAAAAGAGAAATAAGATTCTATTAGAAGGGATTACTTTTGAGATTTGGTTTGTCACTTTCGCCTAATGATACTCACATCACACTTTTTTTCACTCATAATAATTAAATGACTGGGACTTATATTTTAAAATTGATTCCAAACTCCTACACAAAAGAAATCCAAGATAGGAATAGAATCCACAAACTAATTTTTGTTTGAAAAAAATAGGTTTAATAAGGTTTTATAGTAAAGTTATGGGATATAACTGAAAGTAGTCAACAGATTTAATAGTGCTAAAATAATCCAGTTTAAAAGCATACTCATAAAAAGCTAACTTTAAACAAATAAGTCAGAATATAAATGAAAAACATTTCACATAAAAAATACATACTTTTATAATTTGCAACTGAATTCCATCATCAGTATTAGGCCCATGAAAACAGCTACAAATTGCTTCAACAATTCTGTCTATCAACAGTTTAGAAGGATTGGCAGGATCAGTTATGCTTCCAGTAAGATGGCCATAGGCAATCAATTTCTGTAAAAAAATATAAATAAAATAAACTGAGAAAATATATAGGAGGAAAAAGTTACAAAATACAAACCTAATGTTATTAGATTCCTATTTTTTATAACATAATAAAATATAATAATTACTATTATTTAATGCATCTAACATTATTAAATAGTGAAATAAAAACTGTAAAGTTTTAAGTGGTATGATAGCTATACATATAGAACAAATGAAATGCAACATATCTTGGAGACCAATTTAACCAATCTTGGTTATAATAACATTAGAAGAACCATAACAATCATGATATAATAAAGGTGTACACAATATAAAATAATAAAAGATATGCATTTATATGATAAAATAACATTTATTCTGCCTTGAGTACATTTAATCATAATTAAATATTATGATTAGCAAGGTAATGTAGATTTTCAACTGCTTGAATTTGGAAGACCACTATATTTCCATTAAACTATTGTCAACGTCAGCAGCTTTGTTCCCTTTTTTCATTAATTTCCCATATTTAACAATTATGCAATATTATTTTTTTGCAATACTGGTATCATTTGTTAATATGTTATTATTCTTTATCACCTTCCTTGTCAATGATTTTTGTGCAGTTGATTTATTTTTCAAAATATTAGTTAATTGTTAGTTTTTTGATTTTTCTTAGTATCATCTTGAAAAATCATAAAATTTTCAGAACCAAATTTGTTAAACCAATTCTTGTTCTCATTTTCGCACTTCAAAAATATACTTGGAAAGAGAGAAATAATTCTTTATAGCCTGATAACTAACTCTATGTGATACTTTGTTGGAATAAAGTTGAGAAGAGTTATGTAATCTCTTCTTTTATTTAACATTTTTTCACTTATTAAAATAGAGCTTACATGCCATACTTGTAGCTTAAGCTTTGAATAATATTTTGGTCTATCAGATGAAGCTTTAATGTTTTAAACTAATTTACAATATAAAACATTGATTCATTTCAAAATAGTAAACTTGTAAATCTTAATTTGTGATGAGCTGTTGATGTAGAACCATAAATTTTTTTTTTTCGGTTAAGTTCTTAGATTGCAAGTAGAATTGGACAAATCATTTCAACCTTATTTACCAGTGCTGCAAATCAAGATTCTTAATTTTTTTAAAGCATATTTTGCTAATTGCGTTTATAAATGAAAATAAAATTTGATTTTCCAGTGTTTTCTATATTTAAGCATACTAAGACTGCCAAGATTCTTAGAAAGCTTGCCACTAATGTTTCTCCCTTTTAAATTTTATTCATTGATTGTGTGAATTTTAATAGCACAAGGTCTTGTCTAAGACAAATTGCACCAAATATATGGTAAAACATTCAAAAGCATTGATGTAAGATCTCATAAAATAAATAATGGTAAAAGTAAAATGAATATATACAATGAAAGAATTTAATAGAACATAAAAAGATAATGTGGTTAGGAGTTTCACCAATAAGCTCTTGCAATGTTAAAGTGGTAGAATTAAACATGCAATACAATAGTTATTAATATCAGAGTAACCAATTAAAATATGCTGAACAGTGTATGATTCATTACCCCTAGTGCTTAGACTCACTTAAAAATAAGTGCATATGAGTAAAATGAGTATGCTCAATACATAAACAAATGTGTTTAACATCAGATGTACATTGTGGTAAAACTGATAATGGAATTATATTTGCAATGATAGAATGTAATTTGTTCATAGTTTGTAAATTTCATAGCTTTTGCCATTGGGAATAAATAAATTTTTTGCAGTAATTTTTTTATATTGGACAGAGATACACCTAGTTGTAAGTACAGACATAAATTTTTTGCCACTTCATCTACTTTATCATTTCGATCAATGGCTAAGATTCCAACAAAAGATATCTCAGTTTCATAAAGTTTCCAAGATGGTATAAATTTGAGAAATTACAGGATGATAATGTATTTCAATAATTTTTTAATTGTTTCCATGACACTCATATTGTCAGTATAAATGCAAAATTTACGATGTTCGTGACCACATAAAAGCTTTAGTGCATAATAAATTGCTGTAGATTTCGCTGGTACCTTGGGATTAAAACACCCATACCCACCTAAAAAAGGCAAGCCCCATGAGGGGCCCTTTCAAATTTTAAAATTTGTTTCAAAATTAAGCAAAAATATAGAATAATTTCATTGACATTGAATATTTCTTGGCTTACATATCTTCCTCAGTGTTTCCAAGTACATATTTTAGTCATTTCTTAGTATTTCTTTACTGACACTTTTAGCTTATTAATACTAAAAACATAAAATTAGGAAGCATTTTAAAGCACTCTATTCAACTGTTAAAGTATGGAAATTCCTGTCGAATAAGAAATCTTGCCACTTCTTCCTCTTCTAACAGTAACAAAAAATCATTCACAGGAGAATCAGCAATCCATTACATTGTAAATTATTTTAGTAATTATTTGAGTTTCAAAAATTACATATAAAGAGGTAATGATTTAAATCTTATCAGCAGATCAAATAAAACAATTTCAACTTTGAAACACAAAAAATTTATACAAAATATGAACATTCAGAATATATTTTATTTTAGTTACTACAACAAGTAAAAATATTTCAGTTCCTGAAAAGCCAAACATTATTAAATTAACAACACAAGAGGATCAAATCTTAATAAATAATACTTTTTTAAGTATAATTTGTTCATTGCATTTGTTTATTTTCACCCATGTAGGTTAATTAGACCAGAGGCTCTACAATTTAAAGTGAATTCCTAATCACTACAAGCATCCCTGCTTAAAATGGGATTTGAACACACAAACTGTAGAGCTGAAGGCTAGAGCTTTAACTTTTCAGAATTTTTTTATGCATGAAGAATTCATAATTATGCTGTTACTTATAACACATATCTCTGGTAAAGAAGATTATTCATTATGTGTCATAAGTTAGTAGGCTGTTGCAAAATGACTGAGGAAATAAATCTTCTAATCAATTTGATTTAATATAAGAAAAAACAAAAGCAACTCAGCCCTTAAGTATTGGGCTTATGGAAAACCAAGAGAAAGAAAGCAACTGAGTTACCAAGTTTAGCATGAAATAACCAATATGATATTTTCAACAACATAATGTAGACTTTAAGGGAAATTTCAAGACTTTTCTGAAATCTTCTAGAGGGCAAAATCTCTACCCTTCTGTCTCAAAGGGAAGATTAATTTAGATTGAACTTTAGAGGTATTTTGTAGGAAATTTCTGTTTATAGGATACTGAATGTTAATATTATTATCTAAGTGCATTCTTTCAATTTTAAAACAAAAGTAAAAGTATACAAGTCTTATTGTATATTTTTGAATTACTAGAAAATAAGGTGTATTGTTTCACTGTGAATAACACATTTTAAATATAAAAACCCAATAGAACATAACAATAACATTTTTAATTTACTTTGTATAGGAAATATTTGTCTTTTTAGAAATTCATTTCTTGAAATTGAAAGAATATTCATATTTAAAATTCATGTAATATGAAAATATTAAAACATTAGATTTTTAAAAAATAATCTAAAATAAAAATTTATACAACCTGTATACAGTCAATAGCTGTGATTACAATACGAGGAGATTTAGACTGAGTTGCTAATTCAAATGGAAGAAAATATTTTTCTGCTTCAAGATTTCCAGCTTTTGATTTTGGAAGTGGTAAACATGATGAAGTCTTTTCTTCTTCACTACATTAAAAAAACAGTGATAAATTCCAAAATTAATGAAAATAAAACTTTATTAAACATAGGAAATATTTAATAAATACTTCAAATACATCTTAATAGATTTGTTGGTCTTCAAATATATCTTAATATATATCTTATTAGATATGGAATAGATATCTACTTTAGCTCAATTTATATTTACTCTCAACAATTTTACTCCTATAATTGTTGAAATTTCAAAAAATATTTTCAAATTAAATATAACAATTTATTAACTATAAAATGGTTGTTTCTTTTGTTCCAGTTGATATTATGATTACTTCACTTTATTAAAATTTTAATTTTTTAAAATATCCATGAAGTCAGATAAAATTTCATGTATCTCACACATAGTTATGACATCTCATTGAGACAGTGGCATAAATACGATTTGTTGAATAATTCGCTCCCTGAATTCAAATTGCGTTCTTCCAGCAGCAGCAAACATATCAAAGTTCACCAATGGAAGTCTGAGTGTTGTCAGCACAATAAGAAGAAATCTATTCATGATTTTTATCATTAATAATAAAGAAATACTTTTTAATTATAACTCATTTTATTTGTAAAAGTGTTCAAAATCATAAAAATTATCTGTTGTTCTAAATAATTAGCATTAAAATTTTCAAATATTTCCCAATATTGGTTCCAAAAATTGTTATCTTTTCTAATTTGTATCTTTGACTGATTCACGTTTTCTCAACAGGCTCTCTGGCTCACTTACATCTATTGTGTCATTTCCCGTTCTCTTCAAATCTATTAAAGTTCTCTAAATCTATTTTATTTTTTATTTGATGAGCATTTTGTGCATAAAACATCGATTGTTACAAACATTTGAAACCATGATTCTAGAAGTCATTTCAAATTGCGTTGAGTTAAATGCTCTTCTCAATAGTCGAATTGATTTGGACATGAAACCCATAGAGTAACGATTCGATGGCTTTAACTCATTGGAAAATATTGTCAAAGTTCATTTTCTTGATAAAATGATATCTTATATAAAGACAAAAGCATTGGTTTGCGTAGCCCTTTTAAACTTATTCAAGCCACTAATATGTTGATAATAGAACATAAGAAAAAGCAAAATGGAAAAGACAAGACAAAGCATCAACTTTCTGGCTAGTTTAAATTGGCAAAGACAATTTAAATTTTTGTTTCATTATTGTGGTTTCATTTCTTTATTTTTATTAATATTTTTGTAAAAAATGCAACAAAATTTGCAGAAGGTAGGCCTTAATGAAGAATATATACATGTACTTAAGATTTTCAGGAATTCATAGCCAAGGAATGACATAAAATTTATTTATTTATTTTACAACTTTATTTTGCCACATTCTCGCAGTTAAATAAGTCATTTTTACAGCTACTATACATTTATTACCTTTGGTTTTTTGTTTTAGCAGTAATTTATTTTTTATTAATTGAAAATATTGATTTAAAAAAATTCTGATTTTGAGATTCTTAATTTATTTATATTAAATCTAAATTCTTCATAAAGTGTCAACTGGAAATGAAAAACTGAAATTATTGAACATATTACTGATTTGAATTCTATGACTGATTCAATTAATTTGAATAAAATGAATTTTACATTTAATAAAATTTATGTAAAGAAATAATATAAAGAACAAAAGTATTTGAAATATGAATCAATCAATAAAGTGTGTGGTACTTTAAGATTCCTAATTTTTTAAATGCTTAAAGTGAACAACTTTGATTTTTCTGCTTGATTATTGGCTTGGTAACATTAAAAATATTATAAGATAGAAACTTTTGAGGAAAAAACATTGTATTTGCTATGAAAAATAAATGCTCTCAAAAAATAGAAGGAAAGGAAATTTATGATTATATATCTATAAAACTGAAAATAAAGCTAAAACTCTCTTAGTCAACTTCAAATGAGTTAGATGAATGATATTAATATTTCTACAAGTAATTTTAAATTACCAAAAACAAATTGTATTTCATAAATGTAATTTGAAATTTTATTTTCCCTTTTGATCCCTATTTAAGAAAATTTATGAGGATCTGAATATATTGGAGATACTTATTCAGGCTCAAGAGATAGAGAAGTAATAGCAGTATTTCTAGTAGTTGCTGAGAACAACCAACAAGAAATCGAATGCTTGAGCAAATCCCTGTTCCAATTAGATTGATAGGAAAACTCTCAATCTTAGGATTTTGAACAACTTGAATCCTCACTTTTGCCAAAAGATCACAAAACATTTGAAGTTATATAAGAGTTGATGTGGTTGGTCCACTTTATTTGAAAAATAAACAAGAAGTGTTGGATTATATCATATATCAGCACAATGTAGAGCCAAAGATCTCAGATTAACTTTTTTGACATCAAAGCATTTCTGAAAACATTTATAAGAAAAAGTGTATAACTATTTGTTATATATAATGACAACAGAACCAATTTTAATAGAGTAACTACAATTAACTAGGAAGCAAACTTGCAAAAATACACAAATCTCTTCTTACACATATTCATTAAAAAAAATTTTCCAGCTGGTTGATAAGAAAATATAGTAGAAGAGAAACAAAATTTATGAATGTTGAGAATAGGTTCTTTAGATTTTGAAGAACTCTATTCAGTTCTTCTAAACAGTTTATGGTGGTCCTTCAACTTATTGACCCAACAATGTTCTTGCTCTATATTATGCTCATCATTTCGAAATACTGATCACTTTTTGTGTGATGCTGTCTCTCTCTGCTAGCTGAATTTTGATATTTTCTGATAACTCCTTCTTAGTGTTGCATTTTCAATGTTGGGCGCTGCATTTGAGTGAACTTAAGAATACAACCAGATTCACTAATACTATATATTAATTAGTAAAGGAGGTGAAGTTCCAGTTGGTCATTGAAGATAAAAGAGAAAAATTTACCCTTTGCTAAAGTTATTGAAATATATTCTAGTAAAGATGAATTGGTAAGAGTGTCCAAAGAGTAAGAATAATGTAAGAGTGTAAAGTAAAAATTGGAAATAAATTTCTTATCTAACAACATTAACAATCATACTGTTAGAGATGTCTTCACATGGTAAAAATTATAGGATGTATATAAGTTTCATTGGGCACTGTAGATGACAAGGTTATAGATAAATCACAGTTTGTTTCCAAAGAGAATGATGTTGTAAGCACTAATATGAATCTTCGAGTTTCATAAAAAGATAAAGTTATCAAGATTCCAAATATATTAACTATAAAACTTAATGAACTTAAATTATTAAATTAAATCAAAAGAAAATGAACTAACCCAAATATAATTTATATACATTTCTGCCTGTCATTCTATAACATTTAATTTGATTTTCATTTGATTGTCAAAAGGAAAACTGAGGAACTATTTCTTTTTAACAGATTTTAACTAGATGTTTGTGAATGAATGAAGCTTATAAATTTCATTTTATTTGAGATACATATTTAGTTGCAATAAGTTACTTAACACATTTAAAAATACTAGTAAAAAGCAATAATGATTTTATCATTAAAAACAACTTAAGTTACACAAATATTAAAGAAATATAAAAGGAATAAAAATCTCAGAGATTAGTTAAAATTGAAATGAATAAAAGTTCTCATTTAAAAATAATTTTTCTGCTATCTGTATATCTCTTATATATAAATTCTAATAACATTAATAATGTCGTAAACTAATCCTTAGAGAAATATTTAATACACTGAATTAAAAATTGATTGCAAGCTTAAACAACAAGTATATTTAATAGTTAATTAAATATGCAAACATTTATCTAAGACAAAGGGTAATCAGTTTAATTCTCACCATGGATTTGTTGGAAGCCTGAAAAAAAATTAATTTAGTATTAAGTACATACACTAAAAAATCACATTTGTAAATATAAAAAAAATTTTTAATCAGATTAATTTGATGAGGAAATTAGTGTTAAACAATGTGATGGGGAAAATTTGAAAAATAATAAGAAATCAAATAGCAATGTTTAATAAGATTTTAATACCATAAATAAAATTTATGTTACATTAACTTAAAAGAAAAATTGCCCTCCTATTTATCTGAATTCATTTAACTAGTTTTAATGTTACAATGAAAGCATTCATCGCAAATTATTCTAAATCTAGAAAAAAAGCCAAGCATATTTATTACTTTGTAAAAATTTCACCTTTTTACTATATCTTTTTACCATAGTGGGTAAAATTAATATTTAACAGTTAAATTAATAAAAGTATTTTAAATAATTTTACATTATGAAAAAAGTAAAAAAACACTTTTTTATTGTTGTACAGAACTAATAAAGAACAAAACCAAACAGTTAAATGATAGTCAAACAGGCATATTTTGTGAACACCTGACTCTAGATTGTTTCTTGTATTTATTCAATATAACATCTATTTCTCACAATAAACATCATCATTGATATAACAGACCTTGTAAAGTTATGACATTTTAAAATTTCTTGCTAATTTAACTAGTTGCTTTTAATTTCCAATTAGAAATTTATAATTTTCTTATACTGTATTTTTTTTTTTTTAATTTCAATTAGAAATAAGTAATTTTCACTATGACCTCAACTAATTCTTGGCATTCCTCAATATCCAATTAACTGTAATTTTCCTTAAAGTCTTCTAATTATTCTGTTTACAGACATTCTCTCCACATGATTTAATCATAGGATTCTCCTCATCTGTGACTATGATTCTCAGCAGGGCTTCAAACCAGAATTGAAACAAAAACTGAAGAGGCAATTATTTTGATAATGAAAACCAGAACGGAACAGAAAAAATATTGTTTTATATCAGTTTGATATATCTTCAGTCCTTTTGTTTTCTTAACCAGTTTATCAATATTTTATAATTATATTTTTCTGCTGGAATTTCACATGAAACTACTTGCAGATGGTAGATTTTATTTAGTTAAATGAACTAGAAGTATAAAATATTTTTAAAAAGTATCAGTCTGAATTTTATTTAATGCATCCCAGCATTTGATCGCCAATGGATGTTTGCATGGACTGTTTAAACAGACAAAGTAGATGCTTAGCAGGAAGTACACAGTGTATAGCCACCCTAAGAAAAGGATTATGACATATGTATAACATACCTGCCAACATTGAAGAGAAAAAAATCAGTAAATTCTACTGATTTTGAGGGAAGAAAATCAGGAGTCACTACTAGCAACATTTTATCTCGAAATAGTATGTTTAAAACTGTAGTAGCACAAAAAGACCATTTTACTCTTTTGATTATACATTCTTAGAATGGTTTATTTTAATTTATTTTATGTGTTACTCTAAATAATTTAACAAAATATTCATCAACCTTATAAAAGAACCGAGGAAGCTAAAATAATATACAACATTTAAAAAAAATAACCAATGTTTATGTCTCAATATTTATTTTATAGGGCAACTTTTACTACACTACTGCAATTCATAAATATTAAACTTATAAAATTACAAAAAAAAAAAAAAAAAAAAAAAAAAAAAAATTACTGAATAATTTTAATTTAATGACTACTTTGTTAGACGGAAATATTTTCCTGATTAAATTACTAATAACTAGTAATATATCTCCTAATTGGACTGCTTGTGTAAACAAGTATTTGATGTCTGCTCTGAATGATAAATAATGTGACTTCCAACTTGTAGAAGTCTTGGCAGCCTAGTGGTTACAGCGTTCTCCTCCCACGCTGGACTCGAAACTGAGAGTAATATATTTAAGAAATTATATATATACATATATATATATATACACTATCATTATATTAGTGTGCCATCTGTTGACTAAGTTCCTAAAATAACTCAACAAGCTTTTTCGACAAAATTTTGGCTGCTTTTAAGTTTTTCACTGAAATTACCAAGAATTAGTAGATATTCATATATTATTGGAAAATCAGGAGAAATGATAAAAAATCAGGAGTTTTACAATAAAATCAGTACAGTTGGCAGTTATGGTATAATAATGCATTTCTGTCTAATTGGTCAGGAGAGATAAAATGGCTTAGTTAAATTATCAATCCTCTCTCTATTCTTTAAAGTTTAACACCTTAAACTTAGTTTCATCGATGACATTCCAAAAAAGATTTTTACATACATTGAAATCCTTATTGAAATGCGAAGATTTTAGCTCATCTTTAGCAGATTATTTTTATTAGATTCTAACTTTGCAGATTATAAATAGATAATACTCAAATTTGGAGCCCAATGGCTTAGGGGTAGCACTTCAATCTCCCAAGGCAAAGGTCTGAGATTTAATTCTCGGACTGGGAAAGGTAGACTCATCTTTCATCTTTTTAATTGCATCGATAAACTGAGTATCATGTATGCATGGAAACAGAACATTTGGCTGACCATTTAATCCGAACATATGCTTTGCACTTCAGAGCCCTCTGTCAGGAAAACAGATATGAGCACTGTTAACCTTGATCCTCTATCTTGAGCTACATGTTCAGTTTTAAACATTAAAATTTTGATATATATCACAATCCCTAACAGAAACTACAAAGTGAAGAATTAGCTTTAAGCAAATTTATGAAATTTGGACCCATTGTAAAATAAGGTTAAAACATTCTTTTAAATTTCTTTGCACATATTTTATATAATCAATTGTTTAACAGAGAAAGAATGTTAATAGAAAGTGATAAATTAGTAGAAACAGTTACAGCCTGTATTATCAAATCTTACTTTTCACATTACAAAATTATAGATTGTTCAACATATAAAAAATATTAGGAATACATTACAATCTTTGAAAAAATTTAATTCAGTTGTAAACAAGAAAGTGATAAAAATGAAAATGATTTACAGACTTCTTTAAAAAGTTATGAATTGGCAATAAAGCACATAATTTCTCTATGATATTGAAATTGACATTGAATTACTTTTAAATAATTTTTACAATAACCTAAAACTGATGTAAAACATAATATTTTAGATTTCTGTGAATAAAATAAATAATCCTCATTTGGTTAAGTATTAAAATGATAATTTGGCTGCTCTAACTGCACAAGTTAGCATTAAAATGACATTTCCAGGTTTGAAATTTATTTTCCAAGGCAATAGAAGTAACGTTAGTGAAACCTCATTAGAAGATATTTTAACAATTGAAGGCAATTTTTATATTAGACATATAGACAATTTTAATATTAATAAATAAACATATTTTTTACACAAATTATAGCAGAGTCAAGTGCACCATGTGAGCAGCAAGAGACGAGACTACGCATAATTGACATAATCGGGAATCAGGTGTTCAGATGAAATTTTGATATAAATAACAATTCTAATGCTCACCGTTTTTTGCTCACATCATACATATTGGTTAACTGTACCAATTGAAAAAGAATAAAATCTATGTAATTTTGATAATTGCATTTTTTGTTTGTGATATTTTTATTACAGATAAAAATACACATAAAATCATTCATAATTTATAATTTGCCCATATGTCATAAATCATCACATATATCGACTTAAAGTTAAATTATATTAAGTTGAATCTGGAGGAATGAAAACTGGAACTGAACCAATATATTTAATTTTAGTTGAACTAGAATGAAGAAACTACCATTCAAAATCCTAATTCTAGGTAGCAATTGCAATTTGTTCTGATTTACTATTTTATCAGCCTCAAATTTTTCTTTGCCAGAGAGGTTGGTTTATTGTTAGTTGGGTTTTGTTGCACAAGGTTTGACAGAAAGGTGGTGTACCTGAATGGAACAGGTGTCATAAGAGTAATCTCCTGGAAAGGACACCCAAGACATGAAGACCATATCACTAGGCTTAGCTAAGCCCAAAGGCAAATGAATAAATACAGGCTTTTTTTGACTTGGACTTTATACAAGGTGCTTCAATCTTTTTGATCAACAGAAGCTACTCATTTCTTCCTTATGGTTTTTCTGATGAGCTTAACAGGGTCATATTCTGGGTTACATTAGACTTTCTTAGATGGATTTAAAATCCAATCCCCATATTATTACTAACTTCTTGGCAGTCAACAACTTTCTTTAGTTGACCTGACATGACAGATATTTAGAGGATAAACACATATAGCTCTAAAAATCTTCATTTATTCTCAGTAAATGTTTATCATATTTTGATCTCAGTGCAGTGCAAAATAATATATATCTTTACAAATAAGAATCTTTAGTTTTTTATTTTTTTTTATTTTTTATTTAAGGATGATGATCTTAGCAAATTTTGTTATGCAGTAATATCCTGTAGTCAACATATTCTCCAACTTCATTAAGTAATTCATATTGATCATTAACTACAGTACAAAAAGTATTTTTTAATTCATTGATTCTACATTAAAATTCTTCACATTTAGTAAGCATCCATTTTTCTTGTATTTATATATTTCATCTTAGCAATGTAAATCGATAAACTAAATTCCTTTAGGTAAATCAAAATCAACAGGTTTTGTTAAAAAGGAATGAATTTATATATTTCTTCAACATTATCAATGGAAAATAAATTTGACACTAATGTAAAAATAAGCATGTTTTGACATTTATAACTTTTAAAACACTAAATGTATATTAAAAAATTAGGCTTTTATTTTATCTGATGCATCTCAAGATGAATTAATTTTTTTCATATTTATTTAAAGCATGATAACTATTTAAAATAATATGAAATATTGTTCCATTATTTAGTTTTCTTCATAAAAGTGAATTCTCCTGTTTGCTTTTAAACACTTAAAAAAAAATTACTTTACTATGCAAACAGTGTTGTGAAGGTTACATCTTATGGAAGTTTCATCAATATGTTTCGCTTGATATAAGAAAATTCCTTTACTAATGTACTAAATAAATAATTTTAAATTTATTACAAAAACCACCTATAGTTCATAATCTCACAAATTAGAAAAGCATTTCTGAACATAATCATTAATCAATTTCAAAATTAAAAATATCAGCTTTCTCTCAGCTCAGTATTTAGCTTTAGTGACACTGTATTACAGTTATTTGGAAAATGATGATATATATTCATTTTATGTGACTGAGATATAAATCATCATATTGAGAAATAACTTTATGAATATTTAAGATTTTTTCCTATAAAGCTGGTAATTATTCTGTTTGTTCTACAAAGTGGAAAATTATTCATAGAAAAAAGATTACCTATATATGAAATATACTGATATTTTATTTACAAATACTGAATAAAAAATCATTCTGATTCCATATTTAAGAATAAGACATATCAGAAAGTTAAGTATAGATTTACTTATCAAAAGAGTTTAAAATATTTAAACAATATTTGCAAAACATTAACAAAAAAATTAATCTTTCATGAATTTTGTAAAAATTCAAAGAAATCTAAAATCAATAAATTAATAATTTATTGAAAAATAAAACTTATTTTAGATTTAAAAACCAAATTTTAGACTCTTTTCAATTTTTTCATTAATGGGACTATTTTTATAAGTAGTGATATAAAAAAATACATTGAATATTATTTCCAATCAATGAAAGTTGTAGAGAAAAATTAGTACAAGTAACAAAAATCAGTGAGTATTAAAATATGACATGTAAATCTGGGTGAATTAAGCAAATAAAATTCAAATACAATAAATTAACAAACTCATGTTCAAAAATAAACTATAAGTAAAAAATAGAATGCAAAACAATAATATGTTGTGAAAATTTCAGAAAATAAAATTAAATGAAAAAAGTTTTTTTGTATTAACCTCCTTTTAAAATATCAAATTAAATAGTATTTAAAACTATTTACATATAAAATTGCAAATATGTTTCAAATAAAAAAATGAATCAACTTAAATAACACACCACAATAAAACTCAATTTTCACCACCTTACTTATATATTGTCTATAGTTTGCTTGCATATACCTAATCAATATACATAAAAATGAATGTGTGTCTGTCTGTACTCAACAGATTCAAAAACCATACATCCAATTGCTGTGAAAATTGAGGAAATTATTAGGTATATTGCTAGAAAAGTTTTTGAAAAAAAATTTTTTTACATCAGAGTTGGGATTCTAAGTAGGTGCTGCGAACAAATATCCCAAAAATATTAAAATAACATTTAATTAATGATATTTTTTAAAAGAGTATCCATGAATAATTTGAAAAATTTAATTTTTAACCATGAAATTTACAAACAGAATTTATTTTTATCAAACAAATTAAACAGCATAAAATAATATACCCATAATAACAGTTGTAATAAAGATCACAAGCTAAGTAAAGTATTAAAATGTCCTATTTATAGTTTTACAATTATTGTTTGAATATTACAAATTACATTAAAATTTGAAATATTTTAAATACGTAAATTGTGTTTCCTTTCAGATTTCAACAAATTAATCTAAATTACAAAAAACATTAATGTGTTTGATATTTGATTTTTCGCAACAAATACAAATTATAACAAATACAAAAATGAAGTCAAAAAACTTTTGCAATTATTAATGTGGATAAAAAAATATTATTGATTTCCAGCTAAAGAAAAAAATTAGAAATATGTTTTATTTAATCTCACAATTATGCCACAAAAGCAAAGTGCTATTGGTTGATCTACAAACGGAAACCAAAAAGGAGAAGAGAAGAATAAGCTTCAGAAACAAGAGAGCAGTGAAAAACTAGATAAGTAACAAATTGATATCACATTGCTCTTGCTCAAGCTTCAGAAACAAGTGAGAAGAGACAAGCTACATACGAAAGAGATCGAGTTCACACTGCTCTTGCTCAATCATTAGAAATAAATGAACAAAAGCAACGCAGCAAAGGAATTGATTCATAGAATACAGACAAGACGAATGATACATACTGATTTGTGTAGCTTCAATTACAATCCCCTTTATAATTACAGTCTTCATCCAAGTGTAATTATTGGGAAAATAGATAAAAAGTGCAAATATTGTGGTGCTCAAAAATTTAAAAATTAAACACTAGGTATGTACAGTGCAGGTAGACAAGTAAAGTTATCAGACTTGTGTTCTCTACCAGCACCATTATTAACTTTAGTATCAAGTGAAACACGTCAATCAAAAAGTTTTTTGAAAAATATATACAAGTACAATTCATGCTTTCAAATGGCATCATTTGGAGCAACAAATATCGTTAGCACAAATTACATGACAATATTTAAAGTACAAGTGAAAATTTATCACCATGCTAAAGCACAAATATCTTCAGATATAATTTATGGGAAATACTGACAAACAAATCAACAGATGTCAACTGAATACGAGTACTAAACGAGAAATATTCGCTGACTTGCAAAATTTGTTTGATCAGCATAAATGAATTAACTAAATTATTTAAAACCGCCATTGAACAAATCCCATCTGATGATCATCAAGTAATAATAAAGGCAGATAAAACACCTATTAGTCAACACCAAAGATAATTCAACACACCAATGATCAGTGAAGTGGCATTTGTCATAGTTGAAGAATTTAATTCTTGTGATATAATTCTTCATCGTAAAAATGGGGACAATCAGCAAGTATCAAGAGATTTATCGTTCATATCATGCATTATAACATCCTATTCTATTTCGGCAAGGAGAGGATAGATATCATTTTAATATAATAATGAGAAATCCTACAGCTAATGTGGACATTAACAAAATGGTCAGTGCAATGAATTATTATGCATATCAAACATTGATTTCTAAGAATGGTGATAATCATAAGTTGAAATGTAGACAATTATTGCATCAATACATTGTTGATATGTATGCAAAAATAGAAAGTGAAAGACTCCTCTACATATGACTAAATCAAGTCAAATTGTGTTCTGATTCCTGTATGATTAACATTTGCAATGACCATAAATAAAGGACAGGGACAATCAAGTATGCGTATTAAATTTGATAAATCCATGCTTTTCACATTGACAGTTATACGTTAGGTGTTCAAGAGTTGGAAAACCATCAAATTTATTTGTTCTTGAACCAGATAGAAAAACAAAAAAATGTTATATACTTACAAACACTACTAAGATAAAGTTCACCATCAAATAAAACTCCTTCCACGATGATATTTAATAATTACAAAATTATTGTTCAACTGAAATTTGTTTGCAATATTGTTTAATATCATAAGAGAAGAAGCATGTTTATTCTATCATCAACTATGTGTATCTATATTTTTTTTGTACATATGTTATATTCAAACATATAATGTAAGGATAGTTTGATAGTTTTGAATAGAAAAATTGTTAATTTTCATTTTGATGTATTATATACACTGATAATTAATATATTATATTTGAGGTACCAAAACTGCCTTTTTGTTCAAACACAGCAATATGTGAACGAGTACAACTAGAATTTATTAAAATCTATAATACAAAATGCTAAGTTTTCTAGAAACAAGAGTTAAGTAATTCTACAAAAATATAGATATTATATACTCCATCAGAAAATGTGCCTTAAACTTTGAATTTATATTTTTTAATTTTGAGGTAAATTTCTTCGATAACATTCCCTCCTTTTAAATTTTTTTGTTTTCATAAAGAAGCCCGAAATGAGCCTCCAATGTTTTTATCCTTTGCATTATTCATTTGAAGGATTATGTCAAGTTTTTGAATAAAGGGTATCCTTTTACAACCATTAAATGAAAAAGAAAGGAGACAAAATTTACACCACTGTACAAGATTTCTGAGTGCATTCCTACAATTCTACATTTTTTCCTCCCCTCCTTTTCCTGTAGATATGAAAATAACAATTTGAACAAATCACAATATGCTTGAGAATTTTTATTGTGTTAGAGCATATTCAATCAGGTTTTACATATTTTGTGGGATCTGACCTTGCAACTAAATATTGTAACCCCATATAATAAATATAAATTTTTTCCTTAATAAAAAACTTTTGAAATAAACTGAATTTTATTGATGTGAAAGTATTTCAATCAGCTTTTCTGTTATAGAAGGAAAAGGTATTTAGTTAATTTACAAATTGTTTGCTTAAATAGTATAAATTGCTTTATATATAATATTTTAAGCTCTTTTTTAAGTTATACACTTCTAATATGATCTAAAATAATGAAATATAATTGAATGGGAAAATAAGTTAATGAGAAAAATACAAAAATATATATTGCCATTACAGTTCATTAGTAAAATCCTATCAATCAAAAAATAAATAAAAATGATACCAAATAACATGCTTTTTATGAATAAAAAAGTATTACACCAAATACATGGTTTGTTACTTTGATAAACCATTTCTATTTCTTTAAACAAGAGTCTGTTTCTAATAAACAAGTATCTTTTCCAAAAACTTGGTTAGTGGAAACTTAATGTTAAATTTCCAATATTTTTGTTTTGAATTTAAAGATTTAATTATAGTGGATGCAAAGAGTTAACAATCATGACAAGATTCAGAAGTGGCCACTCAAAATGCTTAAGGTTCCTTAATGTTAAGAATTTTTCTTACTTGTTCTCTCTCTTTACCAGTCCTACTCACCTTCGTTCTTGTCTAGGCACCATTTTCAAGCAGCGATGAGTTGAGCAAGATAACATCTATGCAGATAAATTGTGCGTGGGGTAGGCTTTTCTACACCAGGGATAAGTAACAACAACAAAGTTAAATTTGTTTGGGTGGTAACATAGTATAACACCCCCCCCCCCTCCAAAGTGATTTCTCGCCGAATCTAGCGTCCTTTGTTTTGATTGTAGTGTTGACAATTAGAGTTTCTGTTTTGATTGTAGTCTTGCCAAATTGAGATTTTGCTACTCCTCAGATTTTTTGGTTTTCCTCGTATTTTACATCATATATATATATATATATATATATGGTTCTTTTCAGTGGCAATAGTATTTGAAGTTTTTGTTTAATTTTCAATTCGAACTTTTTGTTCTATGTTTTTTGTTGCGTTTCG
Source organism: Latrodectus elegans (assembly GCA_030067965.1). NCBI lineage: Eukaryota > Metazoa > Arthropoda > Arachnida > Araneae > Theridiidae > Latrodectus > Latrodectus elegans. The sequence continues at coordinate 77,754,627 of CM057812.1, read as the reverse complement.
TTGTCACCAGCATCCAAACATCCTAAAATGTTCTTTTCTACAATTTTTTATTTATTTGTTTATTAATTGCATAAATTTTCTTATATTTTTTAATTTACTATTATATTTTTCGGTATAAGTTCAGTATCCCCATACATGATATCTCGCCAAATCTGCGCCCTTTGTTTTGAATGTGGTATTGCCGATTTCAGTTTTTGTTATTATTGTAGTGTTGACAAATTTACTTTTTGTTACTATTCTTTTTTTTTTTGTTGCCAGCATTCTTTTTTATCATGTTTTATATAATTTTTACACTATAAATGTGTTTTTTTTTTCAGTGGCAACAGCTATTTAAGTTTCACTATGAATTTCTTTGTTCTACGTTTCTAATTGTCTTCCGTTTGCTATTGATGCAATTAGGGGATTTTCCCTCAATTGTGTTCCGTTGTCACCAGCATCCAATCATCGTAAATTTTTCTTTTTTACAATTTCTTTTTATTTATTATATATATATTTTTATTTATTCATTTATTTTATTTAAATTTTATTGCTTACATTTATTTTTTGTATTCTCGTTTAATCTTTATTTACTTTTTAACCTTTTTCGTCAAGTACAACAGTTGTACCCGCAGCTTGAGTGTCTCAGAGGACGGCTGTGGTACAACAGTTGTACCATGGATTTTTTCCCCCTTTCGAGCGCCTGAGTTTTTCCCGCTTAAGTTTCACGGGGCAGTTGAGTGCGATTTAATTGCTGCTCTTTTGTGTGTGAAAGTCGTAAAATTTGGAGACTTCTTTGAGTGGAGAATTTTGGCGAAAAACGATATTATTGGCTCCTCTTTTCAAAAGGGAAGCATTTTCATCCTCACTTTAAAAAAATTTTTCATTACAATCAGTTACTTTTTTGTCACTATAAAAAATATTTTGATGGCTTCACGTCGTAAAGGATTGACTGATGAAGAAATTAAAAATTTATTGGAAGAATTAGAAGAAGAAAATTTTGCAGACAGTGATTCTGATTTCTGTGATGAATCTGAATGCAAGGATATTAGTTTTTTTGATGGCAATAATGATGCAAATTCCTCTGTATCATTTGATTTTGATTGACGTAAGGCAAAAGCAGATGATAATCCTATCATTTTTAAATTTACGGGAATTACGCTATTTCTGCGGCGAATAAAGGCTTTAGTTGAGGAGCACGAAATTTTTTATTTATTTTTTTCAGAAGAAATTTTAAACTTTATTGCAGATGAAACAAATAGATATGCTTCCCAAATATTAGAGTTACATCCAGAAAGTAATAAAAGAAAACATGGGACAAAGTGGACTGATATTGATGTAGAAGAATTTAAAAAAATCTTAGGACTTATTCTTTTAATGGGCCATATGGATAAAGATAACATCAAAGATTATTGGTCGACAGATGAATTGATTGAAACTCCTGTTTTTAGAAAAAATATGTCCCACGATAGATTTTTTAATGTATTGATATTTTTACATTTTACAATGAAATAAGAAAAAACCAAAACTAGATGAAGAATACGACAGATTATAGAAATTACGAAAGATTCTTGATTTTTTTAATAAATCTTTTAAGGAGCACTATCATCCGTCCGAAAAACTTGCAATTGATGAAGTCATTATAAAATTCAAAGGAAGAGTGATATTCAAGCAATATATTCCTATTACACATACACACTATACAGAACTACACATATAAAGAATATTTTTATTTTAATTGTATTAATGGTTTTTCTTTAATTATCAATTTCATATTTATGAGAGTCTGAGATTCTATATATTGTATTTTATGATTTTTAACTATCAGTAAATTGGTATGCTGCTTCTGCATTGGTTAACTATTTCTGAATTACATAATAAAACCTGGAAAATTAGCATTAGTGTCCTTACATTTTTGACAATTATAATCCCTGTAAATAGGACTATTTTTCGTCTAACCCTGACCAAAATTACTGGTTTTGAGATTGATATTTTAAAAGTTAAAATAAGAAAATATTATAAGGGATTGTTAAAAGTTTCTCATAATAATTTACACTTGAGAAAGTATGTGTTAGAAAATTCCCAATTCAAAGATTTAAGAGTCTTTGAAACATTTTCATTAAGAAACGGTATTCATGTAATATAAGAGCTATTTTCACATTCTAGATTTTTAGATGGACTAAGGAAATAAATTTTTTACAAAGAAATAGTTTTGATTTAGTGTTCGAAATATGCTCTTCAATGTGAAATATATTTTATTCATTAGTCCAATGCACTATTGAATAAAGAGTGCTAAACGTCACTTTTTATGTACACAAATATCGGAATAGATGCTAGACAAGTTTCTTGGTTTCTTCCTTTCGACGTACTGTTTATGGAAAATATCCCAGGAGCACATTGCATTTTTCAATCTCACAAAAAAACATGTAGGTAGAAATAAAATGAAAATACTTTCAATCATAAATTGAGAGAGAGAGATGCATTACATATATAAAAAAGTTGCCTTTTAGTTGTGTCACTCTTTCTTCTACGTAATTTTAATTTCTGTATAAAATTAAACTAATCACGGTTTTGGTTTTTAAAAATAATTTAAGCATAGTTTTATAAAAGCTAAAAATACTGAAAAGAATTTTTTCCCAATATAAAGCTAATGCTTTTTGCTCACGATTCTAATAAGAATTTTATAAAAATATTTTCTGAGACTGATACGAGTATATTTTGGAATGTATTATTTTTAAATGAACATTTTCAAATTCTCAGTTATTGAGAAATGAACCGAGTATTACTATTTATTGTATGACAAATGTAATTTTATTAAACAATCAACCTAAATTCTACATATAAAGGAGAAACTCAAGATTAGTCTGGCTACCTTCATTGTGCAAAACGCGTTTATATTTAGTTGCAGAAACATGCAGAAAGAAAAATTCCATTTTTAAGCTTTTTCCTTAAAATGAAGGATATAAAAGCATATATTTTAATCCATTCAATATAGAAATTTGTTATAAATAGAAATACTTAAATCAAAAGAAAATTGAAACCATTTCTGTATTTAACACACAGATTACTATTAATCTTTTTCAAATGCAACTCCAGCAATTTGCTTGTACTTACTCATAAAAGGAAATATTTGTTAACAATATCTTTATTTATTTACATATTTTAATATTAGGCAGGTTGTTTTTAGGAATGTTTTTGAAATATTCATTTAGTTTATTGCTTATCAATTTTTATTATAACTAATTACAAATTCATTAAAGAAGTTTGTAATTATTTTAAATAATTATTTCTGAAAATTCTCTGTAATAAATTAATATAACCATATTGTTTTTAAAACAGATTAAGTTTGTTTAACAAATGCATGTATATAATCTTCAAATTCTTATAACATTTCTTAATGTGGTATATAAAACAACGAGATTAGAAAAAAATCGATAGCTTGTCGATAAGTACAGTATTTATGGTAAACGCATTTACATTTTCATTAGAATTACGGCAGACCCCTAGCGCGGCGTATCTCCCTCAAAAGTTAAAGATTCGTCATGGTGAAACCTGGGGCACTTAAATGGGAGGAAAATGACCCTCTCCTTTCGGTCAAGGGGGTAGGAAATGTCATCTTTTCGCGCCGTCCTGGGAGCAGTTTTTTGAAACGATGACGCCGGACTCAAAAGGTTAAAGGAATATATATTTAAAAAGAATACTTTTTTCAAGTTTTTTTTTTTTTTAATGTATGTGTGAAAAAATAGTTTTTGCGTGCTTTTTTAAAATTTTATAAAATATATATATTTAGAAAAATATTTTTGTGTGCTTTTCTTAAATTTTATAAAGTATATATATTTAGAAAAATATTTTTTGTATGCTTTTTTTTAAATTTTATTAAGTGCATACATTTAGAAACATATTTTTTGCATGCTTTTTTTAAATTTTATAAAGTGTATATATACATTTAGAAAAACATTTTTTTCCATGCCCCCCCCCTCTTTTTTTTACTGAAATGTTATGCTGGTGACAATGAACAAAATGTCGAAATAAATATACCAATCGGCATATCTGCTTAACTTTATATAAAGTTAGTCCATCATTTATATTTATTTCTCTTTTTAAATTTTCTAAAATACTTATTTTTTGATCAAACCTCAGGAAATTTCCCATGTCAATAAATGCGCGATTAGCTTGGCAACGAAAAAATTTGCCGCGTTCGCCAACATATGGGGATACTGAACTAGTTTTTATCTTTCTTTTATATTTTCAACATTGTAAACTGATCTTTTTTCCAATTTCTTTTTGTTTAATTATTATTATCTTTTACTTATATATTTTTGTTAATTTATTATTATATTTTCTGATTTATTTTTCCATAATATCACAGAGCATATTTGACATGTAAGCTTGACATCACATCAACTAAGTCTATATCAACAATATCATATCAACTAATTAATTTTCAGTAATAAATTTATAGATTTTTATACTATTATGTGATTTAAAATTTTATAAAATGTGCACTTTTAATTTTGGGAAAATTTCATGTTTTTTAACCAGGTTAAAAAACATGAGCGTAACTTGGCGAAGAAAAAAGTCGCAATGGAGGCCAATGGGGAGGATTTTCAAACAAGTGAAATATGTCATTCATTTTTGGTTTCTCATTTAAAATATTTTTTGTTGTTAAAATAATAAATTTAAATTAACTTTATGTATAATTATTTTTGCAAGTAAACTGTGCCCTAATTATTTTAAATTAAATGTTCTATTTATTTAAATTTTCATTAAATATACACTGAGGAACAATATTAAGCAATTTGGTGCTAATTTAGCAACATTTGCGCCAACTTTCCAGATTGATAAGATTTTACACATATGCTGTTAAAACATATTGAACAGGCAATTTAAAGTGTATAGAAACTCATGAAGGACACATAAGCTAAAGTACATTATTGTTATACAAATATACTTTTATTGACATAAAATTTAAAACTTTGAAAATGAATGAAAGTGTAATATAAGAAACATTTAGCCAAAGAGAATTATAAATATAATTTTTAATTAAGTTGATATTACATTAGAAACTTCCATTTCAATGAAATTAAATAAAAATAATTTAAACAAATTTACTATTATATATTTAAAATTCAATATAAGCAAATAATTTTTTCTTTAAATAGAAAAAATAAAGCTTTATTTTTTCTAGTGAACACAGTAGCTAAAATTATGCAAAATAATCAACACACAAGTTTCAATTAATTAACTTAGATTATAATCATATTTTCCTTAAATTTCTTTGAATTTTATACCAATTGTATAATATTTGGATAAATGTAAAAATTTAAATAAATTTGTAAGGTTATTTTACATAAAAATTTTATTTAAACAGTATAAAAATTACTATGCTGTTTAATTTAAGTAAAATCAAATTATTAAAAAAAGTACCTGTTATCTCTGTTTTCATTTTTTATTTCCTCTGAAATATAATAAAAAATTAGTTTTTAAAGGGGGAAAAAGTTACATATGATAAATGAATAGTCCCAAAACACATAGCTGAATATTATAAAAATATAACATTTACAAATAAAATTTAAAAATAGGGAATTCCTTTAATACATGTATTTTGATTTTTTAACATAATTTTCTTTATAAATATTTATTTATAAAATCAGTTCAAATTGATGATTTGATATGAATCAGATTAACTTCTTACATATAAATGAAAATTTATAAATATAATATCGATAATATGATTAAAAATTAATTTTATATTAAAAACAAAATTATGTAACTAATAAAAACATAATTTAAAAAAGGTTAATTATAGAAAATGAGTGAACTAATTTTAAAAACTTTAATTTTCGAAAAGCAACTTACAAATAAAAATCAGTAAAAAAATTGTTTTAAAACTATATGATAAGTACCTTGAAAAAATTAATTTTAAATTCACAATTTTTAAATTAAAAATAAATTGAAAGAACATTTTGAACTAAATGAAAATATGTTTAACAATATCTTTTGCCACAGAATTAAAATCAGGTATTATAGAATTAAAACAAATTCAATTTAAAAATTTTATAATTGAACTAAAAATATACTTAAAATACCAATGTTTATTAATTATATTATTTCGTAACAATTTAATTAATAAATAATTTTAATGTTAATTTTTTTAGTAACTTTTAACTACTATAACTCTCTTTTATAGGTTCTCAACTTTCATTTATTTGAATTAAATTTATTGACCAATACAATTTAGATTGGATGATAAATTATTGTAAAATTGACATTTCAAATTATTTAGCTTAGAGATGAATATTAATACATCAATAAGCAAGTTTTAATAAATGACGAATCTAATTTTATAAGAAAACACAAAATAATGTCAGAAATTTCCCTTTTCTCATAATTTGAAAAAGAAATGGAAAGTATGTCATTATATTATATTAAAAGATATCATTATAAATAAGAATTTATCTTTTTAACAAAAGCAGTAAGTTAGTTTAAATTAAAGTAAGGGACTTTTTAGTAAAACCATAGAATAATGTCAGCAAAAAGCAAAATTTTGAATATGAAATGAAGTTCACATAATTAAACCTAGGAATAATTACCACAAAAATTATACGTAACATATATATTTTATGAGAAATTATAATGTATATTTAATCCGGGGTAAATAACTAATTTTTAAGCTATACACAAAAAATATACACAATGTTGAACAAAAGTTTAGTTGGAAAATTACAGCAATTTGATGATTACGAAACATCTATTTAAACGAAAACGTGTTTAAATATTAAATTCAATCTCTTTATAGTACTCACCTAACGCGATCTCACATGCCTTTCGCAGCTGAGTATGATGTGATCGCTTAATTTCGCGATCATTTAATATTTTTTCTAGAGCTCTGATAATAAACATTTCATTCGTCTTAATACTTTCGCACATTATAAAGAAATAAAAAAAATTATATTAGCATTCTTCCAACAACATGGGATTTCATTCAATTACCAATAATCCGAAATACAATAGTAAACAGCTTACAATATTTGCACGTCACTATACTTCATATTATTATTATATGCAAACTGCCATGTTGATGTCATGCAAACTGATAATGTTGCCAGATTTAAAATATTAGATTATGTAGACACAAGTAGTTTTGGTTTTTAAATTCGCTTTATGAGTCAAGTTTCTCCATATATTTTAGTACTAACTTATTAAATTATTAAAATATATTTTAACTGAGCATCCTTAAAACTAAGCCCCTTTAAAATTCAATTGCCTTAACAGGTGAAAATACGTGTGATTTGTCAATTTAAAAACATTTTAACGGGTATAAAAATTCTTAGGTGTTTGCATGAACAAAGACTACGTATATATATATATATATATATATATATATATATATATATATATATATATATATATATATATATATATATATATATATATATATATATATATATATATATATATATATATATATTTGTGTTTATTTTCAGATAATTTTCTAATGTTTTTTCATATTTCGTAATACCCAGTCATGTCTATTTCTAAATAAAGATTTTGCAAACTTCATTGATGAAAACGAATACGTGGGCCCAAACTTCGTCAAAAGAGCGACAATTAGTTTTTGCATTGATACGTAATTATTTGTTAAAGAGAGAACCCCCTATGCTGGATATGATATTTTCTATTTTTATAATGGGATCGACATTATCTGCTTTACTTTCACGCAGTATTCCTTATAGTTCCAAAATCAAGTCTTCAAATTTTGTTTTCCATAGTATGTATAAAATAAAGGGAACTGTATTTTCCAAACTCTTAAATTGACTGAATCTTTCCTCAAAATCTTGTTTTATTTCCTGAATCATTAAACATTTTTGATTGCATTTTCTTGAATGTCAAATAAGTTTGAAAAAATTATTGTGTTTTGAAAATGTTCTGATTACTTAAGAAAACATTTTATGATTTTTCCTATCCATATTTATAAATATTTTAATACTTTCAAACATCTTTAAAACAATTAGTCCATACCCTTGAAAGTTTTTATGCAGTTCATTAAAATGTTGAATGAAAGTTCATAAAATCATTAAATATTTTAACCGATGTATGTCGGAAAATTCATTGAAATTTTTGTCTTTTTTAATTAAAAAATGCTTAATTTATTTTAATAAAGTTAGAAAGATATTAATAACTTTACCGAAACTGAACCATTACACGTTATTGAAAGTCAAAATCTCTGAATATTAGCATTAAATTTCCTTATAATTGTGTAAATTTCCGTTTATAAGGTTTTCTTGCGTTTAGAAAATTGATTATTTTATTACAACTGACTTAACATTTGAAAAAGTTTTTAAATCTTGTTTAACGCATAAAATTTACTGATGTATTATACAATCAAATTAAATCATAAAAACAGAAATAATTTGTTTAAGATACTTAAAAAATCCAATGTTTCTCCCTACCATACTAGATTTTCCTTCTGTTGTTACAGAAACTACTTTTTGTGTGTGAAGTTCAATATATATTTCTTTAAATGCAATATCAAACTCTTTAAAAATATCAAGACTCATACACTTTTTTTAAACCACTATATATCTTCTAAAGTACAAAAAAAAATGAATAAAATGAGGAATAAAATGAGATACTGTATGATGAAACACTGATTGAAGAAACACGGCACAGAATGAAAGAAAATTAAATATTAAATATAAAAAAATTTACATATAAGGATTAAATGTTTCAAAGTTTGCATAAATGAGTTATATTTAATTTTCATTAAAATACATGTATTAATGAAAATGATGTTTCAAATTGAAATACTAAATTGAATATTTGCCTAAAGAACAGAAATTATTTTATATGCTGGTAACAAATACATTTGGCGTATTCACAGTAAACGAAAGTTCGCAAAAAATAACATTTCAAAATTTTAATTCGTAAATGGGAATGAAAATTACCGTTGTATCTATCAGGATAGGGACGCGTTACTTTTTCTTGAATTAGAAAACGAGCGTCTAATGTGTATTGAGAAAAACACCTCTCGCTAGACAATTTCAATAAATCATTATAATTCTCCTCAGTTGGAGTATTCGACAACTGAGCAAAAACAAAATTATGACATTCTTATTACATAAATCATCGAGAATATATTACAAGCAGTCAGCCAGACGGTTTTTTACACTCACTTCCAAAAGTTAAGCACGAAGATGTAAATCAACAAATACTGCTTTTGTTGACACAAAATTCCACAAGAAAGTAAGATATATGTTTATGCATAAGATAAAATCAATAATTATATACAAAAATGAAAACAATATTAAGTTTTTGTAAGTTATTAGATAATCATATACTGGAGATTTAAACAGAATTATGTATTAAGTGAAAATAAACAGCATAAAATGAAAAAAGGACATTAATAGGGTATGTGATCCTCTGTCATATGTATAAAAAGTTTACACATTGTGTCAATGCCTTCAATTAGGTGGTTGACCACCGCAGAATTAAGGATAGCCATTCTTCTTGTAAAGCAGTTTCCCATTCAATAATGGTGGATGGAGGTGGAAATTGTGAAGATACAGCACGACCGAGAGCATCCCAAATATTTTCAATGGAATTAAGGTCGGAAGAATAGGCTAATCACGCCATATGCACAATCTACTCTCCAGATAGTCATCGACGATGTCAACTCCATAGGGACATGTGTTATCGTCTATTAAAGAAAAGTTGGGCCAACTGCTGCAATGTACAATTTTACAATAGGTTCTAGGACTTCATCTCGATATCGGACAGCCGTCACAGAACCCCGTTTAAACAGATGTGCAGGTCGGTGCGGTATCCTATTGAAATCCCTGCCCACGCCATAAGGTTTCCGCCTTGGAATGCGTGATATTCAGTGATGTTTTGGTGCTGATAGTGTGTTACTTGTTCAAGCTATGTCCTTATACACTTGTCATCTGGCTCCAGAGCAAATCTTGGTTCATCAGTAAACATCACATTGCCCCAATTAGACACAGCCTAATTGTCATGCTCCCAGCAACACTTTAATCGTGCCTTTCTTGATTGGACGGATAAACAAACACAAACTCGAGATATCTTGGCGTACATTCCACTCATATGTAATCTTCGGTGAACAATAGCTGCCAATATCAGCTTACCAACGGACGCTGTAGCCATAGATATCACACGTGTGGAGGTCACTCTGCGATTCCGCTTGGCTAAAATCGCAATAAATCGATCTTCCGTGGGGTTTGTAACCTTTGTATGACAGGCTACGGGCCTTCGGACAACTGTCTGTGTGGTTTGGAATTGTTTCCATAAGCGTAAAAGAATGATGAACACCGAAGAAAAGAACAATATCTGAGATCGGATGTTCTGCTTCAATTCTGATGATGCAGTTACATTTGACGCAAAAATTAGAAATGTTCAAGAAATAAAAAATTATTTATTTGAACTGTGTCTACGTGATATCTCATTCAGAGGTTTATTAAGTGTACGAAGGGGAATCATTGCGGAAGCTTTCCAGGCACTGGGAATAATTTCTGATTACTATGAATCATTGATGAGAGATAGAAGGCACTCAATTGAGTAATGAATAGTAATTTGCTACTAGAATCACTTGAATAGTAATTTGCTAGGAGGTTAGCTTGCTTCTAGGATTCCGAGATAAATGAGTTACCAATTTTGACCAGAAAGTGAAAAATGGGTGAAATAAAGGATCTTTTAAAAAGTCTTGAAAAAGAATATTCATTTAATTTTTAGTTTGATAATTAGTTCAATTTCAACACAAATTCTTACGCAAAAATATTTCAAAATCAGTAGAACGACCATTTTATTTTCTCCCAACTTATCAGATTAGTTATTTTAACACATTTTCTCAATCTAATAAATCATTACCTGCATAAAAAGAGAAAAATGAAATACTTTGGGAAATCTATTTCTTCTTAAATCCAACACAATTTTGTGTTTCTTAGTCAATACTGTTAAAAATAATTCTGTTTAATTGTTTTATTTTTCAAAATTTGCTGTTATATTTATTTTGATTGTTTAGACATTTCAATAAATATTGACAGCAATATATGAGAATAAAGTTGTTATAAAACTATTTGAACATATTTAAGTCAGTTCGTCAATCTGATATTAAGTAATGGACTCCCTGTGGCCTATTGATAATGATCTATCACTCTTTAGAGCAAAAAGTCAAGGATTCCATTCCAGACGCCGTTGAACAACAGAAGATGATTTTTGCGCTTCTACCTTCTGGATGCATGTCGTTTAGGATTAATGCTTAGAAATTTTCTGTATTTTCTCCTTTGGGACACGTGTTTATGACCCTGTATCTATAAAAAGTCTTTCCGGAGTTAAAAAATTTACAGTAGTCTTTGGTCGTTAGTATGTCTGCTATATAATGCCAAATTGATTTAAGCCTGATCAAATTGATTTCTGGCCTATTTAAATCATAAATTACTGCATCTAAAAAATTTAGAAGATACTTTAGCTTTGTAAAAATGATGATATGAAAGCCATACCATAGTTATCAGCTAAAATCAGTTAATGAAATTGTAGAGAAGTCAGTCTTCTGGCTTTAGATACTCCACGTCTTCTGACGTTCAAAGGTTGTAACAATCGCTTATTTCAAAGTTCTCTTCTTGTTTTAGCCTTTTTGTTTGTTCACGGTCTAATGGATGTAAATTAGCTTATTGGCTAGCCAGATAGGATACGATGAGAAACAACAGCGTAAGCGCAGTGAGAATGAGATTTTATTTCATCCATCTAAAATTTAAATAAAGATTTTTAAATTATTATGGGATAACATGAGTATGACTTAAGAAAACTCACATCAATCAATCATAAAACTGAAACTGAAGGAAGTTGTATAAAATATGTATATATTATAAAAATAAACATCTACAATTTTTAATATAAAACGAATCCACTGGAAACGTTTAAGAAATCAAAGAGACTATTAAAAATGTTAATTTGCATCACATTTTCAAAAATGTTCTTTAGGAGCAATGACATTTCTGTAATAGTGTTTGAAAAGTTCATTGCTGGTTACCATGGTTACATGATAAGCACAGTATAATAAAAATACTAAAATAATATAAAAATAAACTATATTACTTTGAAAATTTACTCGCTTAAATCTTTTCCAACGTTTTGAAATTATTGTATAAGAGTGAATTAAAAATTAAAGTACTTAATTAGGAATGGATGATTATATAATAATTAAAATTAATTTGAATTGTTTGATTTCTCAGTTATGTTAAATAATTGCATTGTCTTTCAATATGTCTGGATCTGTATCATCAGTAGAAGGAGAACTTAATGCAATAGTAAAGGAGGTTTGTTTAATTCTCTATATTATTTTAATAAGTTTTTTTGGTAAATATAATTCAAAATTTCCTGATATTTTAAAAATGCTAATTTTAAGAATAGTTTCTAGAATTTTCTAAATTCAATAAAACATTGGCTATATTTGAAGAAGAATGTCAAAAATTCGGAAAACCAATTCAAGATCAAGCTGGAAAAAGTAGACGAGACAGTAGAATATTAAAAATCAAGGTAATATTCCATAAAAGTATAAAAATTTGAGTTTAATAGAATGAAATGATAATATACATTCTGTTATTTTCAGAATGAATTGCTTGATCATTTTGATAATGGCCGACGCACCGAGTTTTTTTCTGCATGGGAAACACATATAAGTCCTGAACTTCGAGAAAATAACCTCTCCTGTCAAAAACTAGAATTTAATTTGCACATACATTTTGCCGTTCTACCAATGAGAAAAATAGATCACTGGGTTGGTATTTAGCATGCAAATAATTAAAATATTTATGTTATATGTATGCAATTTTATATCAGAATTTATACTTGATATTTATGATTTTAGTGGTAAGTTTGCCTAAAAGATGACTAATGAAGTTTTAGTAGCAGTCCATTTTGACTTTATTATTGTAAATATATCATATGATAACATAAGAAGTGTATCCATTCTCCAGTCTGTACGCTTTACAAAATTGGTGAGGTTATGGATGCAGCGCAACTTCCTCGCTGCCCTGCACTTCGTAAGACGTCTCTAACTGAGTGCTATTGGGAAGCTAGAGACATGTTAGATTAATAGACTCTGTTACAGTAACTTTCTGTGTTATTGTTCTGTCCTTTTTATTTATTTTGCTGTAACTGTTTATAATCTGCCATTGGAAATAATAATAATAAAAAAAAAAACAAGAAGTGTAATCATATTAATTAACTATCTAAAAATTATAAATTATTTAGATTACAGTTTTCTAAATAAGAACAAAATTTTAGTCTCCATCTAAGAAGTCTTGTCCTCCAGGGTAGACAAAAGAAAAAACCCCGCAAAATTTCTCCTAAAGGTAACCAAGATCAGACTTCACTGACACATTTTATTAGGTGTCTTACTTTGATTTATTAGATTTACTTATGCTTGTCAATTATTTTTTGAAGGTGAATAAACTTGGAGATTTCATCTAGTAGAGGCTGGAATATAGTAACAATAATAGAAGAAAGTTTAAATATATAAATTATGACAAAAATGTATCCAAATGTAATGCTTAAAAAATTTTTTGACAAAAAATAATGTAGTGGAAAAATTTTTTTAAGTTTCATGATGTAGGATATTGTTTTGTTGATATATTTTATTGAATGAAAGTTTTATTCCCAAACTACTTTTCAATATTAAAATTGTTAAATTTTTATATTTTGATATTTTTAATACAAAAATTAAAGCATTTTGTCAGTTTACTTAAAATATATTCTTATAAAATGGCATGTTTAGAATGATACTTTTCTTTTTTTATTTTGTTCACTAATAAATAATTTATTTGAAAATAAAATTTTTTTATGTAGATTAAATTTGAAGAATGAAGTACTATAAGTTTGTATACCATTAAAAGATTTTGATCAAAAAATTTTTTCATTAAGAAAATTAAGTGAAGAGTTAGATATTGAGTCACTTGATACCAAAGTATGACTTAGAAAATGATTTATTTAATAGTTGAATTAAATTTTTTATTTAATAATAATAGAAAATGTTGCATCTTTAATGGAAAATTATGACTCTTTACAAACATTACTTTGTAAAGATCCATAATTTTTTCTTTAAATTAAAAGAACAGTCTTTGTAATTATAGTGTTGTACTAGAAATTACTTAAAGTTAGCTCTTAATTGCTTTTTTTCTTTCTTTTTTTTTTCAAAATTTGCTCTTAGTGAAAGTTGAAAAACAAAATTCTTAATTTTTTAATTCATTCTCTTTAATTATTTTGATTTTTGGATTGTGTTTGATAGTTTTTTTGTGAATTACACTTTGTATAAAGTGTTTGTTTTGTGTTCATAAAATAAAAATTTATATTATTGACACATGAAAGTTTTTTCTTAACTAAAATCATAATTGTCTTTTAGAATGTAATATCTGAAATGAAAATGAATTATAATTTGACTATTCATACATGCAATTCCATCTTAGTAGTTTTTAAAAAGTGACAAAATATATAAACAAAAAAATTTATATAGTAATTTACAAATATCAGTTTAATAAAACGAATTTTTTTTTTGAAATTTTGAAAAGTTACTTTTTTGCCTTTTATTTATTTATTTATCAAGTTATATGTATGTTATCAATTTATTCATTAGTTATTTATAAATATAAATATATATTCATTTACTATATAAATGTATTATTATAAATAAATAAAGGCATACTATTTATGTATTATTGTCAATTGTCTTTTTTTCTTTTTCTCTTTCAATAATTGTCTCTTGATAATTATTACTGTATTTTGATTTTATTAAGTTAATTATTTTTCGATAATTGAAAGTTAGTTATGCTTTCCCTCTATTTATGAATAAATTTAATTTGTTGTTTTAATTCTGAAATCTGTTTTAATTTTTTATGCTGTTTTAATTATGAAACTAGTACAGAAAATACAGGGAAAATTTGATGTTATTTTTTCGTTCCTTTTTCATGCAAAAATTTGAAATAATATTTCAAGTTCTTAAAATTTTAATATTAACAAATAAATTTGTGATGCAAATTTTAATATTCTATAAAAAAATTAAAAATTAATTTTTTTATTCAATAATTGGCATGTATGAAGAAATAAATTTCATTTAATTATCTTTCTAATAAAATACTTACAAAAGTCTATCATTTTATGATTTAATAGTTTTTAATAAAATACTTTTATTATTTTCTATAAAATTTAATAGCATTTTATAGAAAATAAAAAAAGTATTTTGTTAAAAGCCATGTAATGTTAAAATATAACAAAATAATTTATATCATTATTCCATTTACAGAGTAAGGAAGAAGTTGAAGAATCAATGCTTTATTTCCATTATTACTTGGAAAGTAAAGGTTCTGTTTTAAGTGACTGTGCGGAATTTTTGCCTTACTATGCCTTGCCTTATGTTCCTCGTCCAAAGACTCATCCAACTTTTTCAGAATTATTTCAGGTATTCTTTTCAATTCTTTTAACATTTTGTATTGAAAATTTGTACAGTATGACATTAATGAATATTTGTACAGTATCCATCCAATTTCTTTTTTACTATAGAAAAGTAATTTAAAATGAACTCCAATATTAAACATTTTGCTTATATATTGCTATTTAATTTTACTAGAATCATTATTCTTGCATTTCAGGAAACATGGATACCAAAATTGCGGAACAAATTAGAAATCTTTATACTTGGAAGCCTAAAAGAGGAGAACATTCCAGAACCACGGCTGATTGAATTATATGTATCCTTTCAAATTTTAAATGTAATAATTATTGTTTATAAAATATAAGAAAAAATGTTTTTAGTACCATGTTATTTTTAAATTACATCTTTTCACTGGAAAATTTAATCCATAAAATATTTAATAATATTAAATATATTATTTAATAATATTAAATATTTCTCACTTATTTCAGTTAGATAATATTTCATATAATTAATTAATTTAATTAAATATTAAATAAATATTTCATAGCTGAATGTTTATAAATTATCTGTTTTCAAATTTCTTCAAAATATTTAAATGAATCTGGAATTTGTAACAAAAATATGATAAGATCAAAAAACAATAGTAGTTGGTAGAATATTGAGAAAGATGTTAATCCTATTTTTGTATTATTAATTATTATAAAATTTATATTTTCTTTAATGATAATTTGTTTAATGAGATAAATATTCAATAATTTTTATGGATATTTCCAAACATTGAAATACATACATACTCTTTAATAAGGATATTCTCACTTTAGAATCTGATTAAATGGAAAATATATATATAATAAATATCACAGAGGAAAATATTTCTCAATTATAAGGTTTCTTATTTGTTAAAGTTTGTAAAAAAGAAAAAAAAACTCTTTAATTATTAGCATACAGATATCAATAATGCATGGAATACAACAAAAATAACTCAATATCTGATTCATAGGTATGTGAATTATTAATAATATCTTTCACTCTTAAAGCATATAAGTTTTAAAAATAAAAAAATGTGTTGTTATATTTATTGCTATATAAAAATCTAATCAATAGGTACACTTTTTAGTTAAAAATAACAATTCAGATAATTTATATGTATGTTACTTTAAAATTCCCTGATAATGATATTCATTAGCTCTATAATTTTCTATTTTTATGAATATATATACACTGTTAATTTTGAATTTAATATTAAAAAAATTGTTCATATTTATAGCTTATTTTAAATTTTATAATTTTTTTAAAAAAATCTAAGCAGGTATTTTGCAGTTTTATTTTTTAGAACGAGCTCATTGAGCATTCAGTCAGTAATCAATATTCAGCTATCACAAAAACAGTTTAAGTTTCACAAAAACATTTTCATTCAGGTTGAATTTTACTGTTGATAATTAACAAAGAAATAAGGAAGGTATTGTATATATTAACTACTTTATCATATTTATACAGTTTAATTTATAAATTATTCATTGTGTGTATACTTTAAATGATTAATGTAAACTAAAATTCTTCTAAAATTCAGTGTATATATTGAATACTATATTGACTTAAAATATTTTTTAACAAACTATTTTATGAAATTCTCATGCAATAATTTTTATTAAAATTTAACTATTCCTTTGATTGTGGTTGAGGTTTAAAAAAGCAAAAATTCATTCTGAAGAAAAAAAAAGTACCATGTTTCTAAAATGTTATTCAATTAATAATTGGTTGTAAAAAACAATCAATGGTTTTAGATTGGTTATAAAACTAGATATTAAAATATTATCTGACGTTAACAGACATAGTAATGCTGATAACTCTTTTAATTTGTTTGATATTTATGTGAATTTTAAAAAAAGTATAATTTGTTAAGAACTTGGTGCAAACAAAACACAATTTATCAAGATTATTCAAAACCAAACTGTTAAACTATAAGTTCTAGTCTAATTTGCCTTTGAGTTCAACAAGTGATCATACAGCAACAATCAAACTATTTTAAGTCAGTATTAATGAAATCAGTAATACTCTTCTACTCTAAATAAGTTTATCAAAATATACTTCTCAGTCAGACTAACTTATTCTGTATTTACTTTTTTTTTTTTTTTTTTTTTACAAATATTTAAAAAAAATTTCTATGTTAATGTAGCATCATTCTGTGTATGTTATATTTTAACATGTCATCATTATGTATAATGTAAGTGATTATTGATAAATTATCTGGAAAAGTTAATTTTTAATCCTTTTTTAAAAGTAGATGATTATTTTGTAAAATTGTTTATATTTATAGCATTGGTCAAGTTGAACTGTTTTTTCAGTAGTTTATTTTATCTCATTTTCAAATTGCTATTCAAATATATTATTTTTACTACAAAATTAGTTAAAAAAAAAAACTTGCTGAATTCTTGTATACTTGTATTTGATTTGGTTTTGGTGACTTCTGAAATGATAATAAGGAATGATAGCTCTTATTTCTATTACTTTAGTAGACATTAAATACTATTAAAATATACTCACAAAGTACAAATTTGAAAAGTTTTAATATTGGAAAACTTACTTATAACAATAACTGTTAACATTTTCAACTTTTCTAGAAGTAAAAGAGGCAAGATGTCAAGATCTATTGAAATCAATTTCATTAAGTCTTGCCATGTTTGTTTTTATTATATTGGTAATAATATTATTTCAGCTAATAGAAGGTTACTGTAATTTTTCTTTTCAGAATGCTAGTCCTTTCTTTAGACCTTGTGCTTCAAAACCCAATCAACCAACAAAATAGGACTGAGTTTCCAAAACTAATATTACACATAAATTTCTTGTTATAATTACTGTGTTTAAACACTAACAGACTTTATTATGTAACTGTTGATTGTGGATTTAAATCATAAAAACTACTTTTTTTTTTTACACATATTAAACACTCATTGTAATATTTTCTATTGTATTTTGAGCTATTGACATATTTTTATTCTATTTGACAGTAGACACAATGTTTGTTTTTATTTAGAATATACTCCAACATGATATAATATTTTATTATTTGAAATAGTTCAATGTTATTATTTGAAGTACGTCATTGAATGCATTGGTCAATCTGTAAACATTCCCATTTAATGGCTAGTAATATAAATTTATGCATAAAAAGATAGTTTTGTGTCCTGAATTATTTTTTTTATTGAATTTATAAAATACTTATTAATATTTACTTTGAAACTTTCTGAGAGAAAATATAATAGTGTTTTATTATTATTATTATTTTAGATATTTTAGTTCTCTTCATTTTTGGAAGATTGAGCTGAAGCATAATGCAAAAAAGTTTGTTATAATGAATTTTCAGACAATTTAGTGTTTAATTAAGATATAACAATAGCCATAATGGCTAGAGTAGTTTTTCGAGCGAAACTTAAAATTAAAGTGATAATGCATCTAGAATATCATACTCTTCTTTATAGTGTGATGCTTCTAGCTTTTTTATAATTTTAAAATTTCATGCGTGATTTTTCAAGACATTTGCTTTTAAATATATTTAATTTCTTAATGTTTTACATTTTTTATTGTTTAAATGAGCTTACTTAAGATATTTTTCAGTACTCTGACCTTTATGTGCCAATATATAAAATTGTTAGAAAACTGTAAATATGTGTGAGGTATCCCTTGTGTGCTGTTCTGTAGCATTGCATTTATTATAGAAAAGTTTAAATGTATGACCATTGCTTTCAGGATTTTTTCTCTATACGTTCTATACCAATAAAAAAATAATAAAATATTGTTCTTTTATACAGTAAAAGGTAAAAGATTATGCTTTCATTAAAATTAAACTAATATACAATTTTTTTTAAGTCATTTGTGACCGCATTTATAATGAATACTCAAAAGAGAAATTCCCAAACAATAGAGTTATATCATTTTCATTTTAAAAATGCAAGAAATAAACCGTTATGCTTTCTTTATATATATTTTTTTTCTCTATTGGATATATATTTTTAAAGTGATGTAGAGAGAAATTTCATTATTTTAAGTATCATTGTTGAAAATAAATTAGTTAAAAGTATCCTGTAAAGCATAAAATATGGATCAAATTATTGCTTAATTTTACTCTATTAAGTACACTTTTGTAGTGTTGAAGATAGTATTTTCATTTTTATAGTTTTCACATAAAACATATTTATTTTAACTCTACTATTTTATAACTGTATATAATTAATTTTATTTATGCTTTAGAAAAAGTTAAATGCAGCTGTATGCACAAACATATACACTACAAATATATATTTATTTGTTACTATTATGAGAAAATTTAAATAATGTTTAATATACATGGGCTAGAAAATATTCTTTCTCTTAAAATCCAAACGTATTTTCCTTATTTTATCAAAGCATAACAGAGATCTAGATTTACAAGGTATGTAATGAATTTTATTATTAAAATTTCTTTTATAAATAGAGAGATTTTGTAATGTAGTAATTATATATATATAAAGTGATACTGATATTTTGCTTAAGGAAATATGCATGTATATTAAAGTTCATGTACAAAAAATATTTGTAATATTGTTAAAATAACAGTACAGTATGTCCTAAGAAATATTTGATTATTAAATGCAAATTTACAGATGCGAGAAAAGAATTGCAGTATCTTGAAAGGCATATTGAAGAATCTGAAAAGCGATCAGTTCTACATGCCAAAAAATGTGAAAAATTACAAGTAACCGTAAAACTTATATTTTTAAGTAAAATTGTTTAAAACATTTTTTTATAAATCAGTGATTTAAAATGTGTAAAAATTATTTATGTGTTAACAACTAATTAAATTTTTAAGACTAACTGAATTAAAATTTCATAAAAATCGCATTATATATTTTTTATAGAATATTTGGTTATATACTAATTTATTTAATTTCTAAAGAATAAAAGTTTCAATATGCAGATTTTAATTCAGATTAGTTTTAAGGTGAATTCACAGTGCAAAATATTAATTTGAATTATTAGTTTTTATTTCTTATACTATTGGAGGGAAAAATATTTTGTTTTCCTGAATTTCAATTAAATATAAAATTTTAAAATTGTGTTGGAGAGCTTTGTTACTTAGAATTTTGATTTTCTCAATTTTTAATTGTAAAATTATAAAGTGATTTTGCACAAGGAATTGCTGCAATATATATTTATTTAAAAAGTTGCATAGATTTTTTTTTTACTTTATTTTTAGGAACACTATATATTATAACAGTATCACTTCATTTTAATATTTTTATCAAGCTATTGATTTAATTAATCAATTATTTTATAGGAAGAATGTCGACAATTAGTGGCAGTAGCTTCTCTTTTAATTACTGCTCTAGAAAATGCTGTAAAAGGAAATTTGGTATTTATAACTTTTTTATAATATTTAATATTTTCGATTTTTAGTTTTATTTATCATTCCAGTTAAAAAATTGAAAATAAAAATATGAAATAAATGAGATGTCTTTTTGTAGTCAGACAATAAAGGTTAGTTGGTTGGGTTTTATGGCGCAAGGTCCAAAATTGGACATACTGCGCCAATCAGACAATAAAGGTGATGTTTCATAGTAATATTAAATAAATTATAAATTAAGCTTTGCAAATTTTACTAAGCACAATATTTTCATGAAAAATAATTATTTATAGGTTGATATGGATTGTGTTTTATCAGCTTGCACTACTCATCTTCCAGATTTTAAACTTCGAAGTGATTCATCAACCTTAATTGATAATGTAAAGGAATCTAATGGAAATAATGAAGATGCAGATATGTGAGATACTTTTATTGACTTAATTGTTATATTTTCTAAAACACCTGTTGTATTTAATTATCTGATATAAATATTTATTTAAACTAGTCAAAGTGCTTAATTAAGCTGTATTAATTTCCAATCACTAAGTAAAAATTTCTTATATCTTCTCCCTCAAATTCAGATTATTAATGATTATAATAATATTATTTCACATTGTCTTAAAGCTAAATTTATTTTCATTTGTATCAATTAGTGAAAGTATTATTTTTATGTAGATTATTTTAGTTTTATATAAAAAAATGTATATTTATGTTTTTAATCAAACTGAAATACATATTTGATTTCAAGTACTATTCTAAAATTATTTATGTCAGTCTGAAATCATTAGTTCATTCAATTATTGGTTGGACAAAAAACTGTTATATATTTTTGATTTATTAATTACATACTTTTGCTTTATATAAATAATAGAGTGTTATATCAAACAAATAAAGATAAGGATTTTTTTTTAACATATCATGAACTAGAAGCATTAAATTAACAAATTTAAGTGTAATGTGAGGCTTGTCATTTTTTAATGGAGCAACAACTTAAAATCAATATATTATTGGGAGAATGATCAAGTTAAATATTATGATGATTGAATTGTATTTCTACTAAATTTTATACCCAGTAAAATCAGTGTTAAATTCATAACACCTTACATGCTAAGAAATATGGTAATAATATGGAGTAAATTATTTGTGCAATGAAATTTTTCAAATGTGTTTAAAAATCTAATAAAATAATTCTATTCAAAAGTAAGAGTTGCATAGTATTTTATTTACCAACAAAGTGTAATGTTTAGGGTTAAGTTCAGACAAAATAGATACAATCAATCAAATATGAGATATCAATTTTGTTTTACAAACCAATCCTGAACACATTGATACAATAAATGTAGTATTGTGCTAATTTTATTGATTGAAGAAATTGAAGTCTTTTTCCATTTAGAAAATGTGCTTAAGAATTTATGGTGTCATTGATAGGAAATTTATAATTTTTTTTATTTAATTCAAATCTTAATTTGCACTAGTGATTTGTTATTTACCATTATGTATTTCCAAACATTCAATTTACTAATAAGTCCTTAGATAATGTGACAATTTTTGTCGTTTGAATGGTAGTAAAAGCAGTATTTGTTTAAAATTATTTGACTTAAAGCTAATAATCCAAAGTACATTGTCATTGTGTTTTTGATTATTACTTTCAAACATTCTAATCTGTTGTAGTTTAAGGAAACTGTCTAAGAACAAGTATGTTGATTATATTTATAGACTTAAGTACTTACAAGGTACTCTTGAATATAACTAGGATCTCATTAACTTGTAAGAGTTTGTTTCAAATTTTGGAACCGATTTGTACAATAATCTTTGAATGAACTGGTCAATGTTCTTTTTGCAATCATATGACCCATCAATTAAAAATTCAAATTAGAACTATTTATCTCATAAAGTACCATTGTTTATGCATATATCTTTCAATTGTTTTCAAAATTATAATTTATTAAAAAAAAGAATCATTTTTGATACTCAATATGTTTGAAAAATTTTGACCTTAATCCACATTAAAAATTTTAATGTCTACAAAGCTAAATAATTACTATTTTAATTATAAAATTTAGTTGTAAAACAGTTTTCAAATATTTTTAAAATCTACCTAATCTTTGCAGAAATTATTATAAAACTATAATTGCATTTAACGAGATCATTATTATTGGATTATATGATAAATTTTATTTTTGTTTCTAGAAAAACCAAAAATTCATTAGATTTTGAGAATCTAAAACAAGATTTGAGAGCTGGAGATGAAAGGAAAAAGGCTTTACTATTTCAAGCACTTCGTTGGGTCAGTTTGAGTTTGAAGTATTTAGATTTTGCTATTTTTCCACCATCACCTTTCATTAATATTTATTACTTCTTCCATATTTAGCGTTTGACAAAAGTAGGAAATTGGAATAAAAGAGAAAATGCTGTTCTTGAATATATTAATAATGATATACTAGATTTCCACTTTACTTCAGATGAACCGGTAACATTTTTAGTTTTGTGGATATAACAAATTTAAACACATGTATTATTAAATTTATATATTTTTATGAGTAGTCCAGAATTTTCTTGTTAATTATCTTTATTTTTCAGATAAAAGTTTTACTTGCCATTAGATCCACAAATCCTATTCTTCTTGAAAGCTTCACAAGGTTTATTAATGCATTTGCATCTTTTGTTTTTGGTAAATATGAATTCAATGTTTATTTTATTTGTAATACCCTTTTAATTTTAAATTTATATTTTAATAATACAATAGTAATTTATTTTAAAAAGAATGGTTAAAGCTTGCTAATTGTGTTAGATGTTTACAAAGCTAAGCCAATTTAAATTACAATAAATGTGAAATCTTTAAAAGAAAATGTTTAGAAAACTAATATCCAAATAAACTATGCATTTAATATACACTGTATAATGTACAAGTGTCAAATATAACTATTGATATAAACACATTACTAATAAATATTTTGACACCCATATGAATGAGGTTATTTGCAAACCGGTGATATACCATGCCCATGCCTTTATATAAGATGTCAGAACACTCTTTCAGGATTACAATATTCTGCAGTTTAGAACTGTTGGATTTCAAAAAAGATATTATCATTCTTATCACAGTAGTTTACGATCTATATTTAATATTTCCAGTGACTTGACATATTTAACATCAACAGCAACTAGTCAAGGCTCATTTTCTTTGGTTCAGCTAGAGGTTCAGGTGAATTACTAAAGTTTTTTCCTTGTTAGATTGTGCTGGGCCAACAATGAAATTCGTAAAAGATGGTACTTTACTTTATAGGTCTTTCCTGATAAGGCCTGGGATATTTCATTAGAATATCTGGTAGCTTCAATGTTGTGACTCATCAATTTATTTTAGATGACTAAATGGATTCTATATAGGTAGCTTTGAAAAATGACTTTTTTTATGTTCAGGATGAAAATATCAGATGATAAGTTGCAATGCCAACCTTGGTGCACAGGGAATGAGATTCATTTCTTGAATTCAAGGCACAGTGTCAGACCTTAATTACTTTGAGCTATTATGCAATGGATTGGAACATTAGCTTAAGGATTGACCCCAATATCCAAAATAAATGAGTGAACTGAGCTGCTTACTCCTGTATAAGTAGTAGAAAATGCAGAACACACTGTCATTTAAATACAAGTGGTAAATGAGTATGCCAAGAGTAAAGTCACTGATGTAAATATTGCTTGTGATCACTCCACCACGTGGTAGGTCCCGGTTTAATTAGCTCTCGTGTGCAAGAAATGACTATTGAGTGACAAACAAACCAAACAAAACAATTCCACCACCTGTTGATATTAAATAAATTTATTTCGGTCATTAAGTCCCATTATATATTTCTAGACAGTGTATATATATATATACATAAACATTTAGTTACTATAAAATAATCATGCTTTAAATTAAATATTGTACTATATAGAACAAAAATTACATGCTTAAAAAGTATAAAATATAACATATATATGAACATTCAGTCAGTTCTCAGTAATGATTTCTAAATATAAAAAATTGATATTCTCTTAACATTACACAATTTGTATATATATACTACCTCAATATGAATAATTCAGTTCAATTAAATTGTTTACATATTAGTGACAGTCAGAAAGTGATTTTAAAATAAGTTTATTAAATATATATATATATATATATATATATATATATATATATATATATATATATATATATATATATATATATATATATATATAAGTAATACAAAATTAAATTGCTATCTAATTGTGATTATTCAAATTCTCATGGAGGAAGACCCATGATTAATTTTTATCTAAAATATCATTATATAATAAATCATTATATCACAATATTATAAATTTATTTTAAAATAACTTTCTGGCTGTCAAAAATATGGAAGCAATTTTATTGAACTGAGTTATTTCTATTAAAGTTCTATATATATGTACACAAATTTTGTAATGTTAAGAGAAAATCAATTTTTCATGATTTAGAAATCATAACTGAGAACTGACTTAATGTTCATTTACATATATTTCATATTATTTTTATATAGTATTTATGTTATTTGCAAAAAGAAAAATGTTGCATAAATTGCTGAGTAATATAACTGTTATAGTTATGAAAGGTTGTAAGTGAAATTTTAAGTTTATTTCAAGTAAAAAAGATGGCAGAATAGAAAGTGTATATATATATATATATATATATATATACACTTTCTATTCTGCCATATTTATATATATATATATATATATATATATATATATATATATATATATATATATATATATATATATAGTCTAAATACATTAGTGATTTACTTAATAAATGCCATACCTTCAATTGTAGGAAAATTTTAACAGATTTGGCATTAGAAATGTCAAACCAGAAAAAAATTGATTTTCTTGAACTTATTAAAACAATTATATTAAAAATATGATGATTTAATGTATTAAAAATTTAATTATTAATAATTAAATGGATTTTATATGAATGAGAAATTTTACATTTTAAAAAAATTATAAATATTCAAACGTTTTATTGATATCTAAAGAACAATTGGAACTTGAGAATAGTTCTGACTTGATGTATGCAAGTGTTTAAGATGTGACGTATTTAAAATTGTATAAGGTTTCATTCTTTGAAGGGCCAATTTACTTTTAATGAGGTAGAGCGAGTGAAAATTTATGATCATGATAAATTGTGTGATTATATTAACCGATGTAGGGGCAGAAATCCTACCTGCTCTTTGCAAGACTTCAACCATTTGCAGACAAAGTAGTTGGAAATTACCAATGTGAATTCAGACCACAAAGATCTACTCTAGACCATATCCATACCTTGAGACAAATCTTAGAGAAAATCAAAGAGTACAACATTAAGACCTTTCATTTATTTATAGACTTCAAAGCTGCTTATGACAGCATTAAGAGAGACAAGCTGCTTGAATCAATGACGGAATTCGGTATACACACAAAACTTATTAACCTCACTAAAGCTATCTTAATCAATGTACAATACAGAGTTAAAATTCAAGAAAATCTATCTGCACCCTATGCAGCTGAACATGCCATACGTCAGGATGACTCGCTTGCATGTCTGCTCTTCAATATAGCACTGGAGAAATGCTTCTGAGATAGTGGTTTAGACCAAAGAGGCACTGTTTGGGATAGAACAACATACAAAATTTGGCATATGCTGATGATATAAACATCATTGGAAGATCAGAAATGGCAGTGAAAGAGGCCTTTCAAATCTTAGAAATAGCTGCCTCAAATATGGGACTTACCATAAATGAAGATAAAATGAAGTTTATGGAGGTCTCATCTTCCATTGTGAGCTACAACACTCTCTTTTACATAAACAGTCATTAACTTGAAAAGGTATGTGAGTTCAAATACCTCGAAACAATTATTAATAAAAATAAGCTGAAAGCACCAACAAAATAAAATCAGCTTATAAATGTTTTTTTGAGCTGAAAAAGTAACTAAGATCTAAACTTGTCAGCAGAAAAACAAAACTGAGAATTTACAATACACTCATATTACCCATGCTGCTATATGCAAGCGAAATGTGGACATAAAATGTTGATATACAGTGAACCCTGGAAACCTTTGAAAGGAAGGTATTAAGAACTATCTATGGGCCTGTACAGGGAACAGGGTTGCAGGCAAACCAGATGTAATTTTGAATTGTGTAGGATGTATAACCAGCCCCAGATTACCCAGGTTCTTAGACAATCGACTAAGATGGCTTGGCTATGTCTGGAAAAGCCAGGAAAACAATCCCACTAGAATATCAACGTTCAAGAACCTGAAGGATCCCATGCCCGAGGAAGACTATCAACAAGATGGCTTGTTGACACTGAAAATGACCTCAAGATACTGAGAGTTAGTAACTTTCAAAGTGTTGCTCTGGATAGACTGGGCTGGAAAGGGTTGCTGTAGAGGCATCTAAGACCTGTAATAGGTTGTTACCCTATTAAAGAAGAAGGGACAAAAATATTAAAATTACTGTTTTACTTAATTTTATCTAAATTTTTACATTTTTTGTATTTATCGAGGCTAATTTCACTTATAAATATGGTTAAATAAAATTCCAACCCATTACTACATGATATAGAAATGTGGAAAAATACTTTTCATTTGAGAAATACATACTATTGAAAATAAACATGTTTTTCAAAATAAAATTGTTTTAAGTAAAACAATTTATCTAACAAAAAAGAGCTTTTAAGCTTTAAATATTAAAATTTATAAGCAACCAAGGCAAATTTATCTGAAACCTGTAGGTCAATGGAAATAACTATACAGCAAGAAAAAGAGCTAAATTTTTCAAAATATTACATTTTTCAGGATCAAAATATTTTAAACTAATTTTTAACACAATATTTTTGTTTGTTATAGTTACTTTATAAAAACTCTCTAATAAATTTTATTTCTAATTTTTAAAAATCAAATGCATTAAAAATTGTATCACAATGTAAGAAACTTATATATGATATGCTTTTTAGGACGACAATATCTTACATCAAATGGAAAATTATTGGAGTTACTAGTAGAGCACCTCTTAACAAGTGAGCCTAAAGAAGATATTGTTTTAGACATGATTCTTGGAACTCTGAAGAAACTTAGCATCAGGTGAAATTAAATAAAAAGAATATAGGAGGTAGCAAAATATAACCAGGTTTTTATTACTATTGTAGGGACGTAAGAAAAATGGAATCTAGAATATAACAAAACAGTTATTATAACATTCCACGTGATTACAACACTTACAAAAGAAGAAAATACTTAATAATAATTAACAAGGTTATATATTACCAGTATGGTACTCATAATTAACGAAGTTATTTATTTACGAATCGGATGGTTCCACTTCCATTCTTCACATCTCTCTTCTGTTCCATCGCTATTTCTTATTCAATATACTGGATTGGCATAATGTGGTGGTGCGCCATCCTGCATAAAGTTTATTACAGATAACACACCTCTTTGATTGAAAGCGGGCACGACTTTGTCACGCAAAAGAGTGAGGTAACGCTTAGCGGTTACTGTGCACGTTTTCCAGCCCAATCTGGGACACGGTTCTTCAAAGAAGAAAGGTCCGACAATGAAAGATGAGGTGAAGCCACACCAGACTATCAACTTGGCTGGATGCAGAGATTTCGTCGTGTATTTACGAGGATTAGATGTTGCCCATATACGAGTGTTATGGGTGTTGACATCCCCGTGTAGTGTGAAGTGCGCCTCATCCGTCCAGAAAACGTTGAACAACCACAGGGTCGTTTTCGATTCTTGCCATAGCCCACTCGGCAAATGATTCCCGCATAACTGTGTCTCCCGGTTGTAACTCCTGCAGTTTGTAGGAATAGAGATGCAATATCCCGTGGAGGATACGTCGAATCGATGATTGAGG
Source organism: Latrodectus elegans (assembly GCA_030067965.1). NCBI lineage: Eukaryota > Metazoa > Arthropoda > Arachnida > Araneae > Theridiidae > Latrodectus > Latrodectus elegans. The sequence continues at coordinate 77,725,917 of CM057812.1, read as the reverse complement.
CACATCCAATATTCTTCCAGCTTCACGAGCACTGCTACTCCCAATGGACGATTCCGCTGCTAAATCATTCATTATGGTTTCCACCGCAGTAATTCGGCTCTCCGCCAACGAGGGTCTTCCACTGCGTGGCCGATCCTCCAAAGAGCAAGTTTCCTCGAACCTCTTGACAAGCTTGACTATTCCAGGACACGATATGGGGCCCCTTTCTTCGTCTTCAGTCCTTTCTTCATGCGAAATTTTCGCAACGCAATAGTTGCTGACTCTCCGTTTAAATAGAACAACTTCACCAACAACGCTCGATCGGGTAATGATAGCATTCTGAAAGCGAATGAGAAATTCTCGAGTATCACGGCCTTTTATCGCAAGATTAATTTGCATAATTCTGCTGAATCTCTCGATGTCAGCACCATCTATAGCTGACTTTTTTAACTAAAACCTTTTTTGCTGCTAAAAAAAATCCGACTACTTTGTGAGCCCTTTCTTGCAAACTGCACTTCTTTATCTCACTTTCTTCTTTTTTTTATGAATTTTTAAAATTGTAACGAACTTTTGGCTCACCCGGTATATATATATATATATATATATATATATATATATATATATATATATATATTATATATATATATATAAATTATTTAATAGAATTTTTCCATTTTCACCATTATATTTTAACATATGTATATTACAATATAAGAAATTTTTTTAATAATAAATGGAATAATCAGAGCATGAAAATACAATAATATTGAAATTCTACACATATGATATACATTTATAGCCATATCTTTGTGCTTATATATATATATATATATATAAGCACAAAGATATGGCTATAAATGTATATCATATATGTAGAATTTCAATATTATTGTATTTTCATGCTCTGATTATTCCATTTATTATTAAAAAAATTTCTTATATTGTAATATACATATGTTAAAATATAATGGTGAAAATGGAAAAATTCTATTAAATAATTTATGCATGCATTTATAATTATTTATAGCATTTCTAAAAGGTTTTGATTCAAAGCCAGCATGTACATACATATACACAATATACATATATGAGGCATGATTATTTCTGAATATTTACTCTGTTTTTACTCTAGAAAAAATATTTTTCAATCAATCTAAATTTTAATAAATAATGAAATAAAATGACTAACATTATTTTATTTAGTGTTTCTCTTTATCATTTTTATAAAAGGGATTAGAAAGTAAAAAATATTGGTAGGGATATTTAAATTTTGATTAAAAAATTAACAAAAATATTGTTTAAATCTTGTAGGATAAGTAGAAAAAGATTATGTAATATATGTTACAGATGTTAGAAACTTTTTGAATTCTACAATCGGCATGGCAAGTTTATGATTCATAGCAATTTCAAAAATTATTTTAAAGGAGTGTTATAATACATGATATTTTTTAGATTAGGGGTAGAGAGACTTTGCTGAGTCATGAGTTATTTGTAATATTTTATTTGCCTAACGATTATTTGTGATGAGAAGGATGGTTAAAAAAGTATATTTCTAGGAATCTTAAAAATTAGCCATCAGCTATCACTCCAAAATGTTTTAGTGGTTAACAAGTCAATCAGAATCTGCTTGATGCTCACCCTTATTTTAGATAGTCAACTGTAATTCAGCAAAGGAGTATTTTTCATTTTGTTACATAAGTAAAATGTCATAACTTATATAAATATAATATATTCAGCTTTTATGTGTTATATTTTCCTTTGAAGAACAAAATATTTTTCCAAAATGTAATTAAACAAAATTATAATTAAATGTTGCATAGATTTAATACAAATTTTTGAAATAACATTATAAAATTGTAAAAATTTATTAAAAATTTCCTTTTCACTTTTAAAAGAAATCAAAGAATCTATGTTTTATATGTTATACCTTCAGCTTTCATTTTCATTTAACAGAATGAAAACAAGTATGGTTTTCCTAATGAATGTTTTAATTTTTTTATGAAAACTAGAGAGGTAACATTGCCAGGAAAAACAGATAATTCTAATTTTGCCTGGTATTCATTCTCAAATAAGTAAAATGTATAAGCAATAAGACTTAAATCTACATTAAACATAAATAAATTATTTTCTGTTTTTGACTTTATTTTATTACTTTTGAAAACAGAAATATAGTATAAATGTACATGAATTATCATAAATTTTATGTAAAAAAATTTACATATATTACAAAAATTTTATTAAAATTGAAGTTTGGTACTAATCAAATATCCTAGAAAACACTAATAGAAATTATTAAAATGTTATTTAGTGTCAAAAACCATTTTATAAAAAAAAAATGAGTGTTTTCAATTTTTTTGGTCCTCATTACAATTTTATTTAATTTTACAGAAGGAATTCACAAGCATATATGGTTGAAGGTGGAGTTGTTGAATGGTTAACGGGTACATTTCACTCTAGAGCAGTGATTTCAGATTATGCCAAACACTCTTCTATAGCTCTTCTTTTTAATTTAAGTTTATGTCCAATGGGTAAATTTGTTTTATATTTTTGTCTTAACAATCCACTTTAATAATTTGATTTAGATAAAAGTTCCAATTATATCATGTTTTAATGAACATTCTTGCTACCTTGTGCTCTGTAAATGTTAATGTTATTGTTTATTTATAAAAATTTGATATTTTTATTCAGGTAAAATAAGATGTGAACCACTTAAAGTTGAATTAATATCTGGTCTCAGCACATTATTGCTACTGCAAGACCCAAAAGTATATACATTTTTATTTTTCATATATATACATTTTTATTTATTTATTTTTTGAAAACAAACTTTTGCAATTAATATTCTTGCATCAGTATTATGCTACAAAGATATCATGTACAAATTTATCAAATAAAGATATATACTTGAAGATAGTATCTACTGTTACTATCTTCAAGTATATATCTTTATTTGATAAATATGTTCATGAATATTATTTACTATTGAATTTATCAATGGAATTTTATTTTTAATGAATTAATTTATCAAATGAATCACACATTGTAAAATGCTATTTTCCTGCTTTTAAGATATTATTCTAATTTTAGCTTTAAATGTCTTAAAAAGAATCTGATAAATTGATTCTTAATTTTTAAAGTTATTAACATTCATTAATTAATGTTATAATGAGCAGCTTGTAATTGTTGATAGTTAATCTCATCATAAATCATCTTAATTTAATATAATTAATTATGTTAATTTAAAAGTGTTGTTCCAAAATCTATTCAAAATAAAAATGAACTGTCTGGAATTTTTTAGAAAATCTTTTTAAATAAATAAAAATCTAGTTTTTGTACTTATTTAAAAACAAACAGTCTCTCATTAATATTTTTTTCATTTTCAATCTTTTCATAAGGTAAAATAGAGTAAAAAATGAAAATAATTATACAGTTAGAAAAAGTATAATACTGTATATAGTTATATAGATGTATTTGGTTATATAGATACAGAAGTTATAAATTCACATCATTGAAAGTAATTTCATCAATGATTTTATTCTTATTTTTCATTGAAATTTTTTATTTGTTTTGTGTTTTTTTGCTTTCAAGAATTCTTTTAAAACTTTTAGTAAGATTACTTATTTTTATTTAATTTTTTTGTACTTTAATATACAAATCGAAAAAGTACCATTATCCTCTGAGTAATCTTAGATTTTACAAGCATATAATATCATAAAATTTAAGAGAACCTAGTTCAAAAACATTTTTGTTATATATAAGGAATTTGCAGAAAAGCATACACTAATCAGTTTCAGTTTTAAACAACTTAATAAAACTAACATTCTTTTGCTATAGCTTTTTGATTCTGTTTTATTAAACTTCAGTAATTAAATAAAAGACTGCATTTTTTTTTTTTTACTTAAATTTTTTGACTCAAATTTATTTTTATTTCAGATATCTCCATATGTTAATGGTATATTGTACAGAATTCTGTCCATACCTAGTGTTAGAGAATATGCTAAAGAACAAGTTTGTATTATACGATTATATTTTTACCTGTTTTAAAATGTGCATATTTTAAATGATATATTATCTATATATTCTAACCTAATGAAGTGTAAGTAAATTATATTAAACTTAAGCAAATTGAAACATACCAATATTAGCTAAATGGGTATAATTATTTTTCCTAATTTAATTACAGAATATGATTTAATTTTAGTTAAGTTGATCCTAATATAATATTTATAATTAACTAATCTAAAGCAAAAATGCTTCTGTACATTATATTAAGAAAGAAACATGATGGTTCTATAAAAATATATTAAATGGATGTAGAAAATATTTATAAAATCAGCTTATATTGAATATGCTTTAGTATGAGTTTTTAACTCAATTAATTCATTCAAAATAAATAAATAAAAATTATATAAAATTTTGGATATCAATGAGTTTATAAAAAGGTATTAATGCATTGATTTCTGTTACTTATTAAAATTACCTTCCAAAACATTTGTGGTGTTTGCAATCTTTGAAAGCACATTGTTTGATAATTTAGTATTACATTAAATTATATAAATGAAATCTATCACATTTTTTGATAGCCAAATATTTTTATGTAAAACATTTTAAGCAATACATATTTTATTCTGGTAATTTAGAGTGTGTTTAATTTAAATTATAATGTTTAGCAGTGTAAAAATAAAAACGTTTTCAATAAATAAAAATTTAAAATTTTGCAATTTTATTCTTAAAACAATATTTTTGTGTTAAGAAAAAGTGTGAGAAAGAGAGATTGAAAGAGTTAGTCTTTTTTCAATAAATATTTGCTTCATATTTTTAAAGAAAATTTGAGCCATAATAAGAATTTTTCTTTAAATAAATATTGATCAGAGATGAAAATTATGGAAATTAATTAAAAAAAATATAGAAAGTATTAATTTCTTAAGAACAAAACAAGTGTAAAAATATTAAACGAGTAAAAAATTTACATGCTTCTTTTTATTTATTGTAAAATATTTTACTTTTGCTGTAAAAGTAAGCTGAACTAAGGAGAAAAAGATTATTATTCTATTAATTTTTATTTTAAATAGTTTTTTTTCGGTTATTTCTAATTCAAATCTTTTAAAACAGTAGAAAATCATAAATTATAAGAAAAGTATTAAATTTTTGTAGGTACTTTAAAATATATATGTAATAAGATGAAGTTACTAGAGAGAGAGTAATTTTAGAAACTAAGAAGTTTTCATTTTTATAGAATTTAATATAAAAAATATGATTCGATTGTACTTTTTTACCAAGGATTCTTCTTATTAATTTTATAATTTCTATAAATTTTGATCAATTTTTCACCACATAATATTTTTCTTAAATCAAAAGGTATTTGTTGCTTTTGAATAAGGAAAAATTTTTGTTTGTTATCAATTTTTTTAAGTGTTTGCAAAATATAGCAATCATTATTAAATGAATTCTGTGTTACAGTTTTTTTGTTCTTCATTATTAACATCTCTATCATCTGAGGTTCTGTAAAGAATCTTATTTAAAATTGGCTTGTATTGGCAACATAGTTTGTTTTTTCACTGCAAAATTAATTCTTCACCTCATATACTTGTCAAAATCCATTTTTTCCCTACCATCTCAATGTAGTGTCATCTTAATGGTTAATTTATGGGGAGGGATATCCATCAGCCTATGTCACCCAAAGAAATTAACACATGTTTATAGTTTACATTGTGAGTGTTTTGTTCAGAAAAATTCACTTGTCTTTGTTGTAATTTTTTATCACATTCAATATGAAATTGTTTTTCAAATATTATCAGTGTTTTTACCTTAAATATTTAAATTATGAGAGATAAACATTTCAAATATAAATATAATTCCTCTTTTTAGTTTGAAACAGATATGATTTTCAAAACCTGGTAATATTTCCTTATATGAGACTAGCAAGCTGAACTTAACTTTTGAGAATGCATATAATTGAAATAACAATATTATACGTATACACAAACATGAATGGGAAAATGAAAATACAACTTTCGAATACTTGTGTATAATCACTTGAATAGGATTTATTGAAATTTACGTTTGTCTTTTTTTATAGATAGAAAATTTAGAATTTGTCATTGGCAAGCATTTAATTTGAATAGAATCATATCCATTGTATTACTGTTATATAAATTGTGAATTTAACATTCAGAAGTTTCCTAGTAACTTATGCACAAAGTCCTTTAGTTCCAAAATTGTAATTCAAATCCATACTCTTTTGTTAGCTGAATATTATATATAAATTTGTTAAATGAATAAGGAAAATCCTTTGCTATTTTTGATGCTATGCTTATTAGTAATTTCAACATATATGCATCATATTTACTAACTACTCAAGAATTTAGTAAAACATCTGCTTTAACATTACAATATTGATTTTTATTACTCACATTTTTAATACCAAGTATGATTTCTAGACAGTTTATGATTTCACATTTATAAAACATACATTATAAATAAGCACTGAGAGGTATTTTTTTTCATTTGATAAGTTTTTGAGATAAAATTTTTAGAAGTAAGCTTTGATGCTAATAATTTAACTTTTCAATAAGTTAATTCTAATAAGAAATAAATTATTTTAAAATGGTAAAATAATAATTTAAGACACAAAGAGACTACTCATTAAAAGCTTAAAACTTTAACGTAAATTTAATGATATAGATACTAAGCAAAAATTTCTTTCTTGGATGTCAATTTATTCTTTGAAAAATGTATTTTATGAATCTACTATTTTATTCAATACGATTAAAAATGTTTGATTAATCCAATCAAAATCAGCCAATTATTTTTTATGATGATTAAACAAAGAAACAAATTTAAATGATATGTTTATCAAAATTTCTTTTAAAATTATTTCATTAAATGCAGCACTTTCAGTCATTTGTATTAATGTTTGTATATAGTAAAAAAAACATACATATTTCATTGAAGAGAAAAAAAAATTTAAAAAAAAATCTTTTTTGCAATTTTTTGTAATAAATGAAGATACTAAAATTCCTTCTGAATATTTAATAGTTAGAATACTATATATATATATATATATATATATATATATATATATATATATATATATATATATATATATATATATTCCTTTATAACTAAATTTTTTGTAGAATTAGAAATAAAAATCATTATATTTGAAACAATTGGTACAAAAACATTTATAGATTCTGTATTCTGAACAAAATTCAAAGCTGTACTTTACATGTGAATAATAACTTAACAGTTTCCTGGTTCAATTAATTACTTTTTTCAAATTATGAAAAAGCGAATAAATGCACACTTCAGGAGAAATTTTTTCACTTATGTTTTGAGGCAAAATTAAAAATTTTTTTATTCTGTTGTTTTTATAATTTTAATATTACTTTCATAATGATAGAGATATTTTCTTGATTTAAAAAAAATCCTTCAATGTTTTAAATTAATTAACAATTAAATAACTGTCAAAATTATTAACTGATTAATATAACAATTTGAAATGACAATTTTATTTACTTAGGATGTTAAAGGAAAAGTATGTAGTTTTTCTGTTTTCATTATAAAAATCATAAAAGTAATTGAATTCAAACAATGAGTAAAATAACTATTTTATAGTTATAAAAGTAGATTCTTTATTTTTAAAATTATTAAAAGAAATTTACTAACTGAATGATCCTTAAAAATTGCGAATTGAATCTCTTTCTGTTGTTCAACTTTCCTAATTAGCTCCATGCTTGAACTTAAATCTGTGTTTCAATTATTTAATATTAACATATAGAATTCAACAATTTATATACAAAAATTTGCTAATAAAATTTAATTTCTTCAAAAAATAAAAGTGATATACACAACTCTTAAACTTAAATGATTAATACCTTCTTAGTTATGTATATATATATATATATATATATATATATATATATATATATATATATATATATATATCTGGAAAGTGTGAATAAAAATAGAAAAATGTAGGACAATTAAACTATTAAAACAGCTTATAATTGTAATTTCCCTTGAAGTAAGGTTCTCACCATTTTTTGCAAATGAAGTAAATGCTCATCTTAGTTAAATGAACTGTGACAGTACAGCCACAGTAAATTCCTATGCCCCAATTTCACACTAATCTATCAAATCTAGAGGTTGAACTTTAAGTATTGCACTAAAAGTAGATTCTTTATTTTTAAGCACTAAGTTGTGAAATTATTTACTAAGCATTAAGTAGTGAAATTATTTATTAAGCACTAAGTAGTGAAACCAGTTTGCCGTTCTAAGGGGCTCGGGATAGCAGGTTAGCACACAGAAATTTTTGCCCGAGTTAATTTGGAATATCCAGATATGGGATTAATTATTAATCTAAAGGAACTTAATAATAATATTTCTTTTGAAATATATCGCCGGCCAACTTGTCTAGTGGTTAGCATACCTGACTACGAATAGGGAGGTCCTGCAGGTTCGAATCAAGGTTCAGGCATGGATGTACTTTCTCTTTTTCTCTATCCTGTCCTCGTCCTTTCCATGTGTTGCTTATCCTACAAACGGGTTCCTATGGCATGTGTGTGTACTGAAGAAATCGAACTCCACACCAAATACGGTTCAGTTGGAAAAGTGGAGCAGCGCACCCCAATTTGCCAACCTAGCTGGCACACGAGACAAACAACAACATTTGAAATATATCACACATTTTAACAATTATAATACTTGCATGCATTTTTTATAAAAGAAATAACATATTTAAAACTATGCATTTATCATACTTTTAATATTTGAAATGTATTTATAGGCTTTACCAAATTCTCTTCGAAAGGTTATGACAAAAGTTGAAGGTGAGCCCAGGAAACAATTGGAGACTATATTAGAACTCTTTGTGACAGGTACAAATTATTTTTAAAATATATGCATTTCATGCTATTTCAAATACATATAGTAATATTATAAGGAAGATATCAATACCTTCATGGATAAAATTAAGATAAACATATAAGATTGTATGTGTATTTTTATTACATTTGTTGTGAGGGATTTTTAACATTTAAAAAATTCCAGTTTTACAATTTTAAAGAATGTTTAATTGAAACGTATTTAAGATTGTATAAAAACAAAAGCATTCTCTTATATTAATACAAACATCGTTTTAAAAGGAGTTAATTTATTGTTAATAGCTAGTATTTCAATCTGAAAGTTAAAAATGTTACTATTTAAAATATAAATTTTATGTTTGGATTTATAATCAAATAAATTTTTAATATAAATTTGTTTAATTATAATATAAACAATTAACATAATTATAACATTAAAAATTTTAATCATTAAATATTTCATTTCTAAAGTCATTTTTCATTTTAAAATTAATAAAATCTGTAATCTTAGCTATTTTGCATTACTTTTCTAAAAGAAACAAAAGGCCAAATTGAAAAGTGGTTTTACATCAGCAAATTCCATATTAGTTGGTTATTGAATGTTGTTTATAAAGTCAACTAGCATGGATTTGTTACTATTATATAATATTATTTATTACAATTTTAGCACATCAGAATAAGTAGAAGTTTAATTTTAAATTTCAGATTATATTTTCTTGATTTAAATTTTAAAAAAGTTTAATTAAAAAATTAACTTAATTTTTTTAATAGTTTGTTTAAACTATTTATTATTTATTTTATTTATTATGTATTAAATTAATTTTGTATTCAAATTTAATTTGTAATGAGTATTAGTTTTGGTGCAATCTATTAATTTCATTTCCATTTACCATTGAATATTATGTTATTGTAATTTGATATTTCCTAAAAGAAATTTTAAAATATTTTTGAGTTGCATTTAATTTATGTCAGCCAAAATATAAAATATGAATAACATGCTCTCTAAATGAATATTTATTTTTCCAGAAAGAATTTATTTCAATAAAATCAGTAATTTTGCTTTTAAATAGAAATTCCTAAATGTACTTTTAATTTTATTGTATTTGATGAAATATAATTTTGAGAAAAACCAATCTATGTCTGAAGTTGATACACTATTTAATTTATATAAATATGATTTCTATTTGGTTCTTACAAGAACAATGAAAGTAATTTGAGACTTTAGAAGTAAAGTATTTTCAGTATTTAAAATATAAAGCATTCATATCTGTGTTATCAACACTCAACAACCTCATAAAAATATGATTTATTGAATTATTTAAAAATAAAATGGGAATTTATCTACAAAATTGATCTTTGATTGTTTTGTGTTTGTAGCATATCACAGATTTCCAAGGTATCACTAAAACGTATAATTTTTCTTGTAAGATCCTTAGAAAATTATTAACATTGTTTAAAATATCGCAAAAAATATTTAGTTGAAAATTTAGTTTTATATAAAGTAACAACTTTATTCTGTCAACAATATATATATATATATATATATATATATATATATATATATATATATATATATATATATATATATATATATATATATATATATATATATATATTTAACTAAATACATGACATTTATTTTCAAAAAACTAACTTAAGTCATTTGTTACTTAGATACAACATATTTAAGTATTTTCAAAATAGCCCTCTTGGGTATTGATACAGAGCCTTAAACATCGCATAAAATTTTCTGCAATGGGCTGCAGTTCATCAGGCGTTAATTTAGCCCATTCCTTCTTAATACCCTTTAGGCATTCCAAGCTTTGATGTGGCTTAGAGTATACTTTTGATTGCAGAATAAACCAAACACTATAGACCATTGGGTTTAAGTCTGATGAACAGGGGGCACATTCCCACAGGTATAAAATCTGGAAGATATGCTTGATTCAGTCTTGCGTTGCTTTTGCTCCATGAGAAGGAGCAGAAACTTGTTGAAGTATCCAGATGCTGTTTTTAAAATATTTTCGGCCACAACGAAGTAAAACCAACTGTTAAATCATATTGCTGTACATGGTCTTGTTCATTTTGACGCTTTGATCTATGAAAACCAATGGAGTTTTTCCAAATTCACAAATGCCTCCTCAAACCATAACTGACTGGGGTTTTTGCCAACGTTCTACTCTTGTGGTAGTTCCAAGACGATCAGATGACCAGTAACAGTCATTTTGTTGAATATAGAATTGTTCAATTGTAAATAGTTTTTCATCCGTGAAGATGAAATGCTTCCATGCGCCTTATGTGGACTTTTGAAGGAGAGCTCGGAATATTTACAACCGTGTACGCTTATTTTGCTCAGTTAGTTTTTGTACTTTTCGAAGTTTATATGGCTTAAGTGCAAGTTCTTCTTTTGAAATTTGTCTAACTGATTCTCTATTAACTCCTATTTTTTTAGCTGTTTTTCTCATTGCGTTTCTGGGATTTCAGTTCATTCGTTTCTTGATAATTTTGCGACTTTCATTGTATTCACAGTTCATTATTTTGGTTTCCTGGGTCTATAACCGTCATGACCAAACTCCAAGAATCGTTTTACAGTAAGTGATACTGTTTATGTGTGGATATTCAGCTTTCTGTCAATCTGAATTTGCTTTAATCCAGCTTCAAATAAATCAATTATTTACCGTCGTTGATTTGGCATATTATTTCAAACAAGAAAATAAAAACTACCTATTTGTTTTAATAACATTAAGTTCTCTTAAGCAAATGAAATTATAATAAAAAGTGTTGGATATGAATTAAACAAATCAAAAGCAGTGCAATTTGTCAACTGTATAAAGTTGTCTGCCTGTAAATGAAATTTTAAATTGAATGTAATGTGAAGTGCCTTAAGAATTTATAAGTGTTTTCACATCGAGATTTTAATTTATATGAAAATAAAAATTCATGCAGTTGATTATACTAAGTAAACTTGTCTGTCTTGAATTGTTTTAGATGTTCAAGTTGAAGATGGTAGTTCAGATGAAGAAGAGGAGGACCAGGTTTGTTTTATATTCAATGTATTATTTCGTATATTGGATATTATTTATTACAAAATTTTTAATATAAAAATTCTGTAGTAAATTATTTGCTGATAAATATTTTATGAAAATGTCTAAATATTTAGGAAAATGACAATTTAGAGCCAGAAATTGAATCAAATGATGGAGTAAAATCAGAAAACTCTGAAACCAATGGAGAGAATCTTTTAGAATCTTATTATACTATGAAAAAAAATGTAAGCTTTATTATGTTTAAATGTTTTGATTTCATAATACTAAATATTTGATTTATTTAATTATTAATGCTTAATGTCTTGAAACTAATTTTGTTCACTTATAGTTAGAAGCTGAAAACAAAACAAAAATAGAATTTAAAAAAGAAAATGCAGATTCAACATTGATTTTGTAAGTTATTTTTCCTATTTTCAAAATGTTTTATTACTGAAACACTGGTTTAAAAAATATTAACTGTTTTGGATATAACTACATAAACAGTTATATAACTTTGATTAAATTCTCAATTATATAATGTAGATAACTGAGAAACTTGTGGAACTCATTCGACCATAATTCTGTTGAACACAAGTGAGATCCTCTTGAAGAGCCATTGTTAACTTCCTCCAAAGAGCATCCAAATGTTAAAATTCAAGTGTTTGGAAAAATGGGAATCACTGTCACACTTGTTGATCAATTGCTCAGTAAATAACTTGAGAGCTTGCTGTGATGCTTATATAGCTGTACCAAGGGGGTCACAACTTTTAGTAAATAAAACCCCTATATTACATTAGAGTTGCGCCGATATTTCAGTAGGAACGATTCCTATTGACTTAGTATAACGTGACGTCGCAGATCAAGTTGCGGCAATTCGCACTAATAGTTCATTGCATTTTTTATTATTCATTTATTTTATTTTATTTTACTTATTATTTTTTTTTTACAGTTGTGTATTTGAAAGTTGAAGTTTTTTTTGTTTCCGCCAAGTTTCATGCCAAATGAAAGTTGTTGGCGTTATAAGTTGCCGAAAATCGGTAATTATTTTGTGCTTGCATCAGCAACTCAGGCAATTTATATCTTCATTTATTTTAAAAACGGATCAAGTTTTCTCTTCTTTTGGCCAAGCGGAAATATTACACGAAATGGTCGTTTAATTTCATTATTGTTGTTATAATTTAGTTGTAATGAACGATAGCGAAGTTTCCAATTTTAAAACAACAAATTTAGATTTAGAATGATCCTATTAATTTCAATGCAAATGAATTTTGCTTAAAAAATTGATTACATTTTAACTAATATTTTATAATTCAAATTATTTTATTTAAATAATTTTAAACTACTTCAAAATATTTATGCAGATATTCTTAATAGAGTATTTAATTTGAAGTAGTAAAAAGGCCATGCAAAATTTATAAAATTTATTATCGAATCTAATGAAGAAAATATCAAAATTTAGTATTATTAAAATGCTGCGTATTTGTTACTTCATATTACTTTTTGTTTAACTTAATTTAAATTTTATGCTGTTTAGAAATCTAAAAATTTTCATTTGAAATCGTGAAAAATAACCATTTTATAGAAGATGTACTTTTTTTTGATTTTGCTGATATTTTTAGTTTTGATTGATACTTTCAAATAGAATTACTTCAAAAGCATGTTAATATTTAATCTATAAATCTGAATGACTAAAATACAGTTAAAACATTGTATTGACTAGATATCTAGAATTTCCAATAAATGGTATTCAGATAAATAATTTTTTTATCTGCTTTGTATACTTAAAATAACATTGCTTTGTTTAAAATAAATAAATTTAAAAATTCATTAAGTTATGAGTGTTTAATATTAGACATAAATATTTGATTGAACTTTTAAAAATGTTTATTAACAATAAAAATTTTATTTATACTTTTTTTTTCATAATATATTTTTCGGCACAGGTGCTGTATAATCCAGGATGCCAAATTCTGAGATAGGTGATTTTTTGGTGGATTTTCTTATGCATCTGGCAACCTCATTTTTGTTATGTCATACATAAGGAGACCTATAAGAATTATGCAGAAAATTTTGGTAATCCTATTTCCCAAAATAGAGTTATCCTATTCTATTTGGTAATTCTATTTTTGGAAAAATATTATGCATTGATATATTTAAACAAAATACTTTTAAAAAATGACATAAGAAAAACAATATAAAAATTGGAGAATGAAATTGATTCAAACAATATAAAGGTAATCCATTTTAAATGTTCATCTGAATTAATTTTAAAAACTTGGCAAAACAAACAAAATTTGCTATAATAATTTATCATGAAATCTGGAATCTAAGTAAAATATGGTAACCTTAAAAATGTTAACCAGAAAAGCGATTTATTATTAATTCTAGTAAAACAATTAAATTAACAAAGGGAGATACATTTTTAAAAATCTAATGTTTGCGTAAGCAAGGCATTAGTTTTAAGTTTAAGAGATTGCTTACAAATATTGCAATTTTTAATTTAGAATTCTATTAATTTTTGAAATTTAAAAAAATTTAAATCGTGGTAAAACTGAGTATTACAGTCTCAGCTTGGAAATTGGCGAAACATTTTTTCTCCAAGCGGCTAAGACAGGAGTTCTGGAAATTGATTGGCAACCCAGAAAGGGCGCCAACGGGCCTAGAATCAGCGTTAATAAACGGCGGAAGTTTCGCCGTATTTCAAATTTCCAAAATAAGAAAACATAAATAACAGATGCCGTATAATTCAGGATTCCAAATTCTGAATTTTTTTTGGTGATGAAGAAATGTTGCCAAGATGACGTATCGTGACGTGCGCGATGACATAAATACTAGGGTTACCAAAATAGAATTTTCTGCATAGTTCTTACAGGTCTCCATATGTTTGACATAATAAAAACGAAGTTGCTAGATACATAAGAAAATCCGCCAAAAAATCGCCAATCTCGAATTAAAATCTGGAATCATGGATTATACGGCACCTGTACCAAATACCAATCATATTAAAAATTCTAAGCGTTTCCTTTTTTTCCATGTATATTCGGCAAGGTAGAAATCGAACTGATTTATTACATGTCGTGTTCCTTTTAAGCTTCTTTTTATCGCACTCCACGTCCAATCGATGGTGTTTGTATGAGCACATGAATCAGGGTTCTTGAAGTGAAGACTATGGTTGCCTTTTATATGCTGAAAGCTTTCACCGACAAACAATCATATACTTTCCAGCAGTTTGAAATAATTACATTACCCGGCATAACTTTCTCTTTCAAAATTCGTAACAACACTTCTTTCGATCTACATGCAACTACTTTCATAAAACACTTAACAGATTCTCTTTCGATGCCTCCAACCACCCACCTTCCATCAACTCTCTCTATTAAACTTTCGCTTTCCAAATTTACTTTTGTCTATTTCGACAGTTACACCAGATCCTCCGACCATTTCATTCGTTTTCATACACACTTCGACACACACCTCACGACAAAAATTCTTCCAGTCAACCACCGTATGACTCGATACATTCAACTCATCACATATAAATTTATTTGATATAACTCTTTCACCTACATATACAATATTTGAAACAACACAGGCAATCGTCCCTGGGAAAACCAGGAACCCTTTCGAACGCCTCTTTTCACCTCGTGTTTATCCTTACCTCTTACTTTACATCGCCATTCACATTTATCACTCACATCCATTCTATCAGCAAGTTTCATTTCTACAACACATTTGCAACATAAATAATTTTTAGAAATTAAACCAACATTCATACAGCACATAAAAACTTCTTACTCACCTTTATCACTCAACTTTTTAAATCATCCAAAATATATTGTTTTCTTAGTAAACTTTGATTACATAAAAATCAAATTGTTTCAGTGTTACAATTAAATTAGGAATAAATTATCCAAAAATATTACTCAAATTTATATTATTTGAGGCTGCGGTGGTTTGAATAATTAGGGCATCTTTCATGATCACAGTGAGTTCGAATGTCGATTTAACTGAAGATTCGTCACGTTCTATTAATGTGGCTTAGACAATTTAAATAGGTCATGGTATCAGAGTAAGTGATATAATACCTCTGGGGTATTAATAACCTTCAAGTCAAGTACTGGAGGGAACCAGGACTTCGGGGTACCAAATCAAGTATTGGGGTTTGGTTCTCACCAAGTAGCTTCCATCTAATTGATTGAGCCGAACTGTGGAATAGGTACTGGGAGGTTTGCTGATACTCACACACATTCTCGCTCATTACATAAAGTTAGTAACAAAATATTATAGTGCTACATATTTTTTACACAATTATAAATATTAGTATTAATTTCATGATCAATGCAGAAATCTTCTCTTACATTTAATAATTCACCTTATTTTGCAAGTGCCTCTGTTCTCTGGATGTAATTTTTAGTTCAAATAATACTGGTCAACATTATTATTCTCGCAAGAAAAATAGTTCTTATGTAATTTTACATATTGAATCCACATATGTAATCAGATTCCTTTCTTGAGACATAGTTTTCTCGTGAATTCTTTATTTATTCTTGTGCAAATTAAGGATAAATTAAAATAGCCTGGGGGGGGGCAACACATATATGGATTTTATTTCTACTTTGGTTTTGTATTTTTTCATTACATCAAGCAAGTGTTTATAATCCAATAGACAAATTCTGCTTCATCTATAAAGAAATGATATTCACAAATTTCCTACCATTTGTGAAAAACTGCTGTCAACTGCAAAGCTGGGGATTACGATAAGGACATAGCTGCGTATCATGTTCAAAATGGGAAAATGATACACTTTCAGTCCCTATGATTTTGGAGGGAACATTCAACTGACTTCTGCATAACAAACATTAGAGGAATAATGCCGACAATAAGATATACAGTTAAGTATCTGCGATGAGACTCGTACCTCATAGTGACGAGCACAGATTTTATAATCATAAGCGATATATCTGACTCCGATTAAGCTCACACTGAAGACGAAGGAAAGGGGAGAGCCACACTTTTTATCTCAACAAGATCTTATGATAGATATCTATCTATGAGTCGGCGGAACTTTTAAATTCCAAGTTCTTCCCACTTCTAAACCTTTGGCTATATAACTTTTAGATGAATATTTAGGTCTTACGGCCGAATGGTAAAATTGTACAGTTTGTCAAGTTAGACTGAAATTATAATTTAGCTGTACCATATACAATCTTTGGATGAATTGTCAAATCATACAGCCTAATGGTAAATTCACTGTGCTAAAAACATGTTTCATTGTACAGAAAATATGTTTTTCTGTTATTTATTGCACCTTGAATATATTATTATGAAAGCTGTAAGACTCGATGCAACAAAATATAGTTGAACGGAAGCAGGATTTTTGATTGTATGGCACATTAAAGTTATAGGATGTTCATAGATATCTTAAGTGTATTCAATTTGTGGGGAGATAGGATTGTGCTCAGAAGATGTCAATCATAGATTAGATTTTTGGGATTGGCCACCCTATCTTTGATTACAAAATTGTCCCAACTTTTGCTTTCACTTCAATAAATCAGTTTTGCATGTATTTCGGATAAAAATTTTACTTTTTTTTTTTTTTTTTTTTTTTTTAACTATGAAATTTTTTTTCAATTTCGATTAGCCTAACTGTTTCACTTTATAGTCAAACTCAGTAAGCGATCACTTTTAATATATTAAATTTCATCATACACAAAGTATTTTCTGCTAACAAAATTACCTAAAAGTTAAAAACTTATTTATATAATGCTATCTTTTAAATTTGTACAAATGTTACGTTGATATATTGGGGATTTTATTAAAATATAAATGCTAAAGATCATTGTGAATATTTACATCCAAAATTTTTCCCTTTAAGAAAATTTGTATATGAATATTTTATTGCACAAAAAAGTTACATTTTTTTTTCATAAATCATTGTATGCTAATAATGTATCTGAAGGCAGCGATTAGTTAACTTAAACACTCTTCCTTCTAAACAATTGTTTAAATTTTATCTTTTGATATTTAGCTGTGCATTTTTATTATTTTGCAGTATGAATTCGTTCTGCAAAATTCCCATAGATATCTTTACCTAAAAAAAAATTATTTAAAGATACTTTTTTTCCGTTTAATAACATATTGTATAATACATTCTGGTCATTATTTCATTTAATATTTTCATCATATTATGTCATTCAATATACAGAAGACGCTCGTTTTGATGAACACGTAAAAATAGTTCGAAAAACCGTAAGTTCATAAATTAGAAAAATGTTAGATCTTAAAATTATTTTTACCGCACTCCTGTCTCTTTATAAATGAAGTAGTACTAGAAAAAAAATACTTAGCATTATATAAATATTTAAAATAAAAAATTCGTAATTGAAAATAATTATTAACATTTTATTGGGAAAAAATGAGTTAAAGTAATCATTTTTTCCATTTCAAAACTACATTTTTAAAATATTTTTTCTATGAAAAAAAGTATTTCTCTCTGTTTTTTTTTTTCCTCAAACAGTATCATTAGCCATTCATTTACTTGTTTTGCAATAGATCGCAACTCTATGCCGTTTTCCTAATGCTTAATATCCGAAAGCTCTTTTTCATTCTCATTTATTATTTTGTCAATCATTAAATCTTTTGTTTCGAACAATTAACATCTCAATCCAGATTCCAAAAGACCTGAAATATAATTTCGGGTTTTCTTTGTCGTTAATGAATTCACTCCTTTATTCAACTAACCACTGAGACTGAAAAAAGAATCATTTTTTTAAAAAATGACTTAGATATCGTTTTTTCTGCAGTATTATTCAAAACACCAGAGCATTGGGCCTAGAATGTCTTTCATGAGACAATTCCGAGACATGATCACTGAATCCAAAAGTATTTTAAGATATTTTAACCTAAAGCTATTGTACTCTAATGCAAGCAAAGTTGGATTAGGCGGGAAAATTCCATGCTGATTGCTTCGAAAAAAATCCACTGTGATCGATGTTTGAGGCTGGATAATATTAGCTCAAAGTTATTATTTAATCAGGATTTATGAAAAAAAATGTCCTTTATGTTCGACTTTAAGCAATTTCGATTTTAGAATCGAAACTGCTTTTTATTCCTCCCACTAATTAATCAATAATGTTTTGCAGTTAATTATTTATATTTCAAAGATTCTCCAAAAATAATGTATCGATCCAAATTTCTTAACAGTAAAATAATAAAAAAATGAATATATAAATAAGGCAATAACGCAAACTAGAACTGCATGAAAATCAATTTGTAACAAATATGACGATCTTAGATGGAAATTAAAATCATTTTATCTATGGGACCAGTGTGTAAAATCGTTAAATTATAGGAATTAGAAACGAGCTTCTACTGTATAAGAAATAAAATTGTGTTATTTATGTTTCAATCTTGTCTTAAATTTTAGGAATGCATCAGAAGTTAGAAATAACGACAGTGAAATATCATCTAGGCAAAATTCTCAAATAAATTTGAACTCTGAGTGCTTGACGCCAAGTATTATCTTTATTACATTCTACAAGTTTCTAAGAGATTCATATACTATTCAGCAATTTTTAATAGTTATCTTTTCCATCAGAATTAGATGTTGAAGCTACGCAGTTGGTTCGTAAAATAGTTGGTATGCCTTCTACTACACTTGTGGAAGCAGCTGTTGTCCCAGATCCCGCATCCGTCACCATTAAAGGATTAAAGTGAGTTACTCTTTTAATGTGAAAGAATGGAATTTACAAAGATAATTATATTGTTGGTCCTTATACGATTGATTGAAAAATCGTAGACTCCCAAATATAATGTATTAATCCCTCTCCCGATCATTAGATCCATAAGTATCGGTTATTTTATTAGTTTTATCCTCTTTATTTTCTTCAAAATAATGACAATTTTTTAAATTACCGTCAAATTGTATTGAAGCCCGACTTCGTTTCTTCAAATAAGCCCAATTTTTAATGCACGACCGGCCATGAAATGAAAGTGAATACAAAGGTTTTTTTTTTTTTCTCTTTTTTTTTTTTTTCTGAAGATACACTAAAAAGAACTGTTGGGAATAAATTGTGTTCGTATCGACAAATCGTTCCGCATAGGCCGCGATGACCTAGTTGGTTGCGTCGTTTTCTGTATCGTATAGTTGTGAGTTCAAATCCCGGCTTAACTGAAGATCCGTCATGTTCGCAATGATTTCCAAGTGAAATTATACCTCTGGATGTGGCAGGTCAAACATTGTGTATCTTTTGGAGGTCCCTGCCTCAAAATCACGAAGACTCCACTCGGCTGCTTCTAACTAACTCGAAGAGCCCAACTCAAGGCTAAGTAAATTTTGTAAAATTTTAAATAAATTTAAGCAAACAAAGGCAGCTTTCTACCCACTACTTAAAAATAACTCTGAACTGAAAATAAAATGCTCACTTGCAAAACATTTTTCAGACCCCTTATCTTATTCGCATGCCCACTCTGGGGCTACACCCACGATTCTAAATTTTAAAAACTTGAATCCCTTAGTAAGACAAATAACAAAAGCTCCCTGGTACTATAGGAACAAACAAATAAGAAAAGAATATAATATTTCCACCCTTAAAGAATTTTAGGCTAAAATAATGAATAACCTGTACAAAAAACAAATTTAACAAATAACCCAACCATTATGGAAGTAATGTCTTACGACACAGGTGATGCCGCCAATAGATATAGACCAAGATCATTACTCAGATTCTGCCCAAATAATCATAAACAAATGTAATCACTTAAAAATGCATATAGTAATGCTAGGAAATATAACCCTAAACTAATTCATGTAGTGTTTATTCAGAATTATATATTTAGAATATATAAATAAGAACAGGATTTTTATCAATTATAGCAATTAGGAAATATAACCCTGACCTAACCATCTATTAACTAACTCATGTAGTGTTTATTCGGAATTATATATTTAGAATATATAAATAAGAACATGATGTTCATCAATTATAACAAAAGTTAACAGTTAGGCGACAAATGGACAAAATTGAGTTGATAATTTTATAAAAGATTTATAAATCAGATTAAAAAAAACTTTATATATAACACTTATTTATATACACATATTTAGGCATTATTTCATAATATTATCCATTTGAATAAGGTGAATCCAACAAAAATATTTTAAAACTAACAATGTTTTATAATCAGACTTACAATCAAAACAAGTCAAGCAGTTGAATAGTTCAAATAACCTGACAAATAGTTCAAGGGTTTAATTCCTCATCTTGGATGTGAATGCCAAGAATAATGTTGATTTTCATTCAGAATCAATAACGGGTAAAAAATTTAATAGTTTCGATCCTTTTATTTAATTTCAATTTTATTCCTTAAAAAAATACTGCTAAAAGTGAAATTGCCAAAAATATAGAACAGTTACGGAATTCTCAAATTCTTCATAACGTAAAATATATTGTAAAAATTCAAATATGTTAAGTTAAAGGAGAAATTTAAAACAGAGAGCAAAATGTATATACATATGGATTTAAATACCAATATTGTGTCTGCTTCACTCTGCTTTACTAGTGTGTCTGCTTCACTAGTAAATACTAACCAAACTGGCTTTAGAATTGTTCATTATAAAAGTAAAATAGTTTGACGATGTAAAAAAAATTAATTGGAAAAAATACTTTATTGTTGATTTTTTTTAACCTTCTATTTCAGTGCGAATGAATACACAGTTGCCTTCAGTTCTCGACCCAAGATACCTCGCACCCCCGAACCAGGGGAGCAGCCGTCGCCGAAAGTCCATTCCGGCAGCCCTCTACGAAACATTTTTGCTAGAGACTTCAGTTCAAGTGCAAGCAATCACCAAACCATTTACTGCAATAACTGAGGATTCGGATTAAATCAATCCATAATACAACGAACGAATAGTTCGGATTGCGAACGAATCGGACAACAAACACATATTCGAAAAACGAATTCTAAGGAATTTTTCTTGGCATTTGGAACATAATGTGAAAATTGTTTTTTATTTCTCTTAAATTATGTTGCTTGCCTATTAAGCTTCAATTTTTTTTCCAATGGGATATAGCCAAAATACACCTCAGTTTTAAATTCATTAAAATTGATTTTATTTTGAGTGATTTTATTTTGATAGGATGGCAGACCAATGGTCTTAGAATGCCACCCAAACCAAGCTGATATGTCAGTAAGATTGGGGATCTTTACAGCGACAATGCTATTAATCACTTCCGGAAAATCCTGAAAAAGAGAAAAGCAATCGACATTGGACAACCCCCAAAAACAAAAAATGAAAAAACTGAATAATATGCCTGACTATCTGTATACGCTACTTTTAAAATGAATTTACTAAGAAATAGCACATATTCTTTTATTAATTTAATTTTTAGAGTCTCTAAAAGTGATTAGTTTTAAGTTGAATTAACTAGTTTCCCAAAAAAATCCATGTTAAATCAATGGTCGATTTACGAACAATTCGGATAGCAAACAGAATCTTTAACAGATTATGCTCGTTATTCGATCACTCATTGTATAAATTGCAGTCAGCTTGGTTAAACTAAGTTATATTGGAAAATTTAAAATTATGTATTTATAAGCCAATTAAATTTGCATTGGAATATATAATTTCAAAATTTAATTTAATTACGAAATTGTTTAAAAATTTTGTACATTTTGCATTTCATAGCACCAACTACATCTTAAGAACTTTAATAGTGCGGTTCTTAAATATAAGGCTAGTTGTATTTTTTAGAAAAAACAAACGATAACGTATAATTAAATATTGCTTTAATTTTTATTCTGAGCAATCGTCTGCTGTGACATACTAAAAGAAGTATTTCTTATGCTTCTTTATACTAGTAATTATATTTAAGGTGTTTAATTTAATTTTCAAAGGAAATTCGAATTTTTTCTCAAAAAATATTGTTTTAATTAATTTTGATGAGAAATTTTTTCTCAACTGCGAATTAATTCATTTAAGCAAAATTAAAATTAGAAAAATTTAGAATTTATATACGTGGCAGAAGGTTGCCAATTTGAATTGCATCTGCAAAGTTAAGAGGATCGAAAGGTGCCGTGGAAAATCCATTAAAGAGAAAGAAAGTATATGTAAAATATACGTTAAAAAAATTATCTACGTCACTTCACGCGATGAAATATATATCAATGAAGCAAATGCATTTTTAGATAAATCAAAAATAAGAATTAAAAATATTTCTAAATCAACTACAGTGGGTATTAACACATTTTTAGAACGATTTCGGGCCCGTTTAATTAATGTTTAAAATGTAAAGACTATTTTCTTAAATGTTCGATCTGATATCCTTTTTTCTGGACTATAAGTCTTCATTATGATTTCTATGATAGAAGAGCTTTTCGTAAAATTTCCAGGGATAGTGCTTTCCATTTCTTTTCCACTACATTCCAGAGTCCATATATCGTAGTGGGTTTGCATTTAGAAAGAGCTCTTTTTAACAAACCAAAGGCGCAATAGTCCATAGGTGAAATTTCAGGGAACTTTGCAGAAATATGTTGAAAAAGTATATATGCAATACTTGTATAGTCTAAATTTTTTTCAAGGAATGCAGTGGTAGTTTTCGAAATGTGACTTGTTGCATTGTTTCTATGAAGTATCACTCTTTGAAAGTCATTGGGATAAGGAAGTGGAATTTCTTCTGTAAATATTGAACGTGAAACCTTCTACTGATAGTACTATGAGTTGATTTTAACATTTCTCACCTCTCTTCTTATTTTTAACTTCCCATTGTAGGAGAAACCCGCGACAATCATAAACCCCTTACTGAAACTTTCTTTATATTGACGGAAACGGGCTTGTACATTTGTTTCTCCTCGTTTTCTAGATTAAATAGAATTTTTTTTTTTTTTTTTTTTTTTTTTTGCAGTCATTTAGGTAAATCCATGCTTTATCAAGGATCATAATGTATTTCCATTTATCTCTTGCTAAGTAATTTTCATACAGGATTCTACAATATTTTTTGCATTGAGCCTATGTCTCAGCAAAAGCTAGTGAACATTATGTTTTTTAGCTTTTTTTAAGTTGTAAATCTTGGTTTATTATTTTATTTATTCTTGCTACAGATGTATCTAAAGACTTTGCAATTGATTTCCGTGTTGACGGATTTTCTCTTGTTACCAGCGATTTTACTTTAGAAACATTTGAAACAGTACGTACCTTTTTCGGAAATTCGCTTGGAGTCTTCTTTCCATGTAGAAATACTGATTAATGGTTTTTACCTGTCCGATTAACAATGTTGCTTAGTTTGCTCTTAGAAATTTTAATACCATGCATTTCACAACGCTTTGAATTCTGGAATAAGAATATTTCTCTTCGGAAAGCATAAAAACATTCTTCAATCCATAGCTTGTTTACGTGCGACATTTTGAAAGAATATAAATTTAAAAGTAGCAGACAATATTTCTCATTTCAAATAATAAGCTGTTGCCAAAAATTTTTATTCTAAAACATTTACTTTTTTTAAATTCTATATCAAAATCGTTCTAAAAATATGTTTATATCCTCTGTTTAAGAATTTTCAATAATGATTATAACACCAAATGTGAAAAAATCAATAAAAACTCGTATTTAATCGAACACCGTAAATTTTTATGCAAAGAATCCGTCATTTCAATGAACCCAAGCGATAAATACTGAAAAGTAAGTGAAAAATTCTTCGGTTTGACAAACGTGATGATTATAATTATGCCTTATTTAGAAGAAACTTTGGTTAGAATTGCCGTTTGAAAGGAGGCTCTGCCATGTTTTGGAGTGGTGTTTCTGTAGGTTAAAAATCTGATTTAGTTCACACGAAAAATAACTTTAAAATACATAAAAAAAAAATTAGACATATGGTCATTCTGTCGGAGGTTTAAACTTCATATTCTAGCTAGGTGGTGCACCTTTGCACATGTTTCAAAAAATTGATTTAAACAAAATAAAGTAAATGTTTTAATGCGATCTCTAGTTTCTCATTTTCTAAATATAATTATTGAGGACCACTGGCAAGAAAACTTCATGGCAGTGAGAACGCAAATATTCAACTATAAGAGATCTCATTAATATATTTGATACATGGAATGAATTAAATGTAAATTTCTTAAAAAATCAAGTATAGCTAGAAAGAAACGGTATTACAACAGGGCTATCTTTACTTTAAATTTCAGATTATATGAAATATTTTTATTGGTTTAAATGTTAAATAAATCGTGTTTCTTCTGATATATTATTGAAAGCTGTCGTTATATAAACGGCAGTAATATTTTAAACATGAAACTGCACTTACTACTTGTTTAGAAGAATTTAAATTGTTACTTTTATCCCATATTTAAAATTTTAAACATGAAATGTCATTTCTACCTATTTATTTACGAGTTAAATCATTTTTAAGAAAATTTTCAATTTATTTCTATCAGATCTCTGTCGTTCTCAAACTGTTTAATAGAATTATTCAAAGGCTATTTATTACAAATTTTATACTGCCACATTTTTAAAAACAAAAATCAGTTTCGGAAATGACAACCACATATATTGCCAGGTATAAATCAAAATTATTTACAATGTTCTGATTTTGTAAATAAATTAGATTTGTTTAGAATTCTATTGGTAAATACTTATTTTTAAGACGAATAATGGAAATTTCTAATTATTACATATAGTGATTTTTAAAAATATTAGAAGTATTTTATAAATACTGAATATGAAAATTATGTAAATTTTATATAAATATATAGGTAAAACAACTAAATTGTTTTTTCTTACTGATAGAGAGGTAATTCTTTTTAAAATAGTTATAATATAATTGTTGATATTAATGTGCTATATGTTTTAACAAAATATTTCAAACTGTATAGATTTGCACATTATATTTCACTATTGTATCTTATTGTAAAACAAACTTTCCATGTTCCTTTAAAATGCTCTTGGGAAATATATCTTGATACTAATATAGATTTCACTTTGCATTAAAGTGTCATCATTCAATTGAATTGAAGAATACATATTTCTTTTATACATACTTTTCTGTAATTTAATATTCATTGATAAGTCAATTAAATCATTTAATTTTAAATTATATATTTTGATTTAGTAAATATATTGATCATTCAATTATTTTTATAAAAAATCCATTATGTATATCGTTGAAAGCTTATTAAATTTTTATAACTGCCTCTTGATATTTTAAATTAAATATGCCTCTTTCTTTCAATTTAATTAGATGCCTAACCTTTACTATAACAAACAAGTGGAATGCTTAAAATTTTTACAAGCATTTTTTTTTTATCCACAACTGCATTTTTTGTTAAACTTTATTTCTTAATTATCACCTTTCATAGCACAACTACCTTTTCTTTGCTGTATTCTTTTCCATTTCTTTATAACTGCATTGGTAATGTTTTCCGTCACCTTCTTAACGCATGGGTGATGAAAAATAAGTTCTACAAAGTGTAAACTCAAAATAATAACTCAAGTTATTATTTTGAGATTACACTTTCGAAAAGATGAGTGGAGAAAGGAGTTACAAAAATAAAGAGCGGAAGAGAAATAAATTTTGAATAGGAATTGTGAGTGAAAAAAATATAAAACTTGAAAAAAACTTTAAAAAAAAATATCCTGCACAATTTCATCGAGCGTATTTGAAGAAGGATCAGGGAGGAAACTCAATGATTTCACAACTTCTTGAAAAGGATAGTAAAAAACTTAATGGGAAAATCATGTATAGTTGACCGTTGTGTATGCAATAATCCAGATTCGAATCTTGGTCAAGGCACTGTTTATGTTATAGATCATAACGACAAAGGGTTAATAAGAGTATATCTTCTTTTATTAACATTTTATTGCTACAAGCCCCTGTATCAACTAGGCCAATAAACAAAGCTTTCTAGTGCACGAACCTATATTTACCGAAAAGCAACGTAATGTAGCAAAATAAAGATTCTGTGATTAACTAAGTATTATTGGACAGTCTCATCTTCTGCATTATATTGGATAAGTCACGATAATTTATGGATAGTGTTTCTAAAAAACCGAATTAAAGAAGTCGTACAAGTCATGAAAGTTAGAAACAAGTACCAGCGACCAAGAATCCGGTAGATATACCTCTGCCAAACAGTTATTGGAATTTCGTTGGTGAGAGGAACAGTCATGGTTAAAAGGGAATGTGTAAAATTGGTCAAAGCTAGAAAATGAATTGACTGGAGAAGTATTCGAAGAAAAAGTCAAACTGATGGTATTAGAAAAGACTTATGTTTTATAAGAGCCTTTACTTTATGTCACAAATTATTGCAAAATATTAAGAATGGTAAGTTGGATGGTGAGATTTTATGACATATGCATGTAAAACAATAAAAAGAGCGTCAAAGAGTTACACTGAAAGCGGATGAATTAAATGAAGCTGAGAAAATAATTCTAAATGTAATTCAGGTTGAATATTTCCAAAAGAGTTGTTTAAAAGGATTAAAGTCGCTGTTTATCTTCAGAGATAATCGGGTTTACTTCGAGTGAAGACAAAATTAACGGAGAAAAAGGATTACAGTGTTCCCTCGTTTTTCGTAATTTCAAAATATTAAATTTCAAAATATTCCGCGAAAACTGGAAAACCGCAAAATAGGATTTTCCCTAGGAATTTTCGCGTACACAAATGTTATATATATGTAAAAATTTATAATAATTTACATTTATATACAAGACTTATACGAAGGTTACTCTGAAATTTTTGAGATACGCGCTGGCGAGAATTTACAAACTAAAAATAACGGTTTAATTTTAAAATATAAAGTATTTTAACACAGAAGACGATTTTTTACTGACTTCAACTTGTTTAGCGTAGAATAAATTTTAAACAGAAGAGAAAATGGAGTTGGCGCGAGAACATTTTCGCACTATGATTTTCTACGATTTTAAAGCAGGATTAATTCAAGAAGAATGCGTTCAACGGTTGCAGTTAGCCTTTGGTGATGAATCTCCAGCTCGTACTACTGTATTCAGATGGTTCAGAGAATTTAGAAGAGGTCGCAATTTTCTTCAGGATGAAGAACACACAGGAAGGCTGCCGTCGGCAGTAATCCCGGATAGTGTATGACATACCAAAAATGTTATTGGATGATAATCGCTGTACCTATCAAATGATACAGATGGAACTTAACATTGGATCCGCAGCCATACACAAAATTATTTATGAAGAATTACATCTGAAAAAAAAGTAGTTTGCCGTTGGGTTCCCCATAATCTAACTGAACAGCAAAAAGAGAAGCGTGTCAGAATCAGTAAAGAAACTCTTAAATTGCTAAATGATGGTGGCCACCGCATCATTTCTAAAATTGTAACAGGTGATGAAATATACATACCGTTTTTTGACGTTCCAACACGTCAAGAAAGCAAAAGAGTAGTATGGTTCTTTGAAGATGATTCCACGCCGACAATGGTGAAAAAACAACGCGCACTGAAAAATATGATGTATGCCGTTTTCTTCAGAAGTACGGGATTGGTCAAAGCCATTCAAGTTGGAAGGACAGAAGACAGTAACTGCAAACTGGTATACCACTAAATATCTTCCAGAAATTCTACAAGAACTGAATGTTAGGGGACTAATGCTTCACAATGACAATGCGTCTTCACATACAGCCGGATTAACATTTGAGTTTCTTAAACAAAAACAAATTAAAGTGATCGAACACCCGCCGTATTCACCTGATCTACCTATGTGTGACTTTTTGTTATTCTTTAATCTAAAAAAGAACTGACTTGGACGTCGTTTTCATTCAGAAGAAGAGATTAGTATGGCTATAAATGCATTTTTTCATCTATTCCAAGAAATGAATGGCTTGAGGCATTTAATCTGTAGAAAATTTGTCTAAAAAATTGCATTGATGCTGGAGGAGACTACTTTGAACGCACCTAAAATTTTGTAAGTATAACTTTAAAAACCCTAGTTGTATCTCAAAAATTTCAGAGTGAACCTCGTATGTATTTATACTTATGTATAATAATTTATACTTTACACATTATTTACTTAAGCGTGTCTTCTAAAACAGCGTTTCATCCATGTTTAAAACTTGTTCAGGGAAGTAACCTCCCTTACCGATAAAGTAAGGAAACTCTTCCTCCACGTAACAACAAGCAGCATCTTTGTCAGCAGAGGAAGCCCCACCATAGAGAAGCACGTTTTTGAGGCCGTATTCGTTTTTGAAATTTTTCGAACCAGCCTTTGTTGGCTGAAAAGCCTCGTCCTCAAGGAGACGAATTACTCTTGGAAGCGCTATTACTGACTTAACGTACGTCAGCACCTTCTTCAGCTTTTTCATTGCTGTCATCGGTCAAGATTTGATCGTAGAGAGCTTTGTCCTGAATATATTAGTGTTTAAACTCACTGTCTTTTTCCTGCAATCAACAATCCACAATGCCAGTGCAGTTGCCATTTTCATAAGTCTGTTATTACGCGGAATTACCACACGTTTCGCTTCTTTAGTGAAGTTTATTGAAACAGTATTTTGGATGTTTGCCTCCTTTTTCTTGATGTATCGCACTGTAGATTAATTCAGTCCGTTATGGCGTACCACAGATGTATGGCTTTTGCCCTCTTTTATCATATCTAAAACTTCACTTTTTCGCTGATGGTCATCATCTTGTCTTCGTCGTCCCGGAGGAAGCTTTCGTGGAGGCACAGCACTTAGCTGGCATTATAAGGGCTTAATTAATAAAACAAGTTATCGCTTAAAAAAACAAGTTATCTTCAACACAACAGTAAAATACAGTATGCAGGGCAGTCACCATCATGGACAAGACTGTCGAGATACAACAAGAGAAGATGCTAGATGAGGCGATATAGATGCCGTATAATTTAAGGTTTCAAATTCTGAATTTTTTTGGCGACGACGAAATGTTACCAAGATAAAGTAATTCTGACATAATGCAGGGCGAAGATGTAGTAATTGGGACGTAATAAAATTGTTCTTGAAGAGACATACATATATAAATATTAAATTTAAACCTGATCAATAAAAAGCGTAAATATATATTTTTGAGATAATAAGATTTAAAAAAAAAGAAATATTAGAACAGTTATTTCGGAAACGAATACAAATAAGGGAAATATGGGAAATTCGAAAAAGTAAAAGCAAATTCTAACAAAATCGGAATACGAATTCTAACGAAAATTCCAGAAGAATCAGAACATGAATTCTAATGAAAAAAAAGAAGCATTCGCAAAACAATAACTGTGAAATATAAGATACAACTTAATAATTTTTAAAGAATTAAAAATTGAGACATAAAAATTTTTTGAATATTTTGGAAAGATGCGCTAAGCACTGAAACCGCAGAACATGAAGCGGGAAGTGGCGAGGAAACACCTGGAACTTCTTTGAATTGCTCCGAAGATTTATTGCAAGACGTCCTCATATACTTTACTAAGACAATGGAAAGGCTATTCATTGGAAACAAGGCAATTTATTCACCTTTTAGAATTCGCCTAAAATCAATTCAAAAAAGAAATATAATAGAAAGGAATTAATTTGTTATCTTATTTTTAATTTCTGTCTACCTAAATATCAACATTGGTTTTAGAAATGAATTGTGCATTATTACAGAGGGTATAAACACATTTTTAGAACGATTTCGCTGCCGTTTAATTAATGTTTAAAATGTAATAATTATTTTTTTTAAGTGCTTGAGAGATCTCGTAGCCTTTTTTTCTGGACTATAAGTCTGCATCGTTATTTCCATGATAGAAGAGCTTTTTGCAATATTTCCAGGGGTATTGCTTTCCATTCCTCTTCCACTACTTTCCAGAGTCCATCTATCGTGGTGAGTTTGCGTTTGGAAAGAGCAATTTTTAACAGACTAAAGGCACGATAGCCAATAGATGAAACGCCAGGAGACTTCGCAGGGATATGTTGAAAATGTATACATGCAATACCTGTATTAGACATCATTTTTTCAAGGAATGCAGTGGTAGTTTTCGAAGTATGATTTATAGCTTTGTCTTGATGAAGTTTCTCTCTTTGAAAGCCATTGGGATAAAGAAGTGGAATTTCTTTTGTAAATATTGGATGTAAAATCTTCTCCTGATAGTTCAAGAGTTGATTTTTACATTTCTTTCCACTCTTCTTATTTTTAACTTCCCATTGTAGGAGAGACCTTCGATAATCATAAACCCCTTACTGAAACTTTCTTTACATTGACGGAAACGGGTTTGTACATTTTATTCTTCTCATTTTCTATAGTAAAAGGACCATTTTTTGTTACAGTCTTTTAGGTAAACCCATGCTTCATCAAGGGTCACAATGTTTTTCTATTTATCTCTTGCTAAGTAACTTTCATACAGGATTCCACGAAATGTTTTGCGTTGAGCCACATGTCTCGGCAAAAGCTGGTGAACATTATGTTTTTTAGCATTTTTAAGTTGTAAATACTGGTTTATTATTTTATTTATTCTCGCTACAGATGTATCTAAAGACTTTGCAATTGATTTCTGTGTTGGCGGATTTTCTCTTGTTACCGGCGATTTCACTTTAGAAACATTTGAAACAGTACGTACCTTTTACAGATATTCGTTTGGAGTCTTCTTTCTATTTAGAAATAATGATTGACAGTTTTTACCTGCCTGATTAATAATATTGCTTATTTTGCACTTAGAAATTTTAATACCATGCATTTCACAACGGTTGTGAACTCTGGAATATGAACGCTTATCTTCGAAAGCGCAAAAACATATCCTTCAGTTCACAGCATGTTTATATGTGACATTTGGAAAGAAGAATAAATTTAAAAGTAGCAGACCATATTTCTCATTTCAAATAAGCTGTTGCCCAAAATTTTTATTCTAAAACATTTACTTTTTTCTAATTCGTTATCGAAATCGTTCTAAAAATGTGTTAATACTCTCTGTATAATTATTATTTCGTAATATTAAAATACTTATCAAATTATTTGATTATTATAAGGAGAAACATTTAAGATTAATCTAAATATGGTAATATTACATAAAATAAAGATTTTAAAACATGAGAAAAATATTGCAATAATATATATAATTTTTATTAAATTGTTTTAAATAAATTATTTGTGTAGTTATATGTATTGTAAGTATGTATATTCATCTGAACACTTTACAGTAGAATAAATACAATTTTCTTTTTTTCCTTTTTGTTTTAAAAATAGTATTTAGAGTTTAATATTTTCTTCAATAAATTCTTTATAGGTATAACTAGCTTAAAAGAATGAAAAATGCTTTGCAGGGAATATTTTTTTCCTAATATTATCCTCTTACGTCTTTTCAAATAAAATTTATGTTTTATTTTTACAACAAATGAAATAAAAATTGTAATAAAATCAAAGAAGTGTTATATCGAAAAATGAAGTGTTATTGAGACATATTAAATCATCTCTTTGTATTATTGTACTCTGCTCCATAGTAAACGAAGGCTGTTTCTATCGCAAGATTTGTTACAGCTCCTTAGTCTTACTACCGCATTATAATCCTAAAAAATTTCGCGCTGAAATGTGTTTGACATTAGCGGTCTCTTTTGTCCAAAATATTTGTGTCCAGATATAGACTGTCTTTCAACGAAAAGAGGGAATTTCTTCTCAAATTGTTCTGCAGTATTTAGGGTTGCTAAACGCCATGCTGGCATCGCCATGGGATACAGCGGTGGAAATAGAATAACACTGTGTGTGTGACCTTCAAATATTAAGAAAATACACACGCTTTTCTTTTTCGTTTACATGATGTTGCTGGTAATTCGTCCAGCATCCAAACTCTCAAAAAATTTCTTTTTAACAAACAGCGTTATTTCATTTAAAAGGACAAACCTCGTCACAAAAAGGAAATTTAATTTCTGATATTAAAAAAAGTGATCGAAGTTTTATTTTCTGCTTACCATGTATTCTTTATATTTGATTACTTAATGTCATATTAATATTTATTAACATGCGTGTATAGTTTTGAAAATTAAAAACCAAATTGCATATTATTTGTTGTTGTTGCTTATCTCCAAGGGTCTGACGGAGTCAGATCAAATCTAGGAATCCGTTGACTGAGAGGAAATCGATGACAAGGAGGGGAGGTGTAGATTTCGTCCCAAAGTATATTCACACATTTCAGGATATGCTCAGGAGAAGCTTGGTGTCCATGACATTTAGGATAGAGGGGGAAGGTCTTGTTACCATATTATTTAAAATTATATATTTAAAATCTACTAAGAAAAAGAAAAGTAATGCGTGAACAGTATTTTTAAAATAATTAATGATAAGATTAATTATTTTAATATTAAGAAACTCTCCCTAATTTTAATAACGAAATATATTTTAGTATTTTAAGAAAATAGTTTCATTAAACACATTAAAAATATGTAGAAAATTTTCACGTCTAAGAGAAGCGATAGAGAAAAACTGTTCTAAGTTAAATGTAAATATAAGGATAAAATCTAAAGTTAAAATCTTTTTTTTTTTTATCTGGGCACCCGTAATTTATAGTAATTTCAATCAATGAAAAATTTGAGAAAAAAAGTTTTGGAGAAAAAAAATTTAAGAATTAGATATGCAATAAGTTAACACATTTTGGTAAATAATATTTCTCTCATTTCATTATAAGTATCGTATTATTGGATAATCTTATTTAAATTTACGTTACAGGAGAAATTTATTTCAATTTCTGATTTAAATTGAAAAGCTAATTTCTGATTTAAATTTAAAAGATAAATTGAAAAGCTGAGGAAAAATTATTTCACATCTCTGATAACCATGTTGAGATTAATAAATGCAGCCATTTTCACAATTAATGGAAATGAAAAAACTTTTGAAAAGCTTCTTCCTTTGAATTTAACTGTTATAATGAAACTAAACTAAACCAATTGCACAACAGCCCATAAGAGGACCAAGGCCAACAGTGCCCATATCTGTTTTCCAGATCAAGGACCCTGGGTGTGAAGCATGTGATCTGGTTAGGTAGTCAGCTTAATGAGAAACCAACAGTGTTTAGTTTCCAAGTATGCTTGGCCCTTAGTTTACGGAGCCACTGAAAGAATGGAAGGTTGAGTCAACCTTGCCCAGTCCGAGGATCGAACTTGTGAATTAAGAGCGCTACCATTAACAGTAATAATAACAAAGATTTTTTTTATCTATTTAACTCCAACTGGAAAGGGGATGGCAGACAAATTTTGTTTTCACTTCAGCTCTCATAAATCTATTGTACGGTATAAAGCCGATCTCTCAAATTACTTGCAGTCGAAATTTAGTTATGTGTGAAAAATGGAGGGGGGGGGGATATTACTATTTTTCAGTTTTTCCCATTAACTTTTAAAAAGATAATAAACATAAATTAACATTGTCAATATAAAATTTCTTTAAATGTGGGGATAAAAACAAAATGGCCATACGTTTTTATCAAGAAAGTACTGCCTGCCATAAGAATAGCTGTCCGGGGAACGACTACACAAACCCTCAACTTTATAGAATCTTGGTGAGTACGTGTAAACTTCCCTGTAATTTTGGAAATAAACAGAGAACTTTGCGGGAATAAACTCAACCAATCGCCTTTCATTCAATGGATTGTCTTGCCACACACAAATACACACACGTATATATGAAGTGAAATGAAATAAATTACGTAAATATAGAAGAAAAAAACATCAGTTCCATCTTTTAGCATAAAATTTAATGTCACTGAGGAAAACGAAAATACCTGTAAAATAATAAGTTAATATCTAATAAAAAAAAAGTACCAAGATTTATTATTCAGGGCTATCAGAGTAAATATTGACATTCTCTATTTGTTTCGTTATTTTTTTCCTACGTCAGGAATTGGCCGCATCTTCCATTTTCCTTCTAGCAGCCCAATACAAAGTAGCCTTCATATGATAGTTGTCAAGCATAAGAGAATTAACATTGTCCAGAGATGGGCAAACGATCAAATGACTAAAATTCATTACCTCGCCTGTGAAACACAGGAGGCAGTCAGAGGAGTTAAAAATGCCAATACGACAAAGATAATCTCGAAGGTAGTCATGTCCATTCTGAATTTTAAAATTTCCACTAAAAATTTGTCGTAGGAGGTCCATAAGAATATGAATGTGTATCAGTTTAGACAACACTTTTTCTGCAGCCTCTGCTTTCTGGCATTTTTTTACAAAGGCATTTGTTGTTTTGGTAATTTCAGATGAAATTCGGTTGTATGTGAGAAACAAGGATTGTGGGAGCAAGCATCCCTGTTTTGCCAGTCGATCTACTCTCTCATTGTCAGGTATATTGCAATGGCTGGGAATCCATTGAAAGAAAAGAATCCATCCATCATTAATAAGTTTGCCTATTTGTATTTTTGTTTGTTCTTCATGTTTTGATTGACATGCCTGAAAGGAGCAGAGTGAGAGGATGGCTGCCTGCGAGTCGACAAGAAAGACTGCATGATTGAGAGAAGTATTACAGGTTAAAAGTTGGAAAGTAGCCTGTTTAATTGCCTCGATCTCAGCCTCGAAAATTGTGGCATTCATACCAACAAGGCATGAGCCCTCAAATAAATTTTCAGAGTACCAGCCTGAACCAGAGGTATAGTCCTCCTGGGAGCAGCCATCAGTATATATATGGAGCCTTTTTTTTTTTTTTTTTTTTTGAAATTTATTCGCAATAGTTTCAAGAGCACAGGCTCGAAGATATTTAGTTATAGTGTCATTTTTCTTTGTAGGCAGCCACTAGAAAAATTTATAGTTGGGATTCTAAAATTTGGTAAGAATCTCTCACCGAACAAAAAGGTTGGCAAGGAAGATGACTTAAGTCGTATTTAGTCATAAGGTTTTCTGCTCTCTTGGAGAAAGATTTATGAGTTTTTAGCCTATTTTCTGCTGGAGTAAGGTTTTACCAGTGTTAGACAGGAAGTCTTCTACACTTTCCAAACTGTTTTAGTACCTGCCTTTCTCTACGAACCCTCAGAGGTCCAAGACCAGTTTGAATCTTTAATACAGTGATGGGTGTAGAGCAAGCAGCAGAAGTAATAAGTCTCATGGCTTTATTTTGGACTTTATCAATTCTGTCACAACTGGCAGAGGCAATGGCCAGTAGTTCACCGTCATAATCTAAGATTGGTCTAACATAGGTTTTATAGATAGTGGTCAGGACATCTGGTGATGAACCCCAAGTAACGACCGATAAACGTTTAAGGAGACCAAGTCTAGCTTCACCTTTCCTTCCAGTCTCCTCTGCATGTTTCCTCCATAGTAATTTCTTATCAAACATAAAGTGTCAAGATATCGGAAAAGATCCCGCCTGGAAATATCCCGATCACCATATTTAATGGATATTTGGTGCTCTTTTGCGGACAGCGTGAAAAGTTGGTAGACTTTTTTTTTAGAATTTACAGTCATATTATTAATTTTGCACCAATCACCAAGCAAGAGCATGGCTCTATTAATGTTTTTATAAGCAGTATTAACGAATTTATATAATGAGAATAGAACAACGTCATCTGCAAAGGCAAGGCAACGAATTCCAGGCAAAATCTTGAGCTTTTCAATGAGGTCATTAATCATGATGTTGAACAGGGAGCATCTTGAGCTGTCACCCAGTGGTAAACCATTTCTCATTTGGACAAACCTAGAAAAAGTGGATTTATATTTGACCTTTGCTGGTCTTTGGCATAAAAAGGCTTTGAACCAACTTAGCATACGTCCCTGGATACCAATATTCCGTATCTTATTGATTAGTTTTCTTAACCAGAGTCACATAGGCAGATTTAAAATCAATGAATACAGCAAGGGTGAATTCTTTACAATGGAAATCATCCTTAATACACTGGGAAAGAAAAGCTGTTTGATCAATAGTTCCACGTTTTTTAAGGAAACTAGCTTGAAGGTCCGGGATTTAATTTTTGGTTTCCAAGAAATAAGTTAGTCGATTTACGATCATACGTTCCATTAACTTGCAGCAAGCATTAATCACAGATATGGGTCTGTAACCCGATGGATCAGCAGGATCTTTATGTTGTTTCAAAATCAGGACAATAACAGCTTTCCTTCATTCTGCAGGTACAGAAGTTTTCCAAATAGTATTGAAGAAGAGAAGAAGAGTGAACACAGCATTGCCGCTCAAATGAAGAAAGAAGTCAGCAGGGAGGTCATTTGAATCAGCACCCTTTCCAGGCCTTGTCTCTTTCATTGCTTTGCAAAGTTCATCAACTGAAAAATCACTATTAAGAAGGATGTCACCATCATAGTTCAAACATCCCAAAGAAAAATGCAGCTTTCGTTCCTTTGTTTAATCTCTGGGGAATCTGCAGACAGAAGCATTATGTTTGGCCAGGGCTTTTTCATTATTGATGGTAAATTGCTCCCCATTCATAACAAGGGGTTTGTTTAAGTCAGAAAAGTGTTCATTGTTTAAAGTTGAAAGGAATCTGTGGGCACGAATGCCCTCCCTTCTAAAGTCAATTTCTGAAGCAAAGCCTTTAAAACAGACTCTTTTAGTGAGTTTAATGACTCTCTTCAAAGTAGCTTGAGCACGTCTAAGGGCGATGTTGTCAGCATTATCACCAGTAATCTCTGCTTTTTGAAACGCTATACCTTTCTCAGCCTTGAGAGAAGCCAGTTCCACAGTCTGAAAAGGTTCAAAACTCTTGGCTTTACATCTAGGAATCGTCTCAAGAGCAATAATTTGAATAGCCTCTGAAAAGGTATCGTAGCTCTTATTGATATTAATTTCATCAATGTGATCAGGAGTCAAAAGAGTGTCCGTCAGGAGATAAAAACACTCCTAGTCAGCTTTTTTTTGAGGTGCCATCTAGGGATAGGTTGGACCAGAAGAAGCTGCCTCACAAAAGCGCTTCACACAGAGAATTCTGTGGCCATACCCTGTGCAAAATTCCAATAGGTTCAAGGATGTCTTAGGAACAATATTTGAGTGTGCCAAGGCAAGGTCGGGGTTGGTTTTTTCCCCTTTAAAAGAGAGAAAAGTGTGGCCACTGTACAGCAATAAAGACCTAAACAAAAATTCAAGGAAATACTCAAGAGCTTTACCCAGTGGGTCTGTGTCACTATAGATTCCTCTTAAAGAATGGCAATTAAAATCACCATTGATAATTGTA